>JAYESA010000010.1:176130311-176492811 GCA_036927795.1 Iris macrosiphon
GCAGCAGGGTCGACGAGCTGGTGAAGCTGCTGCAGGATCTGAAGCTGCAAGGGACGGGTCTGGACGCGAGGCTGTACAAGTCTTCCCTGAACGCGTTGCGGGATGCGGGGCTGCAGGTTCACGCGAGGTGGGTAGCGGAGAACTTCGAGTGTGAGATGGATAAAACCTGACTTGGAGGGATTTGCGAGATTTTGATTTAATTTGAACAGTCAAAAAGGACAAAATAACGACTACCATTTCCGAAATAATGCGAAGAAGATGCTTTAAGTGCGGAGATTTCGATCCCGATTCCCTCCTCTGAGCCATACTAGCTTCCTTCAATTATGCAAAGAGGAAAATAACACGAGTAAGTCATAGTTTCTCCTTCCAAGAGTTTACATTGTGCATTTCTCTAATCAATTTCGCTCGTTTCAGTATATGTTGTTAGCGGTACATAGTTGCACGAAACCAATTTGTAATTCTTGAATAGAATTTTTGAATGATAAGTTCCTTACTATAATTGTTGTTTCCTAAAAGACCCAGAAGAGTTTAACATTGGTATTTTGTTGTGTTTAGAATCGGAAATTATAATGATACTAGGATGGTATGAAAATGTGAAAATTTACCACTACTATAGACAATTCGGGGGGGGTGGGGTGTGGTGGTGGTGGTGGTGGTGGTGGAGGAGAGAGCCGATGTTTGGGCTATTGACATCAATCTGGGCATTTCATATACTAGACAAGACGAGACATGAAATATTTAGAAACACCAACCAATACTCTAAAAATCGTATACATTTTTGTGTTTAGTACAAGTTGCTTCAATTTGCTTGCTTATATTTTAAAGAACTTTTGTCTCTTATTAATTTTGGTTAATCCTGTATGACCAGTCTATTCCAAAGTCCGGATAATGAAAGAGGATTGCATTAGAATATCTAGCTAAAATTTTAGCGTAACACTATGAAAGAGTGGTGTTGGTCCGAAATCCGGTTCGAATTCGGTCCGGTCAAATTCAGTCTAGGTCGGCCCGGGTCCAGTCAATGAACTGATCCGGTCCGATCCACTAGGACTCCGAGTTTGGGCTGGATTTGAATTTGCAGTCCAATAATCCGACCCGTCCCTAATTTGATTATTAATTTTATTGAATATTCATTTATATAGGTTCCTATATTAATTATAGTTAATACAATATTTACTTAAATTTAATTGATATTTAGTTTTTTTTTAAGTACATGTTTTTTAATAAGTTAAAGATTATTCATATAAATCTTATTAGGAACTATGACTTACTCGTGTTATTTAAAATTATAAAGTTTGGAGATAATATAAGATTTGTTTACATCAATTCAAATATATGATTGAAGTGAATCCTAAATCAAATTTTGATACAAGATATTTAACTCTAGTGATTGATGTTTTGGCTTAAAATATTACATGAATTTATGCAATGAATCTTTATTATTAATCTCCATAACTTTATGACATGATATAACAGATTAGGTCGCACAATATTTAATTAATTTTTTTTAATTTTTAAATAAGTATTGTTGGTATATATTTAATTTAAATTAATAACTTAATAAACACCATAACTTAAATGATTGCACATGAATGATATGACACATGATAGAGATGTTAGTATAATAATGTTATTCATTCCTCCAAAGTGTTTTTTTAAATCGAGACTGACGTGATGATTAATGTGACAGCTGACATAGCAAATTTTAAAATTAAAATTAATATTAATATTAAAATTTTGGATAATTAATTTTTAGGTTAAAATTGATCATGTCAGTTGGCATATTAGATATACAATAATATTATTTAATATGTAATGTCGAGTTTGTTGCCACATAAGTAAAAATGATTTGTAGAAATAATTTTGATTGAGGAATAGTATTACTCTTTGGTACATGGTGCAATGAAAGTCCTCCAAAGTTGCTCTTAACTTCAAAATACCCTTAAAAAAATGTGGAAACTGTGACTATCTATCCTTGATTCTAATATCCTAGTAAAGTTTCTCTCTAATTTTGAACAAAGAAACTAAATAAAGTCTCCAAAAAGAGATTCAGTCTCTACTATCCCGGGGGTTTAGAAATGTATAATTGAATGCAAGCAACATAAAATTTATGTTTTCTGCAAAATTTTGGTGTTGGCTATTTCAATCAAGTTTTCCGTTAACTCAATTAAGAGTATGGGACACTCAAAACACATATTTCAAATTATTAAAAGTTATATAAGAACATATACAGTGGGACACTCCAAACAAATACTTCAAATTATTAAAAATTATATAAATTATTATTTTTCGAGTGTCTCCATGATATTGGCACACAATGGTACACTCCAAATTAATCTCTTCTTTTTACTCCCTCTTTTTTCTCTTTATTTTTCTTTCATGTTTGGTTACTTTTGGTGGGCCATCAATTAATATAAAAGAGCTATGACACTCTCTAAATCTGGAGTATCTCGTTACTTTTTAGCAATTTTTAAGTATGCACAACAAGTATCCACTGCAACCTTTAAGTGATACAAAATTTGACGTCAAAATGTAGCACATGAAACCTTTCCACCGTGGATGTTCTAAATTATTACTTTTTTGAGTGTCTCCTTTATATTGGCACATAATGGTATACTCCAAACAAATATTCCAAATTAACATCCTCTATTTTCTCCCTCATTTTTTTCTTTATTGTCGGTTCCTGTTTGGTAAGATTTTTTCTCCCTCTTTATTTTTCTTTCTAATGTAATGTAGAATCATTATCCCTATAGGATTCTTATTTCTTTTTCTTTTTTTTAGCTTTATCTTTTTTATAGAGTTCTTAAGATCCTAATTCTTTTAGGACTCTTATATTGACTTTATTATGATAGACTTTATATTTTTATGATATAGTGTTTAATAATCATATTTCTTTTAGGAATCTTATTTTGACTTTATTTTTTTATTATAATATGTTTTATCTTTATTTGATTAGGATTAAATTTGAGTTTGATTAGGATTATGTTGTCATAAAAGTCCTATAAATAGACATATTTTGTATTCAGTTGGAACAACTTTTTAATCAATAAAATTCTTCTTTTTGTTTTGAGATTTGTTCTCTTATTTTCTTGGTCGTGGACTCGACTGTTTCGTGGATTCGGAAGCCACTCGCTTGAGATTTTCAAGCAACCTTCATGCGAACCCTTCATCAGACCATTCGTCAGAGTTTTTGCGGCACCGTTTCGCTCTCACCAAGCAATGGTGGTCCAGTTATCGTCATCACCGATCGCCTTTGCCATTGCCAAGCACGAAGGTAAGTCCGTTCCGATATCCCGCTGCGTCAAATGGTATCAGAGCAACACGATCCAAGATTCCAAAGTCTTTGAAAATCTTTCTTTTCCAAAACAACAATGGCGCAATCCGTCACGAGCGAAGAGCTAGCGTGTGTCGTTAGACGGCTAATGATAGCGCCAAAGATTGACGAACTATCCTAGCGCCACAATGTCTTCTGAACCCGATGCGAGGTCAAAGACAAGCTATTCGACATCATTATTGACAATGGGTGCACAGAGAACATTGTTTCAAGGGCAATTGTAGAGAATATAAGACTAGCCAAAGAAGTGCATCCGGCGTCATATAAGATTGGCTGGATTCAATGTAAACACCCAGATTTTTAGAATTTAATTTTATAATTTTAATTATAGTTTTTTGAGTTTTTGGTGATTTTTCTGTAATTTTTAATAAATTATAATAAATGTTCTTCAGGAATTTATATTTTGTGTATTAAATTAATTACTAGAATATTACAAAAAATTATATTTTTGAGTGTATAATTAATAATAAGATATTGTGTAATTTTTTAAAATTTATTGGGCTCCAAAACTTTTTTTAAATAGCTAATTACATTAGTTTTAATTAAACCAATCCAGACCGAACCAACCCAACTTAAACCAACCCAACCCAAACCAAAATGAACCAAACCGAACTAGACCAAACCAACCCAGACCAAACGGATCTGGATCCTACCCGAACCCATAACCCGACCCGACCCACAACCCCTTAAACTTCAGTAACTTCGAACCGATCCCCTTCCTCTTCCGAAACCGACCGGCCGACCCCCCATTTCACTTCCCCATAACAGCCCACTCTGACCCCTATATAAACATTCAGACCCACCCCCTCGTCCACCATCCAACCCTCTCCTATTTTCGACGAGCCACCACCGACAACGACGCCGGACCGCCGCGCACCACCGTCGCGAAGTAGCCACCGCACAGCCGTCTGAATTCGAGCAGCAAGGTATTATTCTTTCCACTCTCGTATCTCTGTGCACAGTTAGCCAAATATCGATCTGTCGAATCCTATACTAAGACCACATGACCCTTTCAAATCCTGTATAATTAGTTTGGGGTATCTTGTCCTGTGTCGGTCGCAATTCGCGACCCAAAAATAGGAAAAAAAGATCCATTTTGTAGTTCAGAAAATTGTCTCAAAGTCCCATGTTCATGACCATTTTTCTTCCAACTTAGTTAATATTTTTAAGTTTCACTTAGACAGTAATTTAAACAACATAACCGAGATTTAATCCCTTAAATTAGTTTATTTTAATTTGTTGTATGATGTGTTTTATTCGTGGTTGAAGTTGACCAAAAACTTAATTTTCTAAACCCGAAATTTTTTGAAAAGGGGTGCGTCCCACTCAACGAGGCGACTTCGTCGTGTGCGAATTACATCGAAAGGGCGTATCGTTAACACGGACGTGTAAAATTTTGCAAAAGTTAATTTGGATGTGCGTGCACACCGGAATAAACGCGTATCCGTCGAAAAGTCTCGTATTGGCATATTTTGACACTCGTCATAATTTTGTGTGTGCATGTCGTTTTGCAACGAAACTTGCGCCATCGGATTTGTAGCGTTATTCGATTATGAGAAAGTTGACAAAATCCTATTTTCGTGGGCCCCACGGTTCCACTTGACGGGCGATTCTGTGATCGGCTCATCGGAATCCAGTTCTGGACATTCCGTTGGGTTCATATCATCGTTTTGGATTTGTAAACATTAAGTTTGATGAATTTGAAGAACTTTGTCTCTAGCATATTTTTCGTTGCGAAGTGGACCATATGTGGAGCCCGCTTTGACCAGAAACTATCAATTCTGTCCATGTGTCCAAATTAGACTTATGGGTAGTCAATCCTAGCTATTTCAAGTATTCTGAGAGCGATGGTAATGTTTGTTTCATCATCCGGAGGTGTACCTGAAGATTTTACTTTTATCGGAGCAACTGACGGAGCTCAGAACACAAGCAAGTATACCTTGCCAACTTGCAATAGATCATGTGACTTTATTGTTTGAGTTCTTTCTATATATATATATACTTCTGTATTGTACCTGTTCAACCTAGGACCGTGAGACGTTGCTTAACGTCCCAACAAGATTCAGGTATCGACACCGTACGCGGAGTCGTGTAACGTCACTTAGAGAATTGATTCCACGATCTTATATATCTTTGCATGCTTGTTTTACCAAGTACGTCATACCATAGGACACTTGACACTATTTATTGACAGAATATTTCCTGAGTTATTTATGGTGATTCTGTATAGGTTTACATGATTCATGACATAAGGCTTGCATATACATAAATATCACTATGACTCGTTGTACTAGCTAGAGGTCATGATCTTGCGTGTTATGGACATAAGACGTGAGGTTACATTGGGTGGAAAGAGACACACAGACTACAGGCTGATTATATATATATATATATATATATATATATATATATATATATATATATATATATATATATATATATATATATATATATTATGTTACTAGAGAGTGCCTTAGTCTCTGTATCAGAGCTTTGGCACATGTATTTGGCCCTTCGAGATATTACTGCTACCGGATTCCCGACACAGAGCTTGTAGTGATTTCAGCCTTAGTAATAGTGATGCTCTCATTTGCATTTCACATAGCTGGTTACATAGCTTGCCCTGAGGATCTATTTTTATATATTGTATTTTATTTGGCTTGAGTATTTATTGTACCTTGCTATGTCCCCTGAGGACCTGGATCTGGATTATGTCCCCAGGTACAGCAGAGGAGGAATATCCCGAGTTATATGGGACAAGAGCTGATGTTGGAGCAGTACTGGCACCAGAGGACGAGGTTGTGCCGGAGGATTTTTTCTGAGTATTCTGTTACATACTCAATTATTTCTGCTTCCAGTTATGTCATATCTTGACTCTTAGATTGATGTATTAACTTATTTTATCGGGTTGTTCCCCGAGGCACTTTTTATTTGGACTTGATGATAGACTATATTTCTTTTAACTATTATCTTGATTAGTCTATCATATTTAGTTATGTTTCTTTCTGTGGATGAGATTAGAATTATTCTGTGATATATGGTGTAGACTGCATTGATATTTGTTACAGCTTAAGTGCACTCTAACGGGTCCATTAAATTGGGTTTGCCCATTTGAGTTGTACTGCTGGCCATTGTCACGTGACTAGTCCCTTGATATTTTGGGACTGGAACGTGGCATAGTTTTTGTGGTGGCCCATGCAGGTATACGACTATGTTGCTTCAGTTTCAACTAAGGAACCGACAAGCCTGCAATTAGGATATGATGAATTATAGGATCTCATCCACTTGTTGATCTGTTCTTGACCTCTATATCGACTTCAAAATAATTTTTTGACTTGCATCCTACCTTGATTCCTCTGTACGCCTCTCATAGTTTACTTTGTATACAGAGTAATGGATCCACGAGCCAGTGACGAGACTCCCGCAGGTACACTACAAGGTGTTGTGGTCACCTACGACGACAGAGTGACACTGTCATGCCCCAGTCCCAAAATATCGAGGGACTAGACACGTGGCAATGGCCAGCAACACACACCGATGGACAAACCCAATTTAATGGATCCATCGGGGCGTACTTAAGCTGTAATACAATAATAATGGTCTAGATATACTAATCTCATCCACAGAAATGAATACAACAATATCAGAATCATAAAGCAAGATCAATCTCAATATGATATAAACTCGGGAAAATAACCCGATAATGAGTCTGATACATCTGTCAAGATACAAGAATAAAGATAACCACAGCAAATACCGAGTATGGGAAAAGCCTATACCCAGATGATACCCTCGGGGATCAATCGTCTACTGGATCTGGTACTGCTCCAGTGTCTGCTCCTGCTCCATCTTCTGCTAATGCTCCTGTCCCGTGTAACTCGGGGTCGATCTCGTCTGCTAGTCCCGGGGACAAAGTCCGGTATCCAGGTCCTCAGGGGACATAACAAGGTACATAAATCGACATGCCAAAATGCAGTGTAATAGTAAATAAAATAAATAGGGTAAACTATATAACCATCTATGTGAAAATGTAATTTGAGAGCATCACTAAACTCAGGCTGAGACCACTACAAGCTCTGTGTCTTGGAGCCGGTAGCAGTGTTTACTATGTATTTTACTATGTGTTTACTATGTGTTTACTATGTTTTATATATATATATAAACTCAGCCTGTAGCCTGTGTGTCTCTCCCCACCCAATGTAATCACACGTCTCATGTCCATGATGCACCATGTCCATGTCACGTACGATCATATCTAATGCAGCAAGTCATCTAATATCTATGAATATGATGTCTATGTCATAAAACATGTATCCTACACAGAATCACCATGAATATCTCAGGAAGATTCTGTCTCATGAATAGTGTCAAGTGTCCTGGGTTATAGTGTACTTGATAGGACAAATACGAGAATAAAGAGGGTCACAAATATCCATGTCTAGATGACAATACACAACTCCGCGTACGGTGTTGGCACCCGATTATAATCGGACGCTAAGTACGTCACAGGGCCCTAGGTTAAGCATGCACAGCAATATAATAAAGCAAGGAAAATATATAACAATACTGCAGAGTTTGGCAAGGTACACTTGCCTGGGGTCCTGTTGCTGGTATGAATCAGAGTCCAAGTCACAGTCCAAATAGCCTATGTATTACAAATTTATCACGTCAAAAGATAATTTATTTTAATTTATTTAATTCTGGAATAATTACTCTAAAATCCTATTTTAATCTTATTATTCTGATTTTTATGTTAATTCCTAAATTTTGTCCAAAGAAACTGAATTTTATCAACTCGAGACTCATGGCACGCAAATCGAGGCGATCTGTTGACCAAAAAGTCAACCGACACAAACTCGACTTTCATGCATGATTTCCTGTAGATTTCAGCATAAAAAACATACTAGAATTTACGGCTCGTCCGAATTCAAATTCGTTTGGGAATTATGGCACATACAAAATTTGTATTGTGCACCGATGGTTAAATTCTAACCTAGAAGTTCTACAGAATTAACAGTATGTAAATACTTCAAATTAAATTCTGAAAAAATATATGTCGATGATCTCGATATTAGATTTCCAAAACTTTAAACGGTTCGTGATTCTGATTCCGGGTTCTCCCGAAATTGCGAAAACATCGAAACACGTCTATTTTCGGACATGCTGTGCTCTACGAATTTTCCAGAATTTAATACTAATAATTTTGTAAAACAAATTATATAATCAGAAATCTAACCTCAATATCGTTCTAACGCAAGAAACTAGGCCTCGTTTGGAGTCCGGAGCTATGCGCAATGGCTTCTGGAAGATGAAGAAACCCTAGATGACAATTCTCCCAAATCTCTCTCCCTCTCTAAAATAATGAGATAATTAGGGTTATTATATTATATATATATATATATAGATGTACCTGAGGCTGAATGGATATCTATAGGCTGACATGTGTCAGAATCTGATTGAATGGTTTTATTTATATTATTTATTTTTGATTTGCCTTTATCAAAACATTATTTAAGTCGTTTTAAATCTAAATAACTCAAAATAAACATTAAAAATAATCATAAAAATCTGGAAAAATTACAGAAAATATATTTTGAACCAAAAAACCTTAGAAAAATATTTGGGATAATTTTATATTCATAGATTTCCTACTATAATTAGGAGAAGCTCTAAAAATTAGTTTTGCCATAAAACTAAAAATAAATACTAACATTATTCCACAAATTCTGAAATAATTCCAGAAAATATATAATAATATTATAAACCTTAGAAAATAACGTGGGTCCATTTTATATTCCTGAGTTTGCACCATAAATTCTACAAGTCCTAAAAATGAGTTATTAGCCTAAATAACTCCCAATAAATACTAAAAATACTCAGAAAATTCCCAAAAACTTCTAGAAAATATATATTATTATTTAGAACATAAAATAAAAGTTTGGGATATTTTTAATTATATTTGAATCTAAAATAAATTCTTGAAAATTCTAGAAAATTACAGAAAATTGTGAAAAATCCAAATTAAAAATTTCTGAAAAATCAGGGGATTACAATCTACCCAACTTATAAAAATTTCGTCCTCGAAATTAAAATTAAGCCATGGTAGAAGTCAAGGATGGTCTAAGATTTGTATTGGTTAAAATGCAAGGCTAGGTTTAACGGAGTGGACGATGTTGCACGTTGCACATTCCGAAAATCATGAGAGAAATTCACATGAGTGAAAATAGGTTTCTTCGTGTGTCATGTCCAATAGTGTGGACACCTAAATGCTCTTTTGCATAAAAGAACCCAACAATTGAAATATTGCACAAAGATGAAAATTGGAGGATGGGCATGTCTAGGACAAGGTGTGGAATTTGTAGGAAGGCAGTGACTAGGAAAGTGCTCCAATTATCGAAGCAATGGTAAGGCGCGCCGAGGGATACCATGTTATAAAACTAAATGAAAAATATCGTGTTCTATTCCTAAGTGGATTCGAGCTAGCCTTAGTCTCACTATCTAAGCCAAGTAGGTCTACTTCTTAGGTGAGGGGGTTTCACAATCCAGCCAACTTAAGACAATGTCGTCCTCAAAATTAAAATAAGGCATAATTTGTTAATCCTTCGTGTACATAAGGCAAGTCAATCGCAATCTCCTTGCGACAATTAAAATCCTAATCATATCCATTGTAATCACTTCTAGGTTAAGATGACCACTGATCCAATCAAATTCAACCTATGGTTATCTCTTCTCGCTTTTTTAAATTATCCATATCCAAATTTAAATTAAATCCATATATCATCTTCAAGATTTAAATACGCATATCAATTTTACCTCACGATCTCCAATTATCATAATCTCCTCTAGAAGTAATTCGAGTCTATTATTATTCCTATTTTCACTTATAAGTTTTTGTATGCTTCAACTTCTTAAATTTCATTCACATCCTTAATATTTCAAATAGGTAGTCCAACCATCAAGTTTTTTATTTTAACTCAAATTATCAACTTGAAAAAAAAATTAAAATGCAGTCCACCATTGTTCAAGTCTGAAATTTTATCTTTTTATCCTCTAAATTTCAAGTTGATGATTTTACCTTTATTGTTTAAATCATGTACTTAAGGTATAAATATTGGGTCCTCAATATCAATTCATTAATCCTCATCATCTTAGTCATTCTTCTAAAATTCTCAAAATTAAAATGGCTTGTACCTCTCCCAATTTAATCTTACTCGATCACAATCTAAAAGAAATTCCTCTCGAGTTGACAATGCACTACTACCCAACTTAGAATTTACCCATCTATCACATAAGGCTATATACCTTAAGAGAATATTCCTTAATATGTTTACTCATGTCATTCAATCCTCGAACTTCAATGCCGATCATATCATATATGATATGTCCTTAATTACGAAGAATAATCCTCAAGTATGTGATCGGCCTATGGGGTATATCTAGTATTCTCTGTGTATCAATTTATACCAAGCACGATGTTTCGTCTTTCCGAAATAAGGGAAGACGGAGACCAATAATAAAGAGTTCAAGGGCAGCGTAATAGAATAGAAGTATTGAGATCAAGGCGTTTAAAAAATTCAATTGGGAATTGTCAAAGCAGTTGTGGATTGAAATCCTATTTTGGTAATCCTTTGTTTGCATGCTCGTATTAGTACAGTTATGTAACCGATACGATCTGCTCAGACATATCTAGAGGGTAAGTACAGGGGTCTACTAGTCAACTATATATCTCAATCCACGTAAAGTAGTCGTGTGAAGAGCGAACCAAAATGCACTAAGGTTGATCAGACCATAATACATTGATTCTGAATAGACAATTGTATTAGTGGGGTTGATCAGGCCCCAATAACACATATGTCATGAACAAGCTTGATAAAGAATAAGCTTGCAAAAACTAGGCTATAATATAGCAGCATAAGTCAAGGTAGTACAAAAATTATAAGTACACTAGATGATGATGAAAGGAGGTACAAATCAATTCGAGTTCACAAACAGAAACAAAATAAGCAACAATAATAAAAGACTCTACAATCTCTACAGTTATCATACAACTCCTTGTCTATGTCGCTAGTCGACCAAATGGGGGCAAGGACCTCTAAATTCTATCGTCTGAATAAATACTGTCGTCTTATGCAAGTCTAAAGTTGTGTCACCTAAGTCACTTCATCAATAGGGCTAGGTGGTACTATGTTGTGAGGCATACTACCCAACTTATAAGAATTAAACTAATACTGTGACAGTCTTAAGAGGGTCCTGCAAAATAACCTTGCACATCTAAATAAAACAGAACTCTTATTAGGGTCTCCTATGGTATTACATAAGTAATGGTCATCTTAAGTCTTAATCATAGTGCTTATAGGTCATGTGTCAATAGTGAGAATGGACAGGTTACTAGTCTCAAGGGAAAGGAAAGATAACTTGTATCGAGGTGGGGTACTAATTACGCGGTTCAAAGCTAAGGGGTAATCATTAGATCACCATCTATAAGATTAACTCAAACTGTCAAGTTCTAATTACCAATCACATAATAAAAAGTTTAGAGTAACAACCAAAATAAACAATAAGAGGCGCACGAAAATCAAGGCAGGATGCAAGTCAAGAAATTAATTCGAATCCGATATAGATGTCAAGAACGATTCAAGCAAGTGGATGAGATCCAAAAACTTATCCTATCCTTATTGCAGGCTTGCTCGGTTCCTAAGTTGAAACCGAACAATTTAGTCGTCGACCTGCATGGGCCACCACAAAAACCATGTCACGCCCCAGTCCCAAAATATCGAGGGACTAGACACGTGGCAATGGCCAGCAACACACACCGATGGACAAACCCAATTTAATGGATCCATCGGGGCGTACTTAAGCTGTAATACAATAATAATGGTCTAGATATACTAATCTCATCCACAGAAATGAATACAACAATATCAGAATCATAAAGCAAGATCAATCTCAATATGATATAAACTCGAGAAAATAACCCGATAATGAGTCTGATACATCTGTCAAGATACAAGAATAAAGATAACCACAGCAAATACCGAGTATGGGAAAAGCCTATACCCAGATGATACCCTCGGGGATCAATCGTCTACTGGATCTGGTACTGCTCCAGTGTCTGCTCCTGCTCCATCTTCTGCTAATGCTCCTGTCCCGTGTAACTCGGGGTCGATCTCGTCTGCTAGTCCTGGGGACAAAGTCCGGTATCCAGGTCTTCAGGGGACATAACAAGGTACATAAATTGACATGCCAAAATGCAGTGTAATAGTAAATAAAATAAATAGGGTAAACTATATAACCATCTATGTGAAAATGCAATTTGAGAGCATCACTAAACTCAGGCTGAGACCACTACAAGCTCTGTGTCTTGGAGCCGGTAGCAGTGTTTACTATGTATTTTACTATGTGTTTACTATGTGTTTACTATGTTTTATATATATATATAAACTCAGCCTGTAGCCTGTGTGTCTCTCCCCACCCAATGTAATCACACATCTCATGTCCATGATGCACCATGTCCATGTCACGTACGATCATATCTAATGCAGCAAGTCATCTAATATCTATGAATATGATGTCTATGTCATAAAACATGTATCCTACACAGAATCACCATGAATATCTCAGGAAGATTCTGTCTCATGAATAGTGTCAAGTGTCCTGGGTTATAGTGTACTTGATAGGACAAATACGAGAATAAAGAGGGTCACAAATATCCATGTCTAGATGACAATACACAACTCCGCGTACGGTGTTGGCACCCGACTATAATCGGACGCTAAGTACGTCACAGGGCCCTAGGTTAAGCATGCACAGCAATATAATAAAGCAAGGAAAATATATAACAATACTGCAGAGTTTGGCAAGGTACACTTGCCTGGGGTCCTGTTGCTGGTATGAATCAGAGTCCAAGTCACAGTCCAAATAGCCTATGTATTACAAATTTGTCACGTCAAAAGATAATTTATTTTAATTTATTTAATTCTGGAATAATTACTCTAAAATCCTATTTTAATCTTATTATTCTGATTTTTATGTTAATTCCTAAATTTTGTCCAAAGAAACTGAATTTTATCAACTCGAGACTCATGGCACGCAAATCGAGGCGATCTGTTGACCAAAAAGTCAACCAACACAAACTCGACTTTCATGCATGATTTCCTGTAGATTTCAGCATCAAAAACATACTAGAATTTACGGCTCGTCCGAATTCAAATTCGTTTGGGAATTATGGCACATACAAAATTTGTATTGTGCACCGATGGTTAAATTCTAACCTAGAAGTTCTACAGAATTAACAGTATGTAAATACTTCAAATTAAATTCTGAAAAAATATATGTCGATGATCTCGATATTAGATTTCCAAAACTTTAAACGGTTCGTGATTCTGATTCCGGGTTCTCCCGAAATTGCGAAAACATCGAAACACGTCTATTTTCGGACATGCTGTGCTCTACGAACTTTCCAGAATTTAATACTAATAATTTTGTAAAACAAATTATATAATCAGAAAGCTAACCTCAATATCGTTCTAACGCAAGAAACTAGGCCTCGTTTGGAGTCCGGAGCTATGCGCAATGGCTTCTGGAAGATGAAGAAACCCTAGATGACAATTCTCCCAAATCTCTCTCCCTCTCTAAAATAATGAGATAATTAGGGTTATTATATTATATATATATATATATAGATGTACCTGAGGCTGAATGGATATCTATAGGCTGACATGTGTCAGAATCTGATTGAATGGTTTTATTTATATTATTTATTTTTGATTTGCCTTTATCAAAATATTATTTAAGTCGTTTTAAATCTAAATAACTCAAAATAAACATTAAAAATAATCATAAAAATCTGGAAAAATTACAGAAAATATATTTTGAACCAAAAAACCTTAGAAAAATATTTGGAATAATTTTATATTCATAGATTTCCTACTATAATTAGGAGAAGCTCTAAAAATTAGTTTTGCCATAAAACTAAAAATAAATACTAACATTATTCCACAAATTTTGAAATAATTCCAGAAAATATATAATAATATTATAAACCTTAGAAAATAACGTGGGTCCATTTTATATTCCTGAGTTTGCACCATAAATTCTACAAGTCCTAAAAATTAGTTATTAGCCTAAATAACTCCCAATAAATACTAAAAATACTCAGAAAATTCCCAAAAACTTCTAGAAAATATATATTATTATTTAGAACATAAAATAAAAGTTTGGGATATTTTTAATTATATTTGAATCTAAAATAAATTCTTGAAAATTCTAGAAAATTACAGAAAATTGTGAAAAATCCAAATTAAAAATTTCTGAAAAATCAGGGGATTACAGACACCATTGAGTAGAGATCCCTCCACTCAACAAAGCAATCAAGCAGATCATCATGCCTCGAGGTTCCGGTGAGATGATATTTCACCACTACCGTAGTTTACTCCATCAATGTCCATTTTTACACCAGGACAGCCTATGGACGGATAGTAGATATTATAAATGTTCTACGCAATAATGCAAGCCCAACAGCAGGTTCATCAGGAGGCCCAGCAATGCCGGGCGGAGAAGTTCTTTGACAGACTTAGCTTTGAGCTACAGAGATTAATCGGCTCCGTTGCAACTACTTCTTATTCGGACGTCCTTACTGCAGCCCGACGCATGGAGCGCGTTATCAGGAGAAAGTTCAGCCAGAAGCGGCCGTATGCACTAGCACCAGACCGAGCGCAGCAGGAAGGAGCTGCAAAGCGACCCCAAATAAAGCCACCACAGAGAGTAGTATCAAGATCCCTAGCCCTTCCTATTTGTCACTACTGTGGCAAGGTAGGCCATATTGAGAAGGAGTGTAGACTCAAATTGGGATTATATTTAGCTTGCGGATCCACTCAGCATACAGTAAGAGATTGCCCTGAGCGTCGAGAAGGAGCACCGATGGTAAACCGACAAGCTTTATCAGCACCGGAAGGATATCATCCGAGGCCGCCCTTGGTACCACAAGCAGCACTCTTCCAGCAGGCCCAGCAACAACAGAGGGCACCACCGCAGGGACAAGGACAGGCTTTTGCGATGACAGTGGATGAGGCACAGACTCGAGGAGTAGCGACTATGAATAAGATTTAGTTTTATCATAGCTAGTTATATTCCTAGTAATACTTTAGCATGTGTCTGTTAGTTCTATTCCCTAGCCTATACCTAGTATTATGATTAGTATGAACTTGTTAGTATAGATTAGTAATATGTCACTGGTACCCAAGTTTTCAAAAGCTATAGTTGATCTTCACTCTAACCAGGCTCCTTTACTCTTGAGTTACTTATCTCTCATTGCCTAGGAAAAAGTTTTTATTTCTTCCCTACGTGTCGTGCTTGAACAAAACCCTCACTCTTCCTCTCGATTTTTTCTTGTTCATGGTTCCTTATCCTTTGTGTCGTGCTTCAACAAACATGTCTTGCAACCGTGTCATCTCTTCTGGAGCAAACATTTTCTTGACCGGTTATATTTCATTTTTTTAATTGCGAGGACGCAATTCTTTTAAGGTGGGTAGATTGTAAACACCCAGATTTTTAGAATTTAATTATGAATTTTTGAGTTTTTGGATATTTTTCTGTAATTTTTAATTAATTATAATAAATGTTCTTCAGAAATTTATATTTTTGTGTATTAAATTAATTATTAAAATATTGCAAAAATTATATTTTTGAGTGTATAATTAATAATAAGATATTGTGTAATTTTTCTAGAATTTATTGGGCTCCAAAACTATTTTTAAATAGCTAATTATATTAGTTTTAATTAAACCAACCCAGACCGAACCAACCCAACTTAAACCAACCCAAACCAAACCAAAATGAACCAAACCGAACTAGACCAAACCAACCTAGACCAAACGGATCTCTGTGCACAGTTATCCAAATGTCGATCTGTCGAATCCTATGCGAAGATCACATGATCCTCTCGAACCTTGTATAATTAGTTCAGGGTATCGTGTCCCGTGTCAGTCGCAATTCGCGACGCAAAATAGGAAAAAAAGACCCAATTTGTAGTTCAGAAACTGTCCCAAAGCCTCATGTTCATGGCCATTTTTCTTCCAACCTAGTTAATATTTTTAAATTTTACTTAAACAGTAATTTAAACAACATAACCGAGATTTAATTCCTTAAATTAGTTTATTTTAATTTATTGTATGTTATGTTTTATTCGTGGTTGAAGTTGACCAAAAACTTAGTTTTTTAAACCAAAAATTTTCTGAAACGGGGTGCGTCCCACTAAACGAGGCGACTTCGTCGTTTGCGAATTATATCGAAAGGCGTATATCGACAACACGGACGTGTGGAATTTCGCGGAAGTTGATTTGGATGTGCGTGCATACCGGAATCAACATGTATCCGTTGAAAAGTACCGTATCGATATGTTCTGACACTCATTATAATTTCATGTGTGCCTGTCGTTTTGCAACGAAACTTACGCCATCGGATTCGTAGCGTTAAGTTGGTTATGTGACCCAAGTTTGGTTCGATTCTGAGAACGTTGACGAACTTCCATTTTCGTTGGCCCCACGGTTCCACTTGACGGACGATTTTGTGATCGGCTCATCGGAATCCAGTTCTGGATATTCCGTTGGGTTCGTATCATCGTTCTGGACTTATAGACACTAAGTTTAAAGAATTTGGAGAACTTTATCTCTGGCACATTTTTTGGTGCGAAGTGGACCACATATGGATTCCGCTTTGACCAGAAACTGTCAATTCTGTCATTGTGTCCAAATTAGACTTATGGGTTGTCAATCCTAGATATTTCAAGTATTCTGAGAGCAATGGTAATATTTGTTTCAGCATCCGGAGGCATACCTGAAGATTCCACTTGTATCGGAGCAACTGACGGAGCTCAGAACACAGGCAAGTGTACCTTGCCAACTTGCAGTAGATCTTGTGACTTTAATGTTTGAGTTCTTTCTATATATATATTTATGTGTTGTACCTGTTCAACCTAGGACCGTGAGACGTTGCTTAACGTCCCAACAATATTCGGATATCGACGTACACGGAGTCGTGTAACGTCACTTAGAGAATTGATTCCGCGATCCTATATATCTTTGCGTGCTTGCTTTACCAAGTACGTCATACCATAGGACACTTGAAATATTCATGTGACAGAATCTTTCCTGAGTTATTCATGGTGATTCTTTATAGGTTTACATGATTTGTGACATAAGACTTGCATATACATAAATATCATTATGACTAGTTGTACTAGCTAGAGGTCAAGATCTTGCGTGTTATGGACATGAGATGTGAGGTTACATTGGGTGGGGAGACACACACAGGCTATGGGCTGATTATATATATATATATATATATATATATATATATTATGTTACTGGAGAGTGCCTTAGTCTCTGTACCAGAGCTTTGGCACATGTATTTGGCCCTTCGAGATATTACTGCTACCGGCTCCCCGACACTGAGCTTATAGTGGTTTCAGCCTTAGTACTAGTGATGCTCTCATTTGCATTTCACATAGCTGGTTACATAGCTTGCCCTGAGGATCTATTTTTATATACTATATTTTATTTGGCTTGAGTGTTTATTGTACCTTGCTATGTCCCTTGAAGACCTGGATCCGGATTATGTCCCCAGGTACAACAGAGGAGGAATACCCTGAGATATATGGGACATGAGGTGACGCTGGAGCAGTACTGGCACCAGAGGACAAGGTTGTGCCGAAGGATTTCTCCTGAGTATTCTATTACATACTCAGTTATTTCTGCTTCCAGTTATTTCATATCTTGATTCTTGGATTGATGTATTAACTTATTTTATCGGGTTGTTCCCCGAGACACTTTTTATTTGGACTTGATGATAGACTATATTTCTTTTAACTATTATCTTGATTAGTCTATCATATTTAGTTATATTTCTTTCTGTGGATGAAATTAGAATTATCCTGTAATAGATGGTGTAGACTACATTAATATTTGTTACAGCTTAAGTGCACTCTAACGGGTCCATTAAATTGGGTTTGCCCATTTGTCATGTCCCAGTCCCAAAATACCGAGGGACTAGACACGTGGCAATGGCCAGCAGCACACACCAATGGGCAAACCCAATTTAATGGACCCATTAGAGTGTACATAAGCTGTAAAAACAACAATAAAGGTCTACTAAACATGTCACATTCTAATCTAATCCACAAAAGATAACACAACCAATATCAGCATAATGAAATATAAATAAACATCAAGTCTCAATAAAGTATCTCGAAAAACAACCCGATAAAGAGTTTGATACAACAGTTCAATAGACATGAAATAAAAGAGTCCAATAACAATAAAGACTGAGTATAGATAAAGCAAATACTCAGGAGAAATCCTCGGGTATCACCTCGTCCTCTGGTATTGGTTCAGCTCCAGCGTCTGCTCCTGTCCCGTATACCTCGGGGTAGATCTCCTCTACTAAACCTGGGGACATAATCTAAATTTTGGATTCTCAGGGGACATAGCAAGGTACAAGAATAACTCAAGCCAATAAATGCAGTATATAAAATGTATCAATAGGGCAAACTATATAACCAGCTACGTGATATGCAAATGAGAGCATTAATCATACTCAGGCTGAAACTACTATAGGCTCTATGTCAGGGAAACCCATAGCAGCATTTATTCTCGAAGGGCTAGTAAATGTGCCAAAACTCTTGTCAGAGTCTAAGGCACCTCCAATAATGTAATATATATATAACATAATCAGCCTTTATTATGGTAAGACTCTCCCCACCCAATGTAATCTCACGTCTCATATCCATAACACGCAAGATCAAGACCTCTAGTTAATACAGCGAGTCATAATGATAGATATGCATATGTAATATCTATGTCACGAATCCTGTAGACCTATACAGAATCACCATAAATATATCAGAAAAGATTCTGTCTCATGAACAGTGTCAGGTGTCCTATGGTATGACATAATTGATAATTCAAGCACGAAAATATATACGATCGCAATATAAATCTCTAGGTGGCGTTATACAACTCCGCGTACGGTGTTGACTCCCGAATATTATTCGGACGCTAAGTACGTCACACGGTCCTAGGTTGAACAGATACATGATATAAATAAATCAAAAGTATAATATAAAGCAAGTACTGCAAGATTGGCAAGGTACACTTGCTTGGGGTTTGGATTCCAACAGTCTCTCCGGTATCAGCGGGATCTTCAAGTACTCCTCCGGTAGCTGAAATAAACGTTACCATCATGCTCAGAAGATATGAAATAGCTAGGAGTGCCTATCCATAAGTCCAATTTGGACATTGGTGCAAACTTGACAGTTTCTGGTTAAAACGGGGTCCACATGTGGCCCACTTCGCACCGAAAAATATGTCAGAGACAAAGTTCTCCAAATTCATCAACTTAGTATCTACAAGTCCAGAACGATGATACGAACCCAACAGAATGTTCAGAACTGGATTCCGATGAGCCTATTGTAAACACCCTAAATTTTAAGATTTTAAAATAAATCAATTTTGGGAATTTTCTGCAATTTTCTGGAATTTACACAGGTTCTGTGCTGATTTTATAAATTTTAATTACTAATAAATGATATTAGAATGTGATGAAAATATGATTTTATGGTGTAAAATAGAAAACCGGACTTAGGGTAATTTTCTGGGATTTTATTGGGCCTCAGACCTATTTTTAAAATCCTAAAAACTATTTTTACTAATTAAAGTAATTAATTATTAATTAATTATTAGTTATTATTATTATTATTATTATTATTATTATTATTATTACTGTTTTAATTTGTATTAGGGGCCCGGCCCGGCCCAGTGGGCCGAGCCCAGTGACCCAGCCCAGCCCCAGCCCGGTCACCCTAGCGGGTCGGGCGGGTCCGCTCACCCGGAGCCCGCCGCCCGACCCGACCCGCATCCCCATCTCCCCTGTCCCCCACGCCGCCCAGAAATTTCCGCCGCCCGCCGCGCGCCTCGTCGGCCACGACCCCCGCCCCACGCTCCCCACGACCCCGACCTCCCCGCCTCACCCGGCCACCCACGGCCCCGCCTGCCTATAAAAACCCCTGCTCCCTCTTCCTCCTCCCTCATCTCCCCCTCTGAACCCTAGCTCCGGTCACCTCCCCCCTAGCTCCGGCCAGCCGCTACCACCTCGATCCCCTAGCCCAGTCGTCGCCGCCTCCGGTCCCGTCCGGCGAACCCCTCAAGAACCACCACCTCCGCCTCCTCCCTCTTCCTTCCCCTCTCCTCCCAGCGCCGGCCGCCGGCCTCCCCTGGCCCATCTCCGCCTCCTCGAGAGCCGTCCAGCCCCTCGTCGAGCCTCCGCCGCCCTGAGCCACCCTTCCCCGGCGAGTCTCGGCCGAACCCTACCCCGGACACGGCAGGCAGACACAGCAGCATCGTGTTCCTTTTCGTCGTGTCAGACACGAGAAATTCCAGTTTCTCGAGCCCTGTTCAGGTACCCGTAACTTTTTGCTCGTAGCTCGGATTTCGATTCTATAAATTGCTACGCGTAGCCTGTATGACCCTCTCGGTGCCTGGACAAACCGCTCGGGGCATCGCGTCCTGTGGTGATCGCACACCGCGATCCAAAAACAGGAAAAACCAGACCCTGTTTCACCCCGGAACTGAGTACGCCCCGCCAAACGGGACGACTTGGTCGCGTGCGGTTTTCACAGATACGTGCGCCTCGTCGATACGGACGTGTGGGATTTTGCGGAAGCTGATTCGGGTGTGCATGCACACCGGAATCAACGCGTATCCGCGGACATCGCCCCGTATCCACCTTTTCTGTAATTCACCCTAACTTCGTGCACACACGTCAGATCGAGACGAAACTTGCGCCATTGGACTCGTAGCGATACGATGGTCCTGTGGGTCAAGTTTGGTTCGATGACGAAATCGCGTGTCGTGGGCCCCACAGGCCCCACTCGACGGGCGATTTCATGATCGGCTCATCGGAATTCAAATCTGAAAGTTCCGTTGGGTTCGTATCAGCGTTCCTGACCTGTTGACACTAAGTTTGGTGAATTTAGAGACCGTTGACCCCGACACGTTTTTCGGTGCAAAGCGGGCCCACCGATGGACCCCGTTTTGACCCAAAATTGCCGTTTTTGCCCTTGTCTCCAAATTGGACCCAAGGACAGGCGTTCCTAGCTATTTGACACCTTCTGAGCGTGATGGTACTATTTATTTCAGCTTTCGTAGACATATCTAGAAATTTCCGAAACCAGGACCTTAGTGGAATCCAAACATCAGGCAAGTGCACCTTGCCAAACTTGCAGTCTTTATTTTCATATTTCCTGTAATAATACTTTGTTGGATGTCTTGTGAAAATTCATATAAACTTGTTTAAACTGATTAACCTAGGAAACGGATGACGTACCTAGTGTCCGATCATAGTCGGGTGCCAACACCGTACACGGTATTGGGTTCGTCATTTAGAGATGGATTTACGATCCCCTTACTTTTGTACTTGACCTATCAAGTAACCTACAACCCAGGACACTTGACACTATCATGGACAGAATCCTCCTGAGATATTCGTGGTGATTCTGTATAGGATACAGGACTTGACAGAGTTATTTTATTTATAGACAGTATGACTTGTTGCATTAGCTATAATCCCGCTGACATGGGCATGAGACGTTATGGTCATGACTTGCGTGATTACATTAGGTGGGGAGAGACACACAGGCTACAGGCTGTTCTATATATATATCTACTATTATTGTGAGGTTGTAGACTCTCCAGCAGAGCTAGACCCTTTACGTGTTATTGCTGCTACCGGCTCCCCGACACAGAGCTTGTAGCTGTCTCAGCCTGAGTACTAGTGTTGCTCTTATTTGCATATCACATAGATGGTTACATAGTTTACCCTGTTGTTTCATTTAATTTAATTGCACTGCATTTATTTGGCTTGTTTTACTTTGTGCCTTGCTATGTCCACTGAGGACCTGGAATGGATTATGTCCCCAGGTTTAGCTGAGGAGCAGTATCCCGAGGTATACGGGACCGGAGCTGAAGTTATTGCTGAAGCAGAACCGAACACTGAAGACGAGGTGACTGCCGAAGACTTCTCCTGAGTGCCGGTTCCAGTACTCAGTATTTACTTATGTTTATCTCTTTTGTTCCTGGCCTATTGAGCCAGGGTATTCAGACCTAAGTCGGATTATTTCCCGACTAACTTGTTGTTGCTACTTATTCCCATTTCATTATGCAGTTTATTCTTTATCTTTATGGATGAGATTAGTGTGACTTGTGGTAGTAGACCTTATTTACAGCTTAAGTATGCCCTGATGGTTCCATTAAATTGGGTTATCCATCGGTGCGTACTGCTGGCCATTGCCACGCATCTCCAGTCCCTCGGCACTTTGGGACTGGGGCGTGACATGGTTTTTGTGGTGGCCCATGCAGATCAAAACTAAATTGTTCAGTTTCAACTTAGGGACCGAACAGGCCTGCAATAAGATAGGATAAGTTATAGGATCTCATCCATTGATTGAATCGTTTTTGGACTCTATGTCGAATTCAATTTAATTGCTTGAATTGCATCCTGTTTTGATTCCTTTGTGCGTTCTCATTGTTTTCTTTTGATGTAGAGAAATGGATCCCAGAAGTGGTGACGAGACCCCCTTGGGTACACCGCCTGAAGCGGGGGTTACCTGTAAAGCTGGAACGACGCCAGATACCAGAGGACAATCCTCTCAGAGCAATCAAACTGGCCAGCCAAGTTCCAGGTTCAGGCGTGATGACATCCCGCCTCCTCCCCAGTTCCCTCCTACGATGCCTGTCTTTTCCCCAGGACAGGCAATGGACGGCCAGCAAATGTTCCAGATGTTCTACGCCATGATGCAGGGACAACAACAGATTCAACAGGAGGCCCAACGTCATGAGGCAGAGAACCTAAGGAACAGCCTAGTCGCAGCATTGGAACATGCAAATCCACCAAATAGGCGGCCAGCGACGGGATCTATCATAGATTTTCGCCAACTCAAGCCCCGTACCTTCTCGGGCAAGGAAGGACCAACTGAAGTGCATGAATGTCTTACGAACACGCAGCATCAGTTGGAGGCCGCTGAACTACCAAGGGACAAATGGATGACTGCCGTCAGGATGCAACTGACGGACAACGCGCATCATTGGTGGCTGTCCGAAGAAAGAAGGCTCGGACATGATCAGGTTACCTGGGAGGAGTTCTCCAGACTCTTCCAGGAAATTTACATCCCTGTTGTGGCTCGGTCAGAACTCCGAGACAGATTCAACCGCCTGATCCAGGGCAACATGACAGTGGAGGAATATTACGCCGAATTCATTCGCCTGAGCCGCTTCGCCCCTTTCCTAATTCCTACCGAAGAGAAGAAGGCGGAGAAGTTCTTTGATGGCCTCAGGTTCGAGCTTCAGAAGTTAATCGGATCGGTCGCGCCCACATCTTACTCCGACGTCCTAGCTGCAGCACGTCGGCTGGAGCGCGTTACTCGGAGGGAATCAAGCCTGAAATGTCCCTTCTCCTCCGCACCGTCCAAGTCATCACCAGGGGAATCTGCTAAACGGCCCCAGAAGAGCCCGCCTCCAAGAGCAGCAACTAAGAACCTGCCTACTTGCCATTACTGCGGCAAGGTAGGACATATTGAAAAAGAATGTAGACGCAAGCTGGGGCTCTGCCTGGTTTGCGGATCTGGACAACACTTCTCAAAGGACTGCTCGGAACGTCGGGAGGGAGTTCCGAATCGACCAGCTCCACCTGCAGCTCTTCCAGCTGGGGGAGCAACACAGACAGGGCCTGGAGGAGCCAGGCCACCTCTACCACCTCAGGCAGCAATGTTCCAGCAAGCTCGTCAGCAAAGGGGTCCCGCTCAGGGACGAGGTCAGGCTTATGCACTAGCAGTCACTGAAGAAGCTACTGCAGGCGAAGTGATAGCAGGTACCATATTAGTAGCTTCAATTCCTGCTGTAGCATTATTTGATTCTGGAGCCTCGCATTCATTGATTGCTGCTAGCTTCGTAGCCACAAATAGAATAGCTACCGCACCTCTCTCGAAGATGAAGAGAATTCTAACGGGAGGTAGAATTATCCCGGTTAGTGATACCTGTAGATCATGTTCGGTAGTAGTCTGTGGCCGAGAGATGCGAGCCCAATTCTTGATCTTTTCTATACCTGATTACGATGTTGTACTGGGTATGGACTGGTTAAGTCAGTACCATGCGACACTGGATTGCCGGCTTGGAAAAGTGATATTTAGACCCCCTAGCCTTCCTGAGTTTGAATTTCTTCGAGGAGCTGTAGAACAAGGGGTCCAGCCAACTCTTAGGGTATTAACTGTAGAAGAGGATTCAGGTTACCCAAGAGTCATAACGGAATTTGTGGATGTATTTCCCGACGATCTTCCAGGTTTACCACCTGATCGGGAGATAGAATTCATAATTGACCTAACTCCAGGAGCCGAACCTATCACTTCATCGGTATATCGGCTAGCACCTAAGGAGTTAGTGGAGCTGAAAACACAAGTTGACGACCTTCTGGAGAAAGGATTTATCCGGCCCAGTGTTTCACCTTGGGGAGCACCCATACTTTTTGTACCCAAGAAGGACGGAACTGTACGATTGTGCATTGATTACAGAGCCCTTAATGCTGTAACTGTTAAGAACCGGTACCCATTACCACGCATTGATGACTTGTTTGACCAATTGAGTGGTGCTAGGGTATTCTCAAAGATTGACCTTAGATCCGGTTATCACCAGATTAGGGTGAAGAAGGAAGATATCCCAAAGACGGCCTTCAGAACTAAATATGGACATTATGAGTTCCTAGTAATGCCGTTTGGTTTAACCAACGCACCTGCTATATTTATGAGTTTGATGAACGGAGTCTTCCATCAGTACTTGGATAAGTTCGTGGTGGTATTCATTGATGATATCCTAGTCTACTCCAAGAACCACGAAGAGCACGAGGAACACCTCAGAGTTGTGCTAGAAACTTTGAGAAGGGAGAAGCTGTATGCCAAACTCAGCAAATGTGAGTTCTGTATGGACAATGTGCCATTCTTAGGGCATATTATCTCAGGTGAAGGACTGTCTGTGGACCCAAAGAAGGTCACTGCTATAGAAACCTGGCCTACCCCTACCTCTGTTGCGGAAGTGAGAAGTTTTCTTGGACTGGCTGGGTATTACCGGCGGTTCGTAGAAAATTTTTCAAGGATCGCAGAGCCGATGACTAAGCTGACACGGAAGGATCAGGAGTTCATATGGACGGAAGAATGCCAGAATGCCTTTGAAGAATTAAAGAGGCGTCTAACAACAGCACCAGTCTTGACTCTTCCCTCAGGGTCAGGAGGTTTTGTTGTTTATAGTGATGCGTCTGGTAGTGGACTAGGTTGTGTCTTGATGCAACATGGCAAGGTTATCGCTTATGTATCGAGGCAGTTGAAGGTCCACGAAAAGAATTACCCAACGCACGACTTGGAAGTAGCTGCAGTGATTTTTACATTGAAGATCTGGAGACATTATCTATATGGAGAGAAGGTCAAAATATTCACTGATCATAAAAGCTTGAAGTATGTTTATACACAGAAGGAACTCAACATGAGGCAAAGGCGTTGGCTTGAGTTGATGGTGGACTTTGACATCGATCTGCAGTACTACCCGGGGAAAGCAAATGTTGTAGCCGACGCCCTCAGCAGAAAACCCTCGGCTTATTTCTTAACTGAGCAGCCTCAGCTATTACAAGACTTGCAAGATCTACAGATAGAGGTTGTTCTACCTGGACAAAATGGTTTGCTGGCTAACCTCGAAGTTAAGTCATCGCTGGTGGAGAGAATCAAAGAAGCTTTGCCTAATGATGCCAGATTCCGAAGGCTGAAAGAGAGAACCGAAGCAGGCATGCAAAAGGAACTTCGCATCCACGAGGACGGGACATTAAGGAACGGAAAT
Organism: Iris macrosiphon; assembly: GCA_036927795.1. Classification (NCBI taxonomy): domain Eukaryota; kingdom Viridiplantae; phylum Streptophyta; class Magnoliopsida; order Asparagales; family Iridaceae; genus Iris; species Iris macrosiphon. Next base: position 176,156,565 of record JAYESA010000010.1, read on the forward strand.
CGCCTATATGTTCTGAATAGAGAATTAAGGCAGGAGTTGATGACAGAAGCACATAGCTCCATATACTCGATTCATCCAGGAGGGACCAAGATGTACCGGGACTTAAGACAATATTACTGGTGGCATAGAATGAAAAGGGAGATTGCCCGATTTGTGGCAAAATGCTTAGTCTGCCAGCAGGTGAAGGCCGAGCACCAAAGGACTGCAGGTATGTTGCAGCCACTTCCCATCCCTGAATGGAAGTGGGAGCATATTACCATGGACTTCGTCACTGGATTTCCAAGAAGCCCTAGTGGAAAGGATGCAGTATGGGTCATCGTGGATCGGCTCACTAAGTCGGCTCACTTCTTGCCGTTCAGAGTCGGACAATCCACGGAAGTACTAGCCGACATGTATATGCGACAGATCGTAAAATTACATGGAGTGGCGGTTAGTATTGTATCAGATCGAGACTAGAGATTTACATCTCACTTCTGGCGAAGCCTGCAAGAGAGTCTCGGCACCAGGCTCAAGTTCAGTACTGCCTATCATCCCCAGACAGATGGCCAATCAGAGCGCACAATTCAGATCTTGGAAGATATGCTGCGATCATGTATACTGGACTTTGGAGGATCTTGGGAAGATTATCTGCACTTAGTGGAGTTCTCCTACAACAACAGCTATCAGGCAAGCATTCAGATGGCACCTTTCGAGGCGTTGTACGGAAGGAAGTGTAGATCGCCGATATGCTGGAGTGACGTTGGCGAACGTCAAATGCTGGGTCCAGAGTTGGTAACGGAGACAGTGGAGAAAGTAAAGCAGATTCAGAACCATCTCCGTGCAGCCCAGGATAGATAGAAGCATTGGGCCGATGCGCACAGACGTCCCCTGGAGTTCAAAGAAGGAGAGCATGTATTTTTGAGGATCTCGCCCACTAGAGGTACTATCAGATTTGGCAGCAGAGGCAAGTTAAGCCCAAGGTACATTGGGCCATTTGATATATTGGAGCGCATTGGTGAGGTGGCTTACCGTCTTGCATTACCTCCATCCTTAGAGGGAGTGCATGATGTATTCCACGTCTCACAACTGAGGAGATACGTGACGGACCCAAGTCATATAGTTGATCATTCTGAGATTTCGGTGGGACCTAGCCTGAGATACGAGGAGCAGCCAGTGGGTATACTCGACACCAGTGAGAAGACACTACGAGGGCAGACAATCAGACTGGTTCGGGTAGCTTGGAAACAACACTCTCCTGGCGAATCAACCTGGGAGCGAGAGGATGTTATGCGCCAGCGTTATCCACACTTATTTGCTGATGCAGGTAAAACCTGAGCATTCTTTGATTCTGTAAAATCTTGCCTTTATAGTTTACCCTTCGATTGCGAGGACGCAATCCTCTTAAGGGGGGTAGATTGTAAACACCCTAAATTTTTAGATTTTAAAATAAATCAATTTTAGGAATTTTCTGCAATTTTCTGGAATTTACATAGGTTCTGTGCTAATTTTATAAATTTTAATTACTAATAAAAGATATTAGAATGTGATGAAAATATGTGATGAAAATATGATTTTATGGTGTAAAATAGAAAACCGGACTTAGGGTAATTTTCTGGGATTTTATTGGGCCTCAGACCTATTTTTAAAAGCCTAAAAACTATTTTTACTAATTAAAGTAATTAATTATTAATTAATTATTAATTATTAGTTATTATTATTATTATTATTATTACTGTTTTAATTTGTATTAGGGGCCCGGCCCGGCCCAGTGGGCCGAGCCCAGTGACCCAGCCCAGCCCCAGCCCGGTCACCCTAGCGGGTCGGGCGGGTCCGCTCACCCGGAGCCCGCCGCCCGACCCGACCCGCATCCCCATCTCCCATGTCCCCCACGCCGCCCCAAAATTTCCGCCGCCCGCCGCGCGCCCCGTAGGCCACGACCCCCGCCCCACGCTCCCCACGACCCCGACCTCCCCGCCTCACCCGGCCACCCACGGCCCCGCCCGCCTATAAAAACCCCTGCTCCCTCTTCCTCCTCCCTCATCTCCCCCTCTGAACCCTAGCTCCGGTCACCTCCCCCTAGCTCCGGCCAGCCGCTACCGCCTCGATCCCCTAGCCCAGTCGTCGCCGCCTCCGGTCCCGTCCGGCGAGCCCCTCCAGAACCACCACCTCCGCCTCCTCCCTCTTCCTTCCCCTCTCCTCCCAGCGCCGGCCGCCGGCCTCCCCTGGCCCATCTCCGCCTCCCCGAGAGCCGCCCAACCCCTCGTCGAGCCTCCGCCGCCCTGAGCCGCCCTTCCCCGGCGAGTCTCGGCCGAACCCTATGTAACGACCCGCTCCGCTCAACCCGGAGGGCCGATTCAAACGGCACAAGTGTAGCTATTCAACCCGCCTTGCTCAGCGAGATGGCTCGTTCGATGCAAAGGCTTTCATGCTGGGATCTTCAATGGAGTCAGACTTAGGCTATCAGAGGCGCGTCCGGAGTCTCGCTCGACCGATGCGATACATCGCTAAGGTGGGTGGCCCCGGTGAACCTGTCTCTACTTAGCTGCACACTAAGAAAATGAATGTTACATGCTAGTTTACAGACGATAACCTTTGCATGCTAATAAAAGAGATGAACGCACCTAGCTAAGGGGATAACCCCGTCTTATGATTGTATAGAACATGAAGGTCTTACATGCTATTTGCGTAATTGGGATTGTTGAGTTGGAATGTAGTAATTTCCTTCATATATGCCATAAAGTAGTGTGAGTTCTTACTGAGGCGTTGCACCGCACGGAACATGACACGGGATGGAGTAAAATCAGGTTGCATGCATAGACGTGGAAGGCTATCAAATAGTCGTCCCAAGTCAGGAGATGGAAGGAAATGAATGTACTCGGGATATGCAGATCGCCGAGGCAGTCTCTAATCAGAGAGCTGCGTAAAGAAAAAAAGATCCGAGTGTAGTCCTCGGCAAAGATAGATCCGAGTGTAGTCCTCGGCAAGGATTGATAGTTGGGGGAGTAGTTGCATGGTCACGGACAACTGGTTGCGCACCAGGTAGAGAGAGTCCTCGACACGATTGCTGAGGCATCCGAATCGTGTCGGCCCGGGAGGACGGAGTGCCAGTGTAGTCCTGGCGATACGCTAGCTGATGACTAGTGGGCGGGAGCGGGACATCCAGCAAGGCTTGCTACCGACCTGGATGGGCGCCGACTCGTTAGACGGCTAGGAGGCCAGCAAGGCTAGCAACCGAGCTGGGAAGATAGCCGTCCATCGCAGATAATGTCCAATATGGCTAGCAGAGCCAGTGACCTTCATATAGATAAGTCATGTTTGCATAGCGGCTATCCGCACTGAGAAAAGGAGAAACGGGGAGGAGTGTGTTTGTACGACATTATGCATAATTAGAATGGATGCATGGTATCACACATAGTTCTAGTAAAATGGGTCTTATGAGGCAGAGGCACGGCATAACACTTGGGTTTTATAGTTGCTTCTTGTTATTTCGTAGATAATTGTTTATATTGCTGCATATGACAGGGAAGGCCGAATGGTAAGAAATGGTAAGGTGAACTCAATTGTTCATGAATATGACACTCTTGAGCTGATACGGAGATTACTTTCTTTATATTGCCATGTAACTGATCCTAAGGCAAAAGAATAGAAAGACAACGGAACTAGTCGGTGCACATAACTAATGAACGTGCTTGTTTTGTGGCGTGGGCGAGAGGCCTCCCCACCAGTGCATTCAATGTACTGATACCCAACCAGTCTGCATGCAGGGTGCAGGGGGAACTCGTACGGATTCGGATATCGCTATCGCAATGAGGCGCCGGACCGCACTTGGCGTCTTGAAGCGTGGCGCACGGACCTGGAGCTCGCATATATGAGACATAATGTATGGGAACATCATCATCCAGATCATTTGTGTTGGTTCTAAGCCTAAGGGCAAATTTAGTGTAAGAGAGAGAGAGAGCATGAGCGATTTGTAATCTCGGCCTAGCGCCGCTTGTAATCTTTACTTCATATCAATAAAAGAGCTAGATTTGGATTCAATACTTGTGTTCATTTTATGTTTCCGCTATGACGACTCTGTGAACTAGTTATCAACGGCCGTTTCGGTATTTGCCTTGCGCGGGCGTAACCCCAGGCTCGCGCGGCATCGCGTCCTGATGGAAACGTACGTCCCGCGGGAGCGCTGGTGCGGTGATTCGCGCCTAGCGGGGACGGCCGGTTCCGGCGGGAGATCGGGGCGTGACACCTTACCCCGGACACGGCAGGCAGACACAGCAGCATCGTGTTCCTTTTCGTCGTGTCAGACACGTGTCGGACACGAGAAATTCCAGTTTCTCGAGCCCTGTTCAGGTACCCGTAACTTTTTGCTCGTAGCTCGGATTTCGATTCTGTAAATTGCTACGCGTAGCCTGTATGACCCTCTCGGTGCCCGGACAAACCGCTCGGGGCATCGCGTCCTGTGGTGATCGCACACCGCGATCCAAAAACAGGAAAAACCAGACCCTGTTTCACCCCGGAACTGAGTACGCCCCACCAAACGGGACGACTTGGTCGCGTGCGGTCTTCACAGATACGTGCGCCTCATCGATACGGACGTGTGGGATTTCGCGGAAGCTGATTCGGGTGTGCATGCACACCGGAATCAACGCGTATCCGCGAACATCGCCCCGTATCCGCCTTTTCTGTAATTTTCCCTAACTTCGTGCACACACGTCAGATCGAGACGAAACTTGCGCCATCAGACTCGTAGCGATACGCTGGTCCTGTGGGTCAAGTTTGGTTTGATTCTGAGAACGTTGACGAAATGGCGTATCGTGGGCCCCACAGGCCCCACTCGACGGGCGATTTCATGATCGGCTCATCGAAATTCAATTTTGAAAGTTCTGTTGGGTTCGTATCAGCGTTCCTGACCTGTTGACACTAAGTTTGGTGAATTTAGAGACCGTTGACCCCGACACGTTTTTCGGTGCAAAGCGGGCCCACCGATGGACCCCGTTTTGACCCGAAATTGCCGTTTTTGCCCTTGTCTCCAAATTGGACCCAAGGACAGGCGTTCCTAGCTATTTGACACCTTTTGAGCGTGATGGTACTGTTTATTTCAGCTTTCGGAGACATCTCTAGAAATTTCCGAAACTAGGACCTTAGTGGAATCCAAACATCAGGCAAGTGCACCTTGCCAAACTTGCAGTCTTTATTTTCATATTTCCTGTAATAATACTTTGTTGGATGTCTTGTGAAAATTCATATAAACTTGTTTAAACTGATTAACCTAGGAAACGGATGACGTACCTAGTGTCCGATCATAGTCGGGTGCCAACACCGTACGCGGTGTTGGGTTCGTCATTTAGAGATGGATTTACGATCCCCTTACTTTTGTACTTGACCTATCAAGTACCCTACAACCCAGGACACTTGACACTATCATGGACAGAATCCTCCTGAGATATTCGTGGCGATTCTGTATAGGATACAGGACTTGACAGAGTTATTTTATTTATAGACAGTATGACTTGTTGCATTAGCTATAATCCCGCTGACATGGGCATGAGACGTTATGGTCATGACTTGCGTGATTACATTGGGTGGGGAGAGACACACAGGCTACAGGCTGTTATATATATATATATATCTACTATTATTGTGAGGTTGTAGACTCTCCAGCAGAGCTAGACCCTTTACGTGTTATTGCTGCTACCGGCTCCCCGAGAGCTTGTAGCGGTCTCAGCCTGAGTACTAGTGTTGCTCTCATTTGCATATCACATAGATGGTTACATAGTTTACCCTGTTATTTTATTTAATTTAATTGTACTGCATTTATTTGGCTTGTTTTATTTTGTGCCTTGCTATGTCCACTGAGGACCTGGAATGGATTATGTCCCCAGGTTTAGCTGAGGAGCAGTATCCCGAGGTATACGGGACCGGAGCTGAAGCCATTGCTGAAGCAGAACCGAACACTGAAGACGAGGTGACTGCCGAAGACTTCTCCTGAGTGCCGGTTCCAGTACTCAGTATTTACTTATGTTTATCTCTTTTGTTCCTGGCCTATTGAGCCAGGGTATTCAGACCTAAGTCGGATTGTTTCCCGACTAACTTGTTGTTGCTACTTATTCCCATTTCATTATGCAGTTTATTCTTTATCTTTATGGATGAGATTAGTGTGACTTGTGGTAGTAGACCTTATTTACAGCTTAAGTATGCCCTGATGGTTCCATTAAATTGGGTTATCCATCGGTGCGTACTGCTGGCCATTGCCACGCATCTCCAGTCCCTCGGCACTTTGGGACTGGGGCGTGACACCTATCACAAAATTGCCCATCAAGTGGAGCCGTGGGGCCCACGATACGAGATTTTGTCAATATTCTCAGAATCGAACCAAACTTGGGTCACAGGACCAACGTATCACTACGAGTCCGATAGCGCAAGTTTGTTGCGCAACGACGAGCACACACAAAGTTACAACGAGTTTCAGAATAGGGCTGATACGGGACAATTTTAACGGATACGCGTTGATTCCGGTGTGTACGCACATCCAAATCAACTTTCGTGAAATCTCACACGTCCGTATTGATGGTGCGCACCTTTCGGTAAAATTCGCACACGACCAAGTCGCCTCGTTTAGCGGGGCGCATCCAGTTTCAAGAAAATTAGGGTTTTAAATAACCAATTTTTTGGTCAATTTTATCCTCGAATAAAACACAAACTACAGCAAAATAAATTAAACTAAAATAGGGTTTTAAAACTTGGTTATATGGTCTAAATTACTGTTCAAGTGAATTCCAGAATTAATTAACAGGTTGTACGCAAAACGGTCGTGAACTTGTGAGCTCGGGACAGTTCTGAATTTCAGAAATAGGGGTTGTTTTTCCTGTTTCTGCGTCGCAGTTTACGATTGACACAAGACACGATACCCCAGTCTAATTGTACGGGGTTCGAGGGGGTCACGTAGCGAATATGTCACAACAGTCTGTTCAGAAAATAATGCGACAAGGAGAGAGAAGGACTCACCGGAACAGGGGATCGGTATCGACTACACGTCGTGAACACGCGATGGCGCGGTGCAGGTCAACAGCGGTTGGCGGCACTGCTGCAGCTGCTGGTGGTCGTCGCCGGAGCTCGGTGGCCGCTATGGGGAGCTCAGGGTGCCTCGGGGTGAGTCGCCGGAGGGAAGGTAGTGGCGGTGGTGAAATAGCGGCTTAGGGTCGAGGGTCCACGGCGGATGGGAGCTCGCAGATGGCGGTGTGGTGGTGCTAGGGAGTCGTCGTGTTGGGGGTGGCCGGAGGTCGGGGTGGCCGGAGTTGGCGGAGAGGGGTGGCTGCGATGGCGTTGGGGGTGTTGGGGTGGCCGGAGTTGGCGGAGGATGGTGGTGCTGATTTGGTGAGGGCGGCCGAGAGATGAGGGTTTATATAGGAGGGCCGCGGCGGCCGTTGGCGGGGAGGAGAAAGGTCGACGGGTGAGGAGGCGAAGAGACGGCGGTGGAAGAGAAACGGACGGAGGGGATCGCGGCGGTCGGGGAAAGAAACGGCGGAGGAAGTCGGGGGGACGATCGGGTTTTTGTGGTTGGTTACTGTAGCAATATTTCGGGCCCGGTTTCGGGTTGGCGGGTACGGATTGGGTTCAAATCTGACCCGTTAGGGTTGGTTTGAGTTGGGTTGGTTTAATTAGGGTAGGTTCGGTTCAATCCGGTTCAGGTTGGTTCAAATGGGTTTATTTAAACATATTATTTTTAGCTATTTAAAAATAGTTTTTGGGTCCAATAAATTCCAGAAAAATTACACTATGACTAATTATTTATTTTACACTCAAAAATATTATTTTCATACTACTTTAATATTTAATACAATCACAAAATTTATTTAATACCAGAAAATATTTATTTTAATTATTTAAAAAAATCACAAAAAAATCCTGAAAATTTATATTTTAATTTCTGAAAAATTTGGGTGTTTACAATATACCCTCCTTAAAAGAATTGCGTCCTCGCAATTAAGAAAACGAACATAACCGGTCAGAAGAGATGACACGGTTGCAAAACATATTTGAAGCACGACATAAAGAATAAAGAATCATGATTAAGGAAATTTTGAGAGAAAGGGTGAGGGTTAAGCAGAATACGTAGGGAAGGAAATAAATCATCATTTTCCTAGGCAATGAGAGATAGGTAATTCAGGAGTAAAAAAATCTGGATAGAGCATGAAAATCTACAGCTTAGGAAAACTTGGGTATCAATTACTAACAAGTTCAAAATACTAGGTTTAGTCTAGGAAAATGAATTAACAGGCACGTGCTATGGCATTACTAGGAATAGATATCTATGATAAAACTTAAATCTTACGCGTATTCACTACTCCATGAGTCTGTGCGTCCTCTATTGTCATCACAAAAGCTTGTTTGCGTCCTTGTGGTGGAGTCCTCTGCTGTTGTTGGGCCTGCTGGAAGAATGCTGATCGTGAAGCCAATGGTGGCCTCGGTTGATATCCTCCTGGTGCTGGTAAAGCTTGTTGGTCTACTATCGGTGCTCCTTCTCGACACTCAGGGCATTCCCTCACTGAATGCTGACTGGATCTGCAAGCTAAACATAATCCTAATTTACGTCTACACTCCTTATTAACATGGCCTAACTTGCCACAATAGTGACAAGTAGGAAGGGTTAGGGATTTAGATACAGCTCTCTGTGGTGGTTAGTGCATGTGAGGTCTCTTTGCAGCTTCTCCATGTGGTGCTCTGGTTGGTGCTGAAGTGAATGGCCGCTTCAGGCTGGATTCTCTCCTGGTGACACATTCCATGCGTCGGGCTGCAGCAAGGACGTCCATATAAGAAGTAGGTTCAATGGATCCGATCAATCTCTGGAGCTCAAAGCTAAGTCCGTCGAAGAACTTCGCCACCTTCTCTTCTTCTGTCGGGATCAGGGTAGGGGCGAAGCGACTCAGACGAATGAACTCTGCATTGTACTCTTCCACTGTCATATTGTCTTGAGTGAGGCGATTGAACTTGTCCCAAAGTTCCGATCGAGCAATGGATGTAATGTACATCTCCTGAAAGAGTTTAGAGAACTCCTCCCAAGTGACTCGGTCTGGTCCGAGCCGTGTCTTCTCAGATAGCCACCAGTGATGTGCATTGTCCGTCAACTGCATCCTAACGGCAGTCATCCAACGTTCCCTTGGAAGCTCAGCTGCTTCTAATTGGTGTTGAGTGTTTGTGAGACACTCATGAACTTCAGTGGGCTCCTTCTTTCCAGAAAAGGTACGGGGCTTCAGCTGGCGAAAATCGGTGATAGATCCCGTCAATAGCCGTCGAGATGGTAGGTTCGCCTGCTCTAGTGCGGTCACTATACTATTTCTCAGATTCTGTCTCATGATGCTGAGCCTCTTGATGAATCTGCTGTTGGGCTTGCATCATTGCGTAGATCATTTGAAATATCTGATGTCCGTCCATAGGCTGCCCTTGTGGAAAAATAGGCATCAGTGGAGTAAACTGCGGTGGTGGTAGAATATCGTCTCGCTGAAATCTTGAGGCATGCTGATTTGCTTGACTGCGTTGTTGAGCTGATTGACCTTCACCTACTGGTGTCGCTTCTTCTTTATGGGTAACCACAACACCTTGTGGTGTTCCTGCGGGAGTCTCGTCGCTTGCTGGTGGATCCATTACTCTGTATCTGTAGAAGCATAAAAAATACGCTGGATAGCTATACGAAGCATGTTGATGCTGGGCAGCGTAAAAGATGACTTCGGAGCCATCAGCGTACAACAGAGCTTTTCCGCTAAGTACAGCATAAAATATAAGCTCAAGGACTATCCGCGTAATACAGTATGTCCAGGCTGCTTCAGCGTAAAAATGGTGCTACATCGCCTTTATGGCGTAAAACTCATCCGCTTTAATGCAACATTGAAGTGTACGAGGAACGCTTCGTATTCCTCGAAATGAACCTGTCAAATCATGCAGTGAACCTGACGTCTGACTCCTGACAAAGAGTACTGCACGACTACCCAGACGACGGCTATAATGATGGCGCGGCACAGCGACCCAGACTGTCGTTTAGTGACATTTTCTTGGCGTAAACCGCTTTTACGCATACAAGGAAATACGCTGCCTAGTTTTACACAGGCAGATGTGAGCTGTTTACGCTCCACAGAAGACAAACAGACTGTCACGTCAAAAGTTGCTCTTCGTACAGGGCTCGAGGCACGTCTCTGCATTTATTGCGCAGAATGGTGACAGATCTTCGAGGCACGCCTCTGCATTTAATGTGCAGAGTGGTGGCAGATCTTCGAGACACGTCTCTGGAATACGCTGCCTAGTTTTACACAGGCAGATGTGAGCTTCTTACGCTCCACAGAAGACAAACATGCTGCCACGTCAAAAGCTGCTCTTCGTACAGGGCTCGAGGCACGTCTCTGTATTTAATGCGCATAATGATGGCAGATCTTTGAGACACGTCTCTGCATTTAATGTGCAAAATGATGACATATCTTCGAGACACGCCTCTGTATTTAATGCGCAGAGTGGTGGCAGATCTTCGAGACACGTCTCTGGAATACGCTGCCTAGTTTTACACAGGCAGACGTGAGCTTCTTACGCTCCACAGAAGACAAACAGGCTGCCACGTCAAAAGCTGCTCTTCGTACAAGGCTCGAGGCACGTCTCTGCATTTAATGCGCAGAATGATGGCAGATCTTTAAGACACATCTCTGCATTTAATGCGCAGAATGAGGCACGCCTCTGCATTTAATGCGCAGAGTGGTGGCAGATCTTCGAGACACGTCTCTGGAATACGCTGCCTAGTTTTACACAGGCAGACGTGAGCTTCTTACGCTCCGCAGAAGACAGACAGACTGCCACGTCAAAAGTTGCTCTTCGTACAGGGCTCGAGGCACGTCTCCGCATTTAATGCGCAGAGTGGTGGCAGATCTTTGAGACACTCCTCTGCATTTAATGCGCAGGATGGGGGCAGATATCTGCATTTAATGCAAGAGATTTGGTTATATCTCTAAAACCGTAATTTCGGCTAAAACGTCCACATTATCACTTTGGCACATTATGCCATCAGGCTATTCTCAGCTATGGGAGCACGCTGTACGCTATCTCCTTGGAATACGCCAACTCAGGCCACATTTGCATTGGTGCGTATTAAAGCTATTCGGTCCAGAATTCGCTCAAGGCCTCAGTCAGAGGAGAAGGATCAGCTATCTTCTACGCCCACTCGGCTTCTACGCCCACTCGGCTTCTATGCCTACTCGGCTTCTATGCTCGCTCGGCCTCTATGCCGGTTTGATAACTCTTTGGCTTCTATGCCATGGTGAATGTTATTGGCTTCTACGCCAACCTTTTCTACGCGAGGGATAACTACCTATGTGGCTTCTATGCCGTGATCTTCGCAGCAGTTATACGCGTTGTCTCTTAATGGGACACGCGTCACACGCTCATTCAAAAGATCATTTATACGTGGGTAATGGTTATTGTAACCGTCGCGTAAAAGGTGCTATACTTTTCCACTACCCGGCTTCTATGCCGACTGGATGGTCACTGTCACTAAAACCCTATAAATAGAGACCTCTATCAACAGAGGTCGAGGGTCGAAAATTCCAAGGTCAGAGAGAAAAAAGGTCAAAAAACTGAAGGTCAAGGAACTAAGAGTCGAAGAGTCTTTGAGAGAGAAGAATCCAGAGCTCAGGCAAAGAGTAGTAATCGACCATCTTGGCATCGAGCATCCACTCTCTTTTGCAACCTTCGAAGCTGCTTTCTGTCTTCTACGACACTTCTTCATCATCGTGTGGTCCAAGGGACAAAGTGATCGACTACAGATCAGACTCCTATAGCAATATTTACCCAGATTAAAAATTGTACTTGCCATTCTTGTATAGGATTAATTGTACTCCTTGTTTGTAAACAAAAGTGCGGGTTTCGTATAAACCTCGTTTTATTTCTTTCGTTTATTATCAAACATAAGATGGTGACTCTGTTGGGGACGTCTTTCTCTTCTGAGGAGAAAGCAATTGCTCAACACGATGCGATATCCGTAGGATCCGTGAAGAAGACCCTGGTCGTCCAGTTCGACCAGTCTGCCTACGAAGATATGCTTCGAGCTGGGGGTAGCTCTCACTCTCTCTCTCTCTGTCCAAGACAACAGGAAGCTGCGTAAGGTTTGGATGCCGAAGACATCCCCTACCATTCCTGCCGACTCTCCGATCTCTCCGACCGACCAGGTTGTAGCTGCACAACCTTCGCACTCCGCACGTAAAATTCAGTCTCCCGTCCCTGACGTGGCAGACAAAACTTCGGACAATGCCTCAGCGCTAGTCCAGAAGTCTATTCCGCGCTCTGCGCGTAAAATTCAGTCTCCCGTCCCTAACGTGGCAGACAAAACTTCGGACAATGCCTCAGCGCTAGTCCAGAAGTCTATTCCGCGCTCTGCGCGTAAAATTCAGTCTCCTGTAGATGACGTGGCAGACAAAATTTTTGACAATGCCTTAGCGCCAAATCAGAAATTCCAAACGTGCTCTGCGTGTAAAGATGCATCTGCCCTCCACAGAAAAGCAGATGATCCCTGCGATCAGGGAAAACAAGTGGCAGCCTGCTCAACTTTTCGGCCTTTACGCCACCAAGGAAAGAATCTGCCCGCTCTCCGGATTATGCGAGAACCTGATGGCCGACTGAGGACCTCCTCAGTCTTACGCCAGCCTGAGCAGAACTCCAAAATACGCCAGGTGAAGTACCTCAGCGTAAAGAAGGCTCAGTTTGCGGAAAGACACACTCCCCAGGGATCATCTGCTACCCAGATGGCCAACCTGTTGTATACGGGCGGCACAGGGAGAACCATGGTTCCCAACATTCGCATGCCAACTGATATGAAAAAGAGGAACAAGCCATCTTCTTCTTCTTTTGTAAATCCTCCTGACCTGCGTGAGTATCTGATCCAGAAACGCAAGGATAGGGAATCTTCCAGCATGTTTATTACGCCTCCTAGGGAGCACTATTGTAATATCCATAGGATTGTAGTTAACTATTGCTGTTCTGAAGCAAAACGGTCGATCTTCGACAGGTTGAACTACTCTCTGTCTTCCCAGGAAGAAGAACCCACACATGCATCAGTGAATATGGCTTCACATGTTCCTAGAGGAAGGTCGAGCTCAAAACGTCCAAGCCAAAGGAGATTCGACAAGCTCCTTAAGAACGCTGAAGCTGGGGTATTCCGAAACACCCGTTCGAAGTCACGACAACCGGCTTCGTACTCTTCTGATTTTGATGCTGGGGGTCGCCAGTTTCCCGAATCAGATGCCGAAAGTATAGAGTCCACTTCTACAGAGACCTATACTAATCCTTCAATGACACCCAGGGAGATGGGAGTTTATGCCATTGGAGATGAACGCGAGGAAGCATCCCCGTCTGGGAGCGCTGAGCAACGCATTACTGTACTGGAGATGTCTCTGAAAGAGATACAATCCATGATGGAGAACATGCACCAGATGATGCTAACTCAACACACAGCTGCTATGGCTCAAGCATCGGTCCCTCCAACTCAGATACGTGTGGGGGTGGATTTACCACCATCCAACGCGATCCAAGAGCCTGCTCTAGATCAGGAGTCAACAGTTCCTCCGCTTCCTCACTCGGAGAATGTATTACCTCCCGTTGGAGTCACGATGCAACCGATTCCTCACCACTCCGTGGTCCCGCTACCGGCTGAAAATCCGATGCAGGCAGTACGGGAGTTGAAAGCCCAATTTGATGTCTTGAAGCACAAAGATCAGCTCAAGAAATTGGGAATCAACCAGCCTTACCCAGCTATCTGGGAAGAGGCCCCTTTCCCTCATAAATACAAACCACAGACTATGGCTTTGTTCGAGGAAAAAATATCACCGAGTCAGTACATGAACTACTTCAGTATGATGACGGTGTTATTGCAAGGGAATGACGTCCTTCTCACTCGGGTGTTCAAGGGCTGTCTCTCGGGAGTGGCTTATCAGTGGTACCATATCCTGGCGGACAACTGCATTACTTCCTTTGAAGACTTCAAGGCTTTATTCTTCGCACGATTCTACGAGGGAGGGATGGACATGTCTATGTCCTCTCTCATCGAAGTGAAGCAGAAGAAAAAAGAGGACGTTCGTACTTTCATCGAACGTTTTCGTCAAGCCACTTTGCAAATGCCTCCCGGAGTTCCAGACTCGGCATTGGTGGACATTTGCAGGAAGAACCTTCTTCCCGTAATCTCGGTGTTCACAGGACCATATCAGTTCTATGATTGGCCCTCGTTCATCATCTCAGCGGTAGCCGCCGAGGACAACAGTCGGAAGGCGCGTGACAATGGCATCATGATCTCTGCTTCTGATAAAGGCAAGAGGTTATCCTCCAACAGCGACCATCCTCGTGGTTCCAAAGGAAAAGAAGCTCTAGCGATCAATACGTCCAGGCAAAAGACTACGGCAACCACACAGACGAAATCTGGGACTTCCAGTCCCATTGAAGTATACTCTTTCGACGAAGACGATATTCCGAGTCGTCAAAAGCGGCAAGATTACCCTTCCTGAGGAGAAGCGGCCCAATGATGTCGGCAGTACTAATAACCCCAAGTACTGCATATTCCATAGATACATACACCACCCTACAAAAGCGTGTTATGTATTGAAGAGGAAGATTCAGGAGCTGATCGATGCTAAGGCCATCACTCTGTACAACAGCGAGAAGACGGTCACAGCCAACATGATCTCTCTGTAATTTGGCAATCTGCCTCCCCAAAAAGTCTCGGATGGTGTTACACCTATTTCCCGGACAATGATGAACATCGTTAATCTCCCTCCAGCTAGAGGTCAAAATCATAACCTGGTACCCCTAACTACCCAGCGAGGCGAGATTATGTGGGTTCATCCAGATCTGGTGTCAAAAATTGAGGAAGAGACTCAAGCTGCTAAGGCTAAGTCTAAGAAGAACTCGAAGCGTAAACCATATCATATGGTTACGATGTACTTGGCATCAGAAGACGAGGTCTTGGCTACTGGAACCCGTTCAGGGAAAGCTTACCTCAAGGACTATGGAGCAAGTCAGGAAGATGCACCGGTAGACCCTTCAGCTGCCAAGCCTTCAGAACCAGAACCCGCCATACCAGAGACCGGTCCTTCGAGACCAACTTCGGCAGACAAAGGGAAGCAAAAAGAAGTGCGTTTTAATAAACCTTTGAAAAACATTCAAAACAAAGGTTTAGAGAAGCCATACAACTTCGACATCCTGGCCCAGTTGGCTAATACACCAGCCAGGTTGTCCATCTTCGAACTACTGAGGCTCTCTCTCAAGACACTCGTCAAGCCCTGAGTGAAGCATTAATGCAGGTGGATGCATACTTGACCCAGCTCAAGTCCCCTGACGAAGAACCCGTGGCATGCCCTCAATGCCATAGTGTGATGAAGGTGGTCCCGAATATCACTTTCACTCAAGATGACATGATGTTGAAACACAACAAGCATGACAGACCCCTCTATTACACCGGATACGTCGGTTCCATGGAAGTTGACCGGATTCACATAGATCCGGGATCATCGATCAGCATCATTCCTCATAATCTGCTCAGACCGCTAAGGATTCCTACCAGCGAATTGGCTTACACCACCACTACAATCGTGGGTTTCAACGCCAGGAAAAGTAAACCGTTGGGGAAAATTCGTCTGAGGATCCAGATTGACGACCTCAGATCAGTGGCTACATGTTACGTCATTGATTCAGAGGTGTCCTACAACATTCTGGTGGGTAGACCTTGGATCCACGACCACAACATCGTTCCTTCGACTCTACATCAATGCTTTAAATATGTAGATGCCCAAGGAACAATACAAACGGAGTTTGCTGACCTGAACCCGTTTAAAGGAGTAGAATCCTACTACTCTGATGCCATGTTATACTCTCAAGACTACATGGAAGAGGTGTCAGGAGAAGCAGAGAAGGAATCCCACCGGGAGCCAGAAGAACCCTCCGCCAAGCAACCTCTGTCAATCAAGGTGAAAGGGCAAACTACTCGTCCAAAAGCCATGGAGCCTATGGCTATCCACCAGAACAAAACCAGGTCAGGAAAAGGAGGTGATCCTCTAGTGATCACTTTGAACCAGAAGCCTCCACCCTTGGTCATCAACCTTCGGTGCAGCAAACAGCCGATTGATGTAAATACAACCGGGAACGTGGTTTCTGATGATAATAAAGATCCTCTTTTCCAGTACATCGACGCTCAAGTTCCAAATCAGGAATCATCTCGCCATGACGATATAGAACCTATAGCACAAAAATTCTTGGAAGCTATAGATTCCTATCATCCGTATATATGGGAAGTAGCGTCATCATCCAATATCACCACGAAATATGGACCACAAGAGGATTCTATCTTTATTGTCCCGCCTACTTGCAGCAGTCAACGTTCAATAGTCTTCGGCCGCATGCGCAATGGACCGACTGTACAAGAAGATTCTCCCGATAACGATGTTGGTAAAATCCAGGTTCACAAATACAGCCCATAAGCTTTGAAGATTATGCAAAGTATGGGTTATGACTTGAAGCTGGAACCAGGCCTCAACTACGGGAAAGGCAGACGAATGCCGCCGCACGGTGATCTCTACTATCAACGAACTTGTTTCGGGTTAGGGTATACCACTTCCCTTGCAACTTCTGAGTCAAACGAGGATATCTTTTCCTCTTCTCAAAACAGCTTGTCGCCCTCCCGCTCATCTCATGCTCCCGAGCGAACATTATCAGTAAATATGGTATTGACAGATTCCTTTGAAGCAGACGAACAAAAATCTGAACCGTTTGAGAATGACTCTTAGGCTCAACAAATGGATACACAATGGGAACTCCGGTTCGAGCAGAAAGAACCTCCCACTGAAGATGAAGTTATCCGGATCGATGTTGAGGATGAACTTTCGCCAAAGCCGATATTTATCAGTGACAGTTTTTCCAAAGAAGAAAGGAAAGAAATTATCCAGCTGATAAAAGAATATATTGACGTCTTTGCATGGAATTATGAGGATATGCCAGGTCTTGATCTAAAGGTGGCTACTCATAAACTCAATATATTGCCCGATTCGAAGCCTGTGAAGCAGCACCAACGCCGGTTCCGCCCGAATATGATGGACGCCATCGAAGCTGAAATCAAGAAGTTGATAGCCTGCGGTTTCATTCGGGAAGAACAACATCCTGACTGGGTCGCCAATGTTGTCCCGGTCATAAAGAAAAATGGGAAAGTACGTGTTTGCATCGATTACCAAGATCTGAATGCAGCCTGCCCCAAGGATGAGGTTCCTCTTCCCATTACAGACGTCATGATCGACAATACATGCGGTTTTGAACGTATGTCTTTCATGGACGGATTCTCAGGATGCAATCAAATCAAGATGCATCCTGAAGACGAGAAGCATACTGCTTTCCGGACACCATTGGGGGTATATTGCTATACGGTCATGCCCTTCAGATTGAAGAATGCCGGAGCTACGTACCAACGGGCTATGAGTAATATATTCCACGAGCATTTACGCAAGACAGTGGAATGTTACGTGGACGATGTAGCTGTCAAAAGCCGCCTCAAGGATAATCACATCCAAGACTTGAAGACAGTATTTGAGTTGATGCGCCAACATCAACTCAAAATGAATCCTACAAAGTCCTTTCTGGGGGTATCTAGTGGCAAATTTCTGGGATTTGTCATTACCGCTAAAGGCATTCAAGTGGACCCTGATAAAGTCAAGGCCATCTTAGAAATGCGACCACCCTGTAATCTGAGGGAACTCAGGGGATTTCAAGGTCGTCTGGCTTATATCCGGAGATTCATATCCAACCTCTCTGGAAAATGTCAGCATTTTTCTCGTCTCATGAAGAAAGGTGTATCCTTCGTATGGGACGAAGCCTGTCAGCAAGCGTTTAATGATATCAAACGCTACCTCACTAACCCTCCAGTTCTGGTGCCTCCTGCCATAGGAAGACCATTCTTGCTGTATGTTCGAGCGATGGATCATTCTCTGGGAGCTCTTCTCGCACAGAAGAACGATGTGGGTCATGAACAGGCTATCTACTACCTAAGCAGGATGATGGTCGGAGCCGAACACCTGTACAATCCAGTGGAAAAAGAATGCTTGGCTCTGATGTTCGCTATCCAGAAGATGCGACACTATGTCACGGGCCAGACTATATATATCATCTCCAGGATCAATCCTCTTCGGGTACTGGTGAACAAGCCAAGTGTTCTTAATTCTCGACTCGCGACTTGGGCGATGTTATTAACACCGTATAACATGGTGTACGTCCCTCAGAAGTCCATCAAAGGCCAAGCATTGGCTGATTTCCTAGCTGCTCATCCGATCCCTGAGGCCTCCAAACTATACGAGGACATTCCCGACGAAATTGCAGAATGTAATTTCGCAATAGAGAGTGATGCATGGCAACTATTCTTCGATGGTGCCTCTAGGACTGGTCCCAAAGGAAACGTGGTTTCAGGAGTAGGAATTGTCCTGGTTACCCCTAATAAACTCGTCATCTATCGAGCATATTCTCTTAGCGAGCCCTGTTCCAATAATATGGCGGAGTATAACGCTCTACTAATCGGGCTCCAAGTCGCTAAAGAACTGGGTGTCGAATCTCTGAAAGCTTTCGGTGATTCTCTGCTGATCGTCAATCAAGTCAGAGGAATATACGAAGTCAGGAATCCAGACCTCATCCCCTATCAACGAGCAACGGTCAAGATTGCTATGACATTCAAAGGGTTCTTCCTAGAACATGTGCCTCGATCTCAGAATCTGGAAGCTGATGCCCTAGCCAGTCTAGCTGCAGATTTAGCTATTCCTATAAGAAGGCAGAATTCGGTGATCCTTCTTAACAGAGATTTATTCTGTGTGAAAAATAACTTTCACATAGAACGCAGCTACGCTGTGAACACAGATCCTCCCAAGAGAGACTGGAAAAGTCCCTTTATAGATTTCGTGGCATACAAAATCTTGCCGGAGGACCCTAAAGAGGCAGTATCCGTCAAAAGACGATCATTATGCTTCTATTTTGATATGTATTCACAGTGTCTATATCGCCGGACCTACAACGGACTGTTATTGAGATGTCTCTCAGACGACGAGGCACAACAGATTATCCGTGAAGCTCACGACGGCGTATGCGGAACGCATCAACCCGGTCCTAAGCTACAGGATCGCATCAGGAGAATGGGCTATTACTGGCCTACTATGATCACAGATGCAATAAAGTATGCAAGACAATGCAAAGCATGTCAGGTGCATGCAGACTTTATACATCAACCTTCTGAATACTTACATCTTACGGTTGTGTCCTGGCCTTTTGAAGCATGTGGTATGGATATCATTGGTCCTATTTATCCGTCTTCTTCCAGAGGTCACCGGTTCATACTAGCCATCACGGATTATTTTTCCAAATGGGCAGAGGCGATCCCTCTTGCTGAGGTGAAGACATCTAATGTGATCAGCTTCATCAAGCATCATGTCATTTATCGCTTTGGGATACCCCGAAGGATAATTCATGACAATGGGCCTCAATTCATCAGCCAAGCGTTTCATCGATTTTACGATAAAAATCGGATATAAAATATGGCCTCTATGACATATAATCCTGCTGCTAATGGTTTGGCGAAAGCTTTCAACAAAACCATCATCAAGCTCTTAAAAAAGTTTGTCTCTTCGAACAAGAGATATTGGAATGAGAAGCTGGGAGAATGTCTCTGGGCATACCGTACAACGGTACGAGTACCGACAGGTTGTACCCCATTCTCATTGGTCTACGAGAGTGAAGCAGTCCTCCCCATCGAAATCGAAATTCCGTCACTCAGGATAGCAGTGGCTAATGAGTTGACTCAAGAAAAGAATGACCTGTTAAGGCTTCAAGAGTTAGAAGGATTAGACGAGAAACGCCTCCAAGCTCAACAACGCATCGCGTTCTACCAGGCACGCATTTCCAGATCTTTTAATCAAAATGTAAAGGAAAGAGTGTTCAAAGTTGGCGAGCTAGTGTTAGCTGTGAGAAGGCCGATGATTCTTACTCACAAGAGTAAGGGTAAATTCTAGCCCAAATGGGAAGGCCCTTATGTGATCGAGACGACCTTCTCAAACGGCGCTTACAGGTTAGCCAAGCCTAATGGAGACTTGTTGATGGCTCCTATCAATGGAAAATTTCTGAAAAGGTACTATGCTTAACCTCCTTTGCTCAAGTGGAATATGGCAAAAATCTCATTCTGACAATACTACTTCCAAAACAATCCTAGTTGGATCGTATTCTATCATGTCCATATAACCTCTGGATAGATATGTTTAACTAATTTGGAACCTCAAGACCTATCACGTCCATATTACCTCTGATAGTGTTTTATGTACAATTTTAGTTGGAGCATATTCTATTATGTCCATATAACCTCTGAATAGATATGTCCAGCTAAAGTTTACCGAGAGTATATCACGTCCATATTACCTCTGATATCACTTTCACCCAAACCTGTCATTTATATTCCAAAATGATGGATCCACAAAGTCAGATGAAAGCCTCTTTATTATTTCCAGAAAGAGCAAAATTACATTGAAAAACAAAAAGGTACATCATTTGTGGGGAGCAGTTAAGTCGCGGATCTGCCGGGCCAGAGCGGCCATTCTCTCATACCTGGAGTTCAAGACGTCGGCGCGAGCCCGCTCCAACCTTGCTGCATCATTGTTCAAAGCAGACAGCTCAGACCGAGCGTGTGCAAGACCTGCATGGATGACACCCACATGCGTCAGGTTCTACTGAGAAGTCTCCATTCGACGCTTCAGCACATCTCAAGAGGCCGACAAAGAGACAGCCTCCTCCTCCGCTTGAGCGAGTTCATCTCTCAACCTGCGGACCCTTGTTGTCACTTCCTCATAGTTGACTTAGCACTGAGTCAGCTGAGGAATGACATACTCCAATTTGGCACGCTCCTGATCCATCTCCTGTTGTTGTTCCAGGACGGATTTGTCCAGAGCTTCCATTTGCCCAACAAGCTCTGCAGTCAGGGAGTCATACCTAGCTTGAACGAGACCGTCAATGCTGCCTCGAGATAGCTGCAGATATTCGTTAATGGGTTGCTCCAAACCATTAACTATCTCCTCCAGTGTGTCAGCTACCCCAGTATCGTTGAATTCTCTGATCGGCACTATCGCTAACCGAGAGGACCTCCTCAGAGCCTCGAAGCTTAGATTCTTCTCCAACACCATCGATATTAGCGTTTTCAAGGTAGTGTAGAAGATACTAGTATACTGCTCAGTCAGCATAACTAGATCCGAATGAACGCTGGGAGTGGCTGCAATATTGGCGAACCTCCCTCCAGGAACGACCGCTTACGACGTTGCCACAGTCGTCGCCTCAACAAAAGGTGCGACGAAGGAAGATGCGCCAACAACAGATGGGACTGCCGGCGTACTCAAAGGAGGTATCGTCGTAACGACAGGCTCATCCTCCTCTCGAGATATCGGAGCTGTTTCAGGCGAGCCGGCACCCGAAAATGCTTCCTCTTCGAAGTCGGGCACCTCCATGTCATCGCCAGGAGCTGAAACAGAGCCAAAAGGCACGTCAACACTGCCCTCCCCGTAGACGTCTTCCCCTGAAAAGAAGACAAAAGAAAGTTAATCTCAACATGACGTTAATTTTTCTAAAAGAGGCGTAAAGACGACATTTACCCATGGCCGATGGCATATATGTCGCGTCTGCAACCAGTACAGCTAAATCATTTCTTAATAATGCTAAGCAAGCTGTCATACCTGGAGAAGGGGGTGTGCCAACCGACACTGGCAAATATTCTTCCAGGTCCTCGTCAAGTTCCAACCGAGGCTCATCGGCTGGAATCTCACTGGGTGCACTTACAGACACGATAGGGGTTTCTCCCGATGCTGATCTGGATAAAGATATCCTTATTCGGCTCGACCCCGAAGGCGATCTCGTACCACTACCTGAAGCGGTAGCAGCGACAGCAGCCTCAAGCAGAGATTCTCCGGCACCGCCAGCCGAAACTGTAGAGGTTTCCTCTCTAAAAGGCGAGGAACCTCCAATCAAAGAATCGTCCCCGACAGGGGAGACAGCAGGATCACTCCTAGGAGCCTCATGGCCGGGAATCCTGAGAGGACGACTAACCGTCTTCTTCTTCTTCTTACGAGGGGAAGTCTCCTTCGGAGCAGGAGCCCTTCGCTTACCAGAGATAACCAGAGGCCCTGCAGGCGGAGGTATTTCACCCCTCGGTACCGCCAACAGAGGCTCATCTGGATTGACGGAATCTTCACCCTCGTCTGAGGAGACCGAGGGGATTTCGACTCTTCCCGCAGACTTGGAGGAGGGCAACTAAAACTTCCATGCATATCAAAATCGCGATGGAAGGTGTTGGTTGCCACATAAAACTGGACATACGAGTGGAGGATACGCAGCTTCATGGAAAGTGAAATGGTGGGCACAGTAAAAGTTGCTTCAGTACAACCCATGATGAAGTATCGCCACCCTCTCGCTCCATCGATAAGTCCACCCCTGGACCTGAAGCTGGTGACGGCGTTGCCCACGTGCAACTGGTCGTACCCGAATTGCCTGGCGAACCGACTAGGCAGGTAGGGTTCCAAGAAGCATTGGTCTTCACTTCTGTACAGTAAATGGGAAGGTATAATGCAGACCAACCAATTAAAAGCTTCAGGAGAAATAACGGTCTTCCCATCGCCTAAGTCCTGAAGTCTGTACCCCTGTTGATTGAGATGTACGGAAGGGACAGTACAGAAAAGCTTTCAACTGTGACTGAAATTCAGCGCCCGCCGACAGTCTAAAACTGTGGTCACGTTCCAGGAGGATTTCTTGTAGTTCAGCAAGAAACTACTCCCCAAACTACTGCCAGAGCCGGGAGACATCACCCTGGGGTTATGGAGAATTAACCATCCCATCAAATACAGGTACGGTAATTCTACCCTGGGAAAGCTATCACGCCGAGTTTCATCGGCAAGCAGCCCATCAGTAAGGGCCCTCAGGCCAGCTTGTATACGGCATACCATGGCAGGAAGCAAACCCAGTCTTGCCCCGAACACCAGACGTACTGCAGGCCATAGCGTATTGTGGTGAATGCGGTCCGCAGATGCAATGCCGGATACCACCAGTCGGCGCAGTCATATAGAGAGGAAGCCAGCCAGTTGAGCTTCCTTGGACAGAGGCCTGCGGCAATGCCTCAAATAATTGTAGGCCTTAGTGCCTGCAGGATACTTCCCTATCCCTTCGTCGAGAATCTGATCTGGAGCCCCAGCATCTTCCATAAGATCGTCGACTACCTGAGCACTAAGCACGCTCAGACAGCTCAGAGGCTGATCCTTGCTATCTAAGACTTTCTCTGGCTTAGCAGCCCTAGCCCGGTGAAAGAAGAGGTAGGACGCCCATTTATTGGTATGAGCCAAATCTGAAGGCTCGTTATAAAAGGCGGTGCAAGCAAGGTAGTGGCACATCAGCTCCTGGTACAGTGCCACTACCCGAGGATCTGAATCCCCCAGCTCCCGGTTAGTGGGAACATACTCTTCATAAGGAGTATCCCCCATTGGCAGTCTCGAGATCTCTGCCATCTCGTGGAGGGCCAATCCCAACTCCCCCAGTGGAGTGGGGAAAGTCCCGGTGAGCGAGATATATCGCTCCATCAAAGCCAGAAACAGGTTGGGGTTGAGAGGTAACCCAACACTGGTAGCACTCACAGCTGCATACAGGCCAATGCTCTCCTGCTCAGTCTGAAAATGCTTCAGGGCCCACTCAACCAAACGAGCCCATCGAAGATTTGTAGGGGTGATCCACCCATTGGTCCGAGGATTAACCTTGGGGTATACTCCTCCATGCCCCCATGAAATTATTGCAGAAAGTCGGTAATTTGACTGGCTGGAGCAGTAAACTGTCTTCACTCGGGACACTGCCCGGATACAATCCCCTAAACGGCATCACAGAGCCGGAAGGGCGGCTGACAAATGACCCTTGGTCAGATCCTTTCTGGTGAAATATCTTCCCTGGCCAGCCGTGAAGATTGGGAGTCAGCGTCCACGATATCCTCCTGTGATGTGTGGCATGGAAGAATGCTGAGAGAGGATAGTCTCTCAGCATCTTGGGCAGATACATGACCAAGCCTCCGGCAGGGAAAACCCAGAGTTCTTTCTTGGGCTTCGTCTGGGACTGCTTGTCAATCATGTCCCCGAAGAGAAAAGCCAGCTTTATATATTGGGCCCTGTCTATGGACGTCAGGGGCTCTCCGTTGATCATGTTCAACAGCATTCGCTCGCCCTGAGACGATATCAGGATTCCCTTTCCTTCAGGATACTGGGGTCCGGAGATAGAAAATGTCACGTGGGACAAATCCTCCAAGTAGTTGGAATGCAGCATCCCGACAGCGGAACCCATCACCTCGGCCAGCGGAGACGCATGCAAGTTAATGGCAAAATACAAGAAACATACGTCAGTTTCTATATTAGACATTACAATCTTGCAGCATATGCCAAAAATCAACAGTCTGTGCTTTACGTCAAGACTGTAAAAACTTGATCTTTTACGCTGGAATCTTATTCCAAAACGTAAAATTCGAGACTGGCAATATACACAAAAAACTCGACAGTCTGTGTTTTACGTCAGACTGCCAAAGTTTGAGTTATTACGCCAGAATTTTCATCCAGAAGCGTAAAACTCAAATTTTATAGTATACGCCAAGTTTCGACGAGTCTGTGCTTTTACGCCAGACTGCGAAAATATGGAGTTTTTACGCTGACACATTAGAAATGTGGGCGTAAAAGATGAAACATCTATGTGCATCATCTCCCTCAAAGAGGCTATCAGCACAGAAGACGACCTAGCGCGTTCACGTACAACGTGTGCGAAGGATTTTCGTCGTTCTTGTCATCCCAAAAGCTTTACCTTTAACTCCGGGTGCACAGCTCGTCGGCGGGACACTTCGCTCAGAATGAAGCTCACCTTGCCCGACGGAAGTCGCTCTCGCTTGGGCAGAAGAGCGAGAAGAAGAGTCAACCTTCTTTCCCTTAGAGGAGGAGATTGGTTTCGGGGCCATTGCTGAAAACTCAGAATGCCCGGAGAGGAAACGAAGGAGAGAACTCGAAGAGTCGAAGGCTTTCTTTTGCAAAAGACAGATGAAAAGTTTTTCTCTGAAAGCCTTGGGGTATATATAGAGTTCGGATGGACTCCTCGAATCCCGAACCAAATTCGATAATTAATATTTGGTTATGATTGGGGACTACGTCAGCCTATTACTCAGGAAAGGCGGACAGTCAGCGAATTCGAAAAGTTTTCGTGCAAAGCAGATTCGTGGTTTTACGCTAAGGAGCTTTCTACGCTCGACAGCTACAAATCTACGATTTTACGCTCAGAGGCTATAAGTCTATGGTTTTATGCCCGGATGCTTTTATGCTCGGTAGCTTTTACGCTCGAGAGGCTATAAATCTACGACTTCGTGCTCAGAAGCTACAAATCTATGATTTCACGCTCGGTGGCTTTTACGCTCAGAGGCAACAGATCCACAACTTCACGCTCGGAAGATTTTCTTTTCAAAGGCTACAAATCTACAGTTTCTACGCCCGGATGCTTTTATGTTCAGCAGCTTTTACGCTCGAGAGGCTACGAACTTATGATTTTGCGCTCATCCACATTTACAGATCTATGACTCTTCGCATATCTGAAAATACGCAGGCCAGAGTATGCTCATATACATGAACAAACCCCAAGGCGGTCAAATTGCAAGGGTTCACGCCGAGGATACTCCTTCTTGGCCCCAAAATATCCCAAGTACCCAAAGCATACAGAGTTCAATATTGAAAATGACTCTTCTTCTTGGGTCGATTGGAAGTTCATCCAGAATCCAGTCTGAATATTTCATCTACAGTTCAAGATGGTGACTCAGTTTTTGACAGCCATTTCTCGCCCTGTTCCAAGGGATTTTCGAGAAATCATTCTTGAAAATGATGGTCTGAACAAGAATTTTTCTTATCAGAAGTGACAGTTCAGAATTCTACGCGGTTCCTTATTTCTAACAGCAGGACAGTTCGAATACTCGACTTAAATGCTAAGCGGCTTTCTGTGCATCTTCAGTTATGCGTAAAAGACAGGACGGGACCTAGTACTCTTTCTATCAGAGTCGGCATAAAGTTATCCAGACGTGTCGAAGCTACACATATTCAGACTTCATCACATCAAAATATATGGCAAGATGATCATATGCACAGAAGAAGGCGATTTTATTGAATCATGATTACATATGAGGGAAATCCAGTCTATAATAGGTTTTTCTTCATTTTCATGATTACATATGAGGGAAATCCCGTCTACAAAGGGTTTCTCATTTTCATTTAAAAAATCACGCCCAGAATCTGTTCTGCCAGGTTCTCGCATGGGTGGAGATCTTCATCCGTCTTCTTCAGCAGTTAGTCGGTTTCCGCGACCGATTAACAAGAAAATGATCAATGGCGGGAGGATACAAAACTGGGCCTGCCTAAATTATGCAGAGCCCATCCTCCATACGCCATGACAGATTGAGTTGAGGTATTAAGCCCAACTCAATACTCGAGGACAGAGCTAGTTTGTCTGCTCTTGTCCACGAACGACAGGAGAAAATACAGCTTGCAAGCTGTGTGGTTGAATCGGACCCTTCCTCTCTCCTGGGCGAACCGCCATACAAAGTTGCTGATTATCCCGAGCAAAGGAAGCTATGATATCCTTCCATGATCCATCGTTACAGAGGACATTTGCTCGAAGACGCCTTCTTTTTCGGCTCCTTACATGCTGGAAGAACATGGTCTTCTTCTTCCTCCAGTCGACCCGACGAACTCCGGCGATCATCTCTTTGTGGTGAAGGAAATATGGGAAGAATAAGTTAACTCCTCAGCCTTTATATAGGCAAAAGAGATCACACCGAATCCCAACAAATTCCCAATAATCCGCCAAGAAGTCAGCCTTGAAGAACGTGTCAGACTTGACAGTTTCATGCTTCATTCAAAGCGTTTCAAATTACGAGGAATTTGAAAGCTTTGAAGGGGGTCTTGTAGAAGCATGAAAAATATGCTGGATAGCTATACGCAGCATGTTGATGCTGGACAGCATAAAAGATGACTTCGGAGCCATCAGCGTACAACAGAGCTTTTTCGCTAAGTACAGCGTAAAATATAAGCTCAAGGACTATCCGAGTAATGCAGTATGTCCAGGCTGCTTCAGCGTAAAAAGGGTGCTACATCGCCTTTATGGCGTAAAACTCATCCGCTTTAATGCAGCATTGAAGTGTACGAGGAACGCTTCGTATTCCTCGAAATAAACCTGTCAAATCATGCAGTGAACCTGACGTCTGACTCCTGACAAAGAGTACTGCACGACTACCCAGACGACGGCTATAATGATGGCGCGGCACAGCGACCCAGACTGTCGTTTAGTGACATTTCCTTGGCGTAAACCGCTTTTACGCATACAAGGGAATACGCTGCCTAGTTTTACACAGGCAGATGTGAGCTGTTTACGCTCCACAGAAGACAAACAGACTGCCACGTCAAAAGTTGCTCTTCGTACAGGGCTCGAGGCACGTCTCTGCATTTAATGCGCAAAATGGTGACAGATCTTCGAGGCACGCCTCTGCATTTAATGCGTAGAGTGGTGGCAGATCTTCGAGACACGTCTCTGGAAGGGGGGCAGATCTCTGCATTTAATGCAAGAGATTTGATTATATCTCCAAAAGCCATAATTTTGGCTAAAACGTCAACATCATCACTTTGACACATTACGCCATCAGGCTATTCTCAGCTATGGGAGCACGCTGTACGCTATCTCCTTGGAATACGCCAACTCAGGCCACATTTGCATTGGTGCGTATTAAAGCTATTCGGTCCAGAATTCGCTCAAGGCCTCAGTTAGAGGAGAAGGATCAGCTATCTTCTACGCCCACTCGGCTTCTACGCCCACTCGGCTTCTACGCCTGCTCGACCTCTATGCCGGTTTGATAACTCTTTGGCTTCTACGCCATGGTGAATGTTATTGGCTTCTACGCCAACCTTTTCTACGCGAGGGATAACTACCTACGTAGCTTCTATGTCGTGATCTTCGCAGCAGTTATACGCGCTGTCTCTTAATGGGACACACGTCACACGCTTATTCAAAAGATCATTTATACGTGGGTAATGGTTAT
Organism: Iris macrosiphon; assembly: GCA_036927795.1. Taxonomy (NCBI): domain Eukaryota; kingdom Viridiplantae; phylum Streptophyta; class Magnoliopsida; order Asparagales; family Iridaceae; genus Iris; species Iris macrosiphon. Next base: position 176,184,694 of record JAYESA010000010.1, read on the forward strand.
TGTAACCGTCGTGTAAAAGGTGCTATACTTTTCCACTACCCCGCTTCTATGCCGACTGGATGGTCATTGTCACTAAAACCCTATAAATAGAGACCTCTATCAACAGAGGTCGAGGGTCAAAAATTCCAAGGTCAGAGAGAAAAAAAGGTCAAAAAACTGAAGGTCAAGGAACTAAGAGTCGAAGAGTCTTTGAGAGAGAAGAATCCAGAGCTCAGGCAAAGAGTAGTGATCGACAATCTTGGCATCGAGCATCCACTCTCTTTTGCAACCTTCGAAGCTGCTTTCTGTCTTCTACGACACTTCTTCATCATCGTGTGGTCCAAGGGACAAAGTGATCGACTGCAGATCAGACTCCTATAGCAATATTTACCCAGATTAAAAATTGTACTTGACATCCTCGTATAGGATTAATTGTACTTCTTGTTTGTAAACCAAAGAGCGGATTTCGTATAAACCTTGTTTCATTTCTTTCGTTTATTATCAAACAGCATCCAAAAAAAACTATAAGAGGTGCACAGAGGAATCAAGGCAGGAAGCAAGTCAAGATTTTATTTCGAATCCGATATAGAGATCAAGAACGATTCAATCAAGTGGATGAGATCCTATAACTTATCCTATCCTTATCGCAGGCTTACTCGGTTCCTTAGTTGAAACCAAAGCAATTTAGTCGTAGACCTGCATGGGCCACCAAAAAAACCATGTCACGTTCCAGTCCCAAAATACCGAGGGACTAGACACGTGGCAATGGCCAGTAGCACACACCAATGGGCAAACCCAATTTAATGGACCCATTAGAGTGTACTTAAGATGTAAAAACAACAATAAAGGTCTACTAAACATGTCATATTCTAATCTCATCCACAAAATAAAACAAAACCAATATCAGCATAATGAAATATAAATCAACATCGAGTCTCAATAAAGTATCTCGGGGAACAACCCGATAAAGAGTTTGATACAGCAGTTCGATAGACAGGAAATAAAAGAGTCTAACAATAGCAAAGACTGAGTATAGATAAAGCAGATACTCAGAAAAAATCCTCGGGTATCACCTCGTCCTCTGGTATTGGTTCAGCTCCAGCGTCTGCTCCTGTCCCATATACCTCGGGGTAGATCTCCTTTGCTAAACCTGGGGACATAATCTGGATTCCAGGTCCTCAGGGGACATAGCAAGGTACAAGAATAACTCAAGCCAATAAATGCAGTATATAAAATGTATCAATAGGGCAAACTATGTAACCAACTACGTGATATGCAAATGAGAGCATTAAGCATACTCAGGCTGAAACTACTATAGGCTCTGTGTCGGGGAAACCCATAGCAACATTTATTCTCGAAGGGCCAGTAAATGTGCCAAATCTCTTGTCATAGTCTAAGGCACCTCCAGGAATGTAATATATATATATATAACATAATCAGCCTTTAGTATGGTAAGACTCTCCCCACCCGATGTAATCTTACGTCTCATATCTATAACACGCAAGATCAAGACCTCTAGCTAATGCAGCGAGTCATAATGATAGCTATGCATATGTAATATCTATGTCACGAATCCTATAGACCTATACAGAATCACCATGAATATATCAGGAAAGATTCTGTCTCATGAACAGTGTCAGGTATCCTATGGTATGACGTACTTGATAATTCAAGCACGAAAATATATAGGATCGCAATATAAATCTCTAGGTGACGTTACACACTCCGCGTACGGTGTTGACTCCCGAATATTATTCGGACGCTAAGCAACGTCACACAGTCCTAGGTTGAACAGATACATCATATAAATAAATCAAAGGAATAATATAAAGCAAGTATTGCAAGATTGACAAGGTACACTTGCCTAGGGTTTGGATTCCAACAATCGCTCCGGTATCAGTGGGATCTTCAAGTACTCCTCCGGTAGATGAAATAAACATTACCATCATGCTCAGAAGATAAGAAATAGCTAGGATTGCCTATTCATAAGTCCAATTTGGACATAGGGGCAAACTTGACAGTTTCTGGTCAAAGTGGGGTCCACATGTGGCCCACTTCACACCGAAAAATGTGTCAGAGACAAAGTTCTCCAAATTCGTCAACTTAGTGTCTACAATTCCAGAACGACGATACGAACCCAACGGAATGTCCAGAACTGGATTCCGATGATCCTATCACAAAATCGCCCGTCAAGTGGAGCCGTGGGGCCCACAATACGGGATTTTGTCAACGTTCTCAGAATCGAACCAAACTTAGGTCACAGGACCAACGTATCTCTACGAGTCCGATGGCGCAAGTTTCGTTGCAAAACGACGAGCACACACAAAGTTACAACGAGTTTCCGAACATGGCCGATATGGGATAATTTCAACGGATAAGCGTTGATTCCGGTGTGCACGCACATCTAAATCAACTTTCGCAAAATCCTACACGTTTGTATTGATGGTGCGCACCTTTCGATGAAATTCGCACACGACTAAGTCGCCTCGTTTAGGGGGCGCACCCAGTTTAGAAAAAATAGGGTTTTAAATAACCAAGTTTTTGGTCAATTTTACCCTCGAATAAAACACAAACTACAGCAAAATAAATTAAACTAAAATAGGGTTTTAAAACATGGTTATGTGGTCTAAATTACTGTTCAAGTGAATTCCAGAATTAATTAACATGTTACACGCAAAACGGTCGTGAACTTGTGAGTTCGGGACAGTTCTGAATTTCAGAAATAGAGGTTATTTTTTCTGTTTCTGCGTCGCGGTTTGCGATCGACACAGGACCCGATACCCCAGTCTAATTGCACGGGGTTCGAGGGGGTCACGTAGCGAACATGTCGCAATAATCCGTTTAGAAAACAACGCGACGAGGAGAGAGAAGGACTCACCGAAACAGGGGATCGGTATCGACTACACGTCGTGAACACGCGGTGGCGCGGCGCACGTCGACGACGGTTGGCGGCACTACTGCAGCTGCTGGTGGTCGTTGTCGGAGCTCCGTGGCCGCTGCGGGGAGCTCAGGGTGCCTCGGGGTGAGTCGCCGGAGAGAAGGTAATGGCGGTGGTGAAATGGCGGCTCGGGGTCGAGGGTCCACGACGGATAGGACCTCTCGGATGGCGGTGTGGTGGTGCTGGGGACTCGTCGTGTTGGGGGTGGACGGAGGTCGGGGTGGCCGAAGTTGGCAGAGAGGGGTGGTTGCGATGGCGTTGGGGGTGTTGGGGTGGTCGGAGTTGGCAGAGGATGGTGGTGCTGATTTGGTGAGGGTTTATATAGGAGGGCCGCGGCAGCCGTTGGCGGGGAGGAGAAAGGTCGGCGGGTGAGGAGGCGAAGAGACGACGGCGGAAGAGAAACGGTCGGAGGGGATCGCGGCGGTCGGGGAAAGAAACGGCGGAGGAAGTCGCGGGGACGGTCGGGTGTTTGGGGTCGGTTACTGTAGCAACATTTCGGGTCGAATTTCGGGTAGGCGGGTACAGGTCGGGTTCAAATCTGACCCATTATGGTTAGTTTGAGGGTGGTTTCGGTTCAATCCGGTTCAGGTTGGTTCAAGTGGGTTTATTTAAACATATTATTCTTAGCTATTTAAAAATAGTTTTTGGGTCCAATAAATTCCAGAAAAATTACACTACTACTAATTATTTATTTTACACTCAAAAATATTATTTTTATAATACTTTAATATTTAATAAAATCACAAGTTTTATTTAATACCATAAAATATTTATTTTAATTATTTAAAAAAATCACAAAAAAATCCCGAAAATTTATATTTTAATTTATGAAAAAATCTGGGTGTTTACACCTTTGGAGTTGTACTGCTGGCCATTCTCACGTGACTAGTCCTTCAGTATTTTGGGACTGTGACGTGACATTCAACAAGGACACAACATGGTCGTCTCTGAAGTTTGTCGTATATCATTCTCCATCGGGAAGACCTTCAAAGATGAAGTCATGTTCGCTATCGTCGACATGGACTATTGTCACATCATCCTCAGTCGGTCGTGGCAATTTGACAAAGATGTCACGTATCGAGGAAGAGACAACACATATTCCTTCCTTTAAAATGGGTGACGCCTCATTCTTCATCCATTAGCACCAGAAGATATTCCTAAGACTAGTCCACAACAAGAAAAGGCCACTATGATCGTTGACGATAAAGACAACGAGGTTGAGAAGAACGTATCAAAGTCAGATAAAACCATTGCAGATGCGGATCTGAAATCTTCAACCCCTCCAGAAGAGATGAAGTTGCCAAATTCTAATCAAGAAACAAGATTAATTGAAGAGAATGACACGATAATCTTCGATAAAACCATTGTTGATGCTGCCGAGATTAGTTCTTCAACCCCTCAAGAAGAACATCCAAGAGAAGAAGAGGCCCCTCCCGAAGATGACGGCCAAGAACATGGTGCAAGGTCTCAACAGCAAGAGACTCTCTCCTTCGACGGAGTATTGAAGAATTCACCAATATCTAAAGCTTCCAATGTTGATGGCAAACTTTCTCATCACAAGCCTCACAGAGATCTACCAGACACATCGTCTAAGTTCGATCGTCGGTTCTTGAATTTTTGAGATGCTGCGAAAAGTCCTATATATATGCATTTTCTTCAGACAGCTTCAAGGCCAACTTTTTCTTTGCATGTTATCTACATAAATAGCTCCATAGAGATGAAAGCTCATGGACATGAGCTTGTTCTAAAGAAAGATGGCTCATGGCGTATGTACAGTCGGGCTATCAACCGCATCACCATCATCTATCATCAGATCCGGATCCGACATGATGATGCTTGGAAGACTATTTTTAAGATCCGAGAAGGACCCTACAAATGGCTCTTTATGCCTTTGGGACTTTTTAATGGGCCAAGCACCTTCTTGTGCCTCAAGAATATAAGTTTTGAACCCGCTAACAAGAAAGTTTGTAGCCATCTACTTTGACGATATCCTTAGCAAGAGCCAAGCTGATCATCTGAAGCACCTCAAGAAAGTTCTCAATCTTCTCCGAATTAAGAAGTGTAGCTTCTTTACTAACCAACTCATCTTATTGGAATTTGTGATTAGTGTCGATGGCCTCAGTAATAATGAAGAGGAGATTCGAGTAATTCACGATTGGTCTACTCCAAAGACGATGACAGGAGTTCAAAGCTTCCATGACCACGTCAACTTCTACGCGATTCATCCGCAACTTCAGTGCTATCATGATGCCAATGAGAAAATGCATGAAGACATGCTTATCTTCTTGTTATGAACAATTTTATTCTGATAAGAACTCGGGGACGAGTTCTCTTAAAGCAGTGGATACTGATGTAGCGTAGAATCCTTATCACTATATGATTCTTATTTCTTTTTCTTTTTTTAGCTTTATCTTTTTTATAGAGTTCTTAAGATCGTAATTCTTTTAGGACTCTTATATTGACTTTATTAGGATAGACTTTATCTTTTTATGATAGAGTTGTTAAGAATCATATTTCTTTTAGGAATCTTATTTTGATTTTATCTTTTTATTAGGATAGATTTTATCTTTATTTGATCATGATTAAATTTGAGTTTGATTATGATTAGATTGTCATAAAAGTCCTATAAATAGGCATATTTTGTATTCAGTTGAACAACTTTTTAATCAATAAAATTCTTCTTTAAGTTTTAAGATTTGTTCTCTTATTTTTTTGGTCGTGGATTCGACTGTTCCATGGATTCGGAAGCCCCTCGCTTGAGGTTTTCAAGCAACCTTCGTGCAGATCCCTCACCAGGCCATTCCTCGAAGTTTTTGCGGCACCGCTTCGCTCTCACCAAGCAACGGTGGTCCAGTTATCGTCACCACCGATCGACTTAGGCATTGTCAAGCACGAAGGTAAGCCCGTTCTGCTGTCCCGCTGCGTCAAGTGGTATCAGAGCCCACATAATTATGATCTTAAGAACTCTATAAAAAAAAGATAAAGCTAAAAAAAGAAAAAGAAATAAGAATCCTATATGGATAAGGATTCTACGCTACTTCACTTTCCATGTTTGGTAAGATATGTTAATTTTGGTGGAGCAAAAAATTAATGTAAATGAGCTAGGATACGCTTCAAATCTGGAGTGCCTCTTAACTTTCTGGCAATTTTCAAGTGTGGATAAGTGTCCACTGCATTTTTCAAGTGCTTAAAAATTTGACTAAAGTCAAAATATATAATTTGACACATCTCCCATTGTGGAGTGGGGACACTTCAAACACATACTCCAAATTATTAAAAATTGTGTAAATTACTATTTTTGGAGTGTTCCCATGATATTGGTACACAATGGTACGTTCCAAATAAATACTCCAAATTAACCTCCTCTTTTTCTCCCTCTTTTTTTTTTTTATTTTTTTTCCTGTTTGGTAAGATTTTTTCTCCCTCTTTTTTTTTTTTTTACTATTTGGTTACTTTTGGTGGGTCCAACAATTAATATAGAATAACTAAGAGCATCCATAGTGGGAGATGTTTCAATTGCTATATTTTGACTTTAGTCAAATTTTGTAGCACTTAAAAGGCTGTAGTTGACACTTGTGCATACTAGAAAATTGCTAGAAAGTTACGAGACACTCCAGATTTGGAGCGTGTCCTAGCTCTTCTATATTAATTGTTGGATCCACAAAAAGTAACCAAACAAAACGGAAAAATAAAGAGCGAAAAAGAGAGAATTTTTTTTTTACTAAATAGGAAAATAAATAAAGAGAAAAAAGAGGGAAGAAAATGAGGAGATTAATTTGAAGTGTACCATTGTGTGCCAATATTATAGGAACACTACAAAAGTAATAATTTATACAATTTTTAATAATTTGAAGTATGTGTTTGGAGTATCCCGACCGTGGATGCTCTAAAACATGTTCCAAATCTGAAGTATCTCTTAGCTTTCTAACAATTTTAGTATGGACAAGTGTCCATTACAGCTTTTATAAATACTATAAAATTTAATTAAAATTAAAATATAGCATAACCTCTCCCACTGTCGACGCTATAAGAGCTATGTCGTTTATAACATCCATACAAAAAAAAACATGCATATTCTTCTTTAGCAGTCCCAATCTCATGATGTTTTATGGACAAATTGGTCAAATGTAGAGTTGACTTTGAGTGTTGGAGCTCTCTTCCTATGCTGGACAAAGACTCACTTTGGTGCCACCTTGATAAAAAAAAAAAATTCTAACATAACGTACGAAGTCTGACGTAACGTTCAAAACTTTTATTAACACTGTATTACATATCTTTGGATCTACTGTCCTCTAACTTCTACTATTTATAAATGAAAGAAAAAATACGTTTCCGTAACTCGATCCACTGATCTTCGGCCATTCAGCTGAAATTTTATATCTCTTTTCGATAATCACAAGAGTTATTCAAGTTCGGTCACTTTGATACTGTAGGATATAAAATTAAAAATTTTATTAGGGCAGAAAGTGTGCATATCATTTTCAGAAGAGAGAAGAGAGGACCTTGTTTAGTCATCTCTTGATAATGTTAATTATTTCTCTTCTTATCATGTAACATTTCATATTGCTTAATGGATAAGTAGCATATCCTTTGTGATCAAGATTTAAGTCATACAGGGATAGAAAAGACTGAATCAATTGATATCCATAGAGATACCACAAAGCACAGCTGATAACGTCATGATTCATGTATAAATTATTTGAGTTTATCTGCAGAATACCAACACAGGGGGATGAGTATTCGGTTTATTCGGTTTCAACCGAGTCGAAATAGTCAAAATTGAATAAATCAAAAATTTAAAAATGTAAATCAAAATCGAACCGGAATTAGCCAAAACGAAAACCGTACCCGAACCGAATAAACGAATATAAGCTATTCGTTTATTCGGTTTGTTCGATTTGACTATTGTTATAGATGGGACCAAAAGTTGGAATCGTGGTTAAATTATATTAAAAATTATAATTTTATACACATATTTGTTGTATTTTAAAGTTGTGTCCAAAGTTGGACTTCAAAACATATACATAGAATTGTTGTTTTCAAAATATAGTAATTTACACATTTTTAATCACAAAATATGTATAGAATTAAAGTATTTATATATTTACATAAATTTATTCGATTTTCGGTTTGGACCGAAAAACGAAACCGAAACCGAATAAGAAATTTTAGTATTTTCAAAACTGAATCAAAAAATTTCAAACCGAATCGAATCTCTTATTCGGTTAGGCTTTCTCACCCCTATACCAACATTGAGGGATCACGTGAATATCATGTGGGGGAGCTCGGGCCTAACCAAGTTTGTACCCTGAGAAACAATGCTGGAATTTGGACCGGGTCTCTAGGTCTAGGACTCATCGACAGAGGCCGACCCGGAGGGTTGGGTAGTCTTAGCCGGAGCAAAATTTGGTTGTCCTACATCCTATTGGAAAGATATAGATTTAAGTTTGATTTGGACTAGACCGGTCATAAGAAAACCAAATTGTCGAGAGAATTGTTCTATGAAGAAGGGTTGTCCAAATCTTAAGTCTTGTCAAACTTATCCCTGGACCGACTCTACTCGTCGAATATATCGCTATAATCCCTTTAGTCACCGGTTGAAATTGAGGATCAAGTTCATCTGATGAGTTTCTTAAAAGTGTACTCATCCCCTATTAGTTGCATCAACCCACAAGAGGGGAGAGTTCGGGAACCCACAAGAGAAAATTTAAAAGTAAGTTTTCATATTTTATTGTAATGCATAATTTTGATATCTTGATTGCAAGCGAGTTATTTTTTAATGCTAGAATTTGATATCCAACACTTTCTTTTAGAAGACTCCATAACTAATGGCTTATAATTACTTAACTTTTTTGGATTATATTTTGTATGCTTAGACTATCTCTTGATCTCCAATCAAGATTCTCAAACTATCTCTCTCTACTATTATAATGCGGCTTAAACCGATTTCAAATTAAGCCGTCTAAGTCGTATATATATCATCAACCAATTAATTTAAAAACTTAAAAAAAAAAAAAAAGTATCGCAGCCTTAGCTGTTTTCTCACGTAGTTGAAAAAAAAATTAAAAACCTAAAATTCTCCTAAATATGTTAATCCTAAAATGTTTAAAAATATAAATTATATTTAAACTAACTAAATGATATTATCTAACTAAACACATATTCAAAATTTTAAAAAAATATATTTATAACAAATCATATCTAAAATTAATTCAAATTATATTTAAAATATCTAACATAATTTAAATTTTTATATTTCAATAATATCGTACTTTTTCTCATTTTCTATATTTCGATAACATTTAAAATATTCTAATATAATTTAAATTTATATATTTTTATATTTCAATAATATCATAAATTTTTATATTCAAATTTATTTTACGTGCAACACATGTGTATTTACTAGTTTTGAGTAAATTTTTCTAACATACGTATATTTACTAGTTTGAGTAAATTTTCCTCTCTAATACAATTTTTTTGTGGATGGTGAAAACGGTCCTCAAATTTAAGTAGGAAGAGAGAGAGAGAGAGAGAGTACTCAAATTTCAAGATCCACTATTTATATATCTAATTAAGATAATAATTATACTATTAAAAAGTGGTAGTAGATGAGATCTTTCAATAGTCTAATATTGAATATATTTCTTATAATCCGTATTAATTTTTTCCAATGTAGAATTTTAAAGAATTTTGGGATCCTCTGCGTACAGGAAATTTTGTTTCTCAAATTTTTTGTATAAATAATGTATAATAATATATAGCATATATGATTAATTAAAATAGTTGGGAAAAATATAAAATTTATGTAGAAAAAAATAATTCTTGTTTATTGTTTGAGGGTAGATGGATTGAAATGGGAAAATTTTGATCAATTCCATATTGATTTTTCTTCACCATGCCAAACAAACAAATCTAAATCTCATCAATTTTTCTTCACTTTTGTACTTTTTCTTCACCATGCCAAACAAACAAACTACACATTAATTACATAGAAATTAACCTATGAAATTGCTCGTTATATATACTGCTTCCATTGATTTCTAAAAGGACATCACAGGTTACAGCCCATCACTGATGATACATGTCACACTCATCAAAAGATTTACACGTCACACAAACTTTACTTAATTAATTAGCTTAGAGTAATCAACTTCCATTGACAAAACATAAAACAAAGAACAAGTAATACATTAGTTTCCTATCAAACAAAGGAGAAATTATTTAGTGAGCCGGACTGATCAAGCATCTTCAATCTACTTCTGCATGATGGACTAAGACATTCACGTGATAGCTAAAAGACTTAGTTTGGTTCGCGAAGTATTTGAAAATACCAAAAAAATTTGGGAGAAAGATTAAATACTTAAAGGTGGGAAAGTGAATTCTTGATTGAATGGAGGCAATCATTCTCTCCCCTAATTTTCTTTCCATTAGGAATCACTTTTCTTTTCTTTCCAAATTCCTTTGGCTCCCAAACATAGGAAAGTAATTGTTTTCCTTTCCGAACCTCATGATTCCAGATCTAAAGTGCATGTAGTGCAGAGGAAGTCCGGAACAGTCGTCCTGGTTGCCATCGTCCTGGTTGCCATACTACCATCAAGTGGAGAAGAACCTGATGCATGGTGAGTCCGGCTTACTGAATAATTTCTCCAACGAGATAGGGAGACATTAAGATTGATTAGTTCACTAAGGAATCAATGACCAGAGGTCCCTATGGTGCAATGGGAGGCCTGCTGGCTCTCCTCATGCCAGTACTGCTCCCCAAGGAGGAGTAGTAGGAGGAGAAGGAACCCCTTGAGCTCTTCTTGGTGATGGCTCTTGAACAACCCTTTGGCGAGAGCGCCCTGTGGCTGTCCAAACCCCAACCATAGCTCTTCGATGACTTCAGCTGCTGCTGCCGCCGCAGCCGCCGCCTCCTCTCCGGCTTCACCAGGTCCTCCAAGCACTTCACATTGGACAGAGACGTGAAGGACTGCGATTTCCCTAAGAAATGCTGGGACAATCCTCTCCTACAAATTTTCAAAACAAACCAAAAGATTGTAAGAGGCGCTATACATTAGTCAAACGGACATCGGACTTCTGGCGCCTAGTCTGTCACCAATCATCCATAATAACAAATAAATTTTTTTTTTTCTTTTCGCAAATTAATCGAGGATTGTAGCCGTAGTGACCCTCCTATTCAACCTACTTCAACCATTTCCGATCACTTCATCTCATTTACAGAACGCATGATAGTTCAATTATCAATGAACGATTCTCCATTCAATGTCCCTTAGAATTACAAAGGATTTCGAAGATACAAATTATTCTTTTGTTCTCTAATGAATATGAAGAATCATATTTTTTAGGAAAAAAAAAATCTACTAAATTTGTATAAAAAGAAGTCCACAAAAGAAAAAGAAAAAAAAAAACATGCATAATAATCGAGAGTCGAATGACTAGGTTGACGTGCAGACGGACATCGGAACGAAATTGTATCTCAAATTTTCTTTATTTTTCAAAATATCAATAACTAGAAAAAAAGAAGAAAAAAAAAAAAACCGACTTGCTATGACCATCCAAAAGTTTAATTATAAGGTCTTAGTAGCCGAGACGAACCCAACCTAAAAAAATATACCTACTGGTCCTACCCTTTTGGGCCGGTTGCAAAAAGTCGTAGCGCGCCATAACGTACCTATAAGAAGTAGACTACGCTCATAGTATATACACAAGACGCTTAGCGCCTAGACGGCTTGGAATAAAAAACAAAATAATAAAAAAGAACAAAAAAAAACAAAACTTGAAACTCACTTGAAAGGGAGTTGGGAGAGGAGAGAGTTCATCTCGAAGAGAGGTCCTTCCATGGAAGAATTAGAGCTAGCGTCCTCCGTGAAGTCGGACGAGGAGGAGCCAACTGAGTTACTAGAGCCCTTGCCAACCTCCTCATCATCATCATCATTATTGGAGAAAGAAGACATGGAGCCAATCTCATCATCATCATCATCATCCTCATCCATGATCCCATGGTTGCTTTGTGGGTGCAAAGAAGCCTCCATTGAAGTCCAATACACAACAAGAACAAGAACTACCAAGAACCATGCACTCTAAAAGAAGAGGAGGAGAGAAGAAGATTGAAAGAACGGAAGAATGGTCATATGTATGTAGAGTTTGGAGAGGTATGAAATGGTATTAAAAAGGAGGAGAAAGAAGAGAAAGGTGGTGACTAAGGAGAGGATAAGGATAGACTTGTTTCCATTTTGTACGTGTTGTTGGCCATTATTATTATTATTATTACTATTATTAATAATAAATTTGAGATATTATAAGTAGATTCGGAGTTATCCATTTCTTTTGTGCCTCTGTTGCCTGTCCCCCATCTTTTAGGGAAGGGAAGTGGATAAGGCTTCCACATCCTCCGCACATACTTATCTCCCCCATTGAAAGCCACTGTGTTTTTCTTGTGTCCAATATTCAATTAAGATTTTTTTTTTTTTTATGTTTAGGTTAAACTTACTTTTTGATAAGGTCCCTATGACTTTTCAATATTTCAATGGTCCGTGGGATCGTGGCATGTTTGTTACGATGGGAGACTTTCGTGAAGATGGACACGGTTCGAATCTTCCCTTGAAAACTTATTTTATAATCCAATGGAAATGATATATCCAAAAAAAGAAAAAAAAATCATTGGTTGAAAAGGTCAATAATATTAGGATTATTTAGTTTTAGGGTCCTGTATAATATTAGATATTTGTATTTAGATCTATATTTTGGACGGAAGAGGATTTGGGTCATGTCTTAACGGTTGATTTAGGTTGGTCGTCCAAAATGGAAACATAAACACAAATTTTGAATATTATACGAGACTATAAAACTAAATATATACGTGAGGTTTGGTTATTTAGTTTTTTCTGGCGAGGATTGTGTTATTTGGGTTATTTGATTTTGTCATGACCAAACGAGAATGAAACTTGTGTTACGACCCACACCCGAAAAATCGGGCATGAGTGGTGGGTACGTCCAGCCTACGCCGCAGAATCGGCGGTAGAACGCTGTCTAGGTGCGTTCTAGGTCACAATATCTATATCTCACAATAATCTGTCAATATAACCTCTCCAAACGGAGGACAACCACGCAATATATATAAACTCTCAATCACAATAACTAGGGGAAGAGTAAAAGCACGATAAGATATCACAAAGAAACGAGAACCAAAGATAGCAAGTACAATATTCAATATACAGTCCAAGTCTAAGGGTCTACAACATCTCACAGAAGCAACAAAATAATAAATACAGTACAGTCATCCAAAATATCAACTGGGAACAACCCAGAAAAACCCACCTAGCTAACTAGCGTGCTAACGGCGTCTCCTCGACGTGCTCCTCCTCAATCTCTGGGTCACAACACTACTCGACGCCCGGCCCGTAGAATGTCGGACAAAAATCCTCAGGATCCTCTGGAAAAAATATGTCCAATCAGGACTGGAGCAAAGTACATAACTCTGAAAGCAACTCCAAATACATGGTAAGGTGTATATGACTAGCAATAGAAAAGTATACAAGATGCACAGGAAAATAAATACATGGTAGAGCAGATAAAGTAGCTGCAATGTAAAACTGGAGAACAATACAAGTAGTAGAGAAGTAACTGCATGTGAAAAAATAGGAATACTAGCTAAGTGCCTTGAGCACAAGTTCGTTATGTGATCGGCTTAGGTTGCACATGAATAATCTACGATAACTCTGTTATGCGTGAGTTGCATAACCGACATACACACGAATACTGTTTGGCTTTGATCACATAACCAACTCCTACTCCCCTCCCCCACTAATACTCTTGGATCCAACCACGATACGCTACGTACATGATAAATAACTCGCACACATGAAGGCGAGAGCACACGAAGCACATGATAGCACATGAGAATCAATACCCGAAGCACATGATGAAATACACGTGATAGAGTACCCGCTGAACACGGTAAGGGGGATAACATCTCATGACGGGATCCAACTAGTACCAGCTCATAAAATAATGTGTCAGAATCAAGTATTACAGTTCTAGAACAGGTGATATATACGCTATCATGAAATGGAAACGATCAGAGGTAGGTACTCGCCTTACGTCCTGAGCAACTGATGAGGATCGAGATCCGTATTGGCGTCGCAAGAACCTATTACGAAAAACAAGGTTAAATGGGGTTCTAAAGAGTTAAACTGATATAAAATAACTAAAAACAAGGTTCTAGGGTTATTCTAGGTCGAACGGGTCAAACCGATAAATTTTGGGTCAAAAAGTCAACTCGTAGTCCAAAAAGTCAACTCAGGATCAAAACTAGTCAAACGTTGACTTTTGTAGTCAATGGGGGCAATTATGGTCAACGCTAGGTCAAACTAGGGTGCCCCTAAAATTTTAGGTCAAAAATAGCTAATTAAGCTAGTAAACCCTCAAACTCGCCTCCTCGAGATACCGGGATACCCTCGGTATCCGATACCTCGACCTAAGCTACGCACCCCGCCTATACCCACTAAAACATATTCTCACACGTGTAAATATATACATCAATACATAAAAAAAGCAACTCTAATCCTATTCCTAGACAAATGCTCAAAAACCTTATCCCGATACTCAATACCATGGGTATCTCAAGGTATTGAGATACCTTGATATCTCAAGATATTGAGATATCCAACTATCTATCTCTAACACTACTAAATAGCTATCTATCTATGCATATATATATATATATATATATATATATATATATATATATATATACTAATCTAAGTATCTATCTATCTATTTATCTATCTATACATATATATAGATCTCTCTCTCCCTCTTGCTACCTGCTACTGCTAGTGCTCTAGTGCCTCGCTGCTGCTGCGCTGGCTTGCGCTTGCTGCTGCTGCTGCTGGATACTGCAATTGTTGCGCTGCCTGTAGCATTCCCTGCTGCTGCTACTGCAGCAGCTACTGCTAGCTGCTGCTGCTACATTGCTGGTGCGCTGCTACTCTTGCTCCCCTTTGTTGCTGCTGCAGCTACAAGTTGCTGGTGTGCTGCTACTGTATCGCATTCTGCTGCTGCGCCTCGCCATGCTGGCTGCTCACTACTGCGTTTTGCTGCTGTAAGGCTGTTGCTAGCCGCTGCAGCGCTGCTCCCACCATTCTGCTGCATAACTGTTGCAGCGCTTTCAACTCGCTGTTAGCTGCTGCCCACTGCAGCAGCCACTGCAGCTAGCTGCTGCTGCTAGCTGCTCATCGCCTCGCTGATCCCCTTGCACAGCAGCTACTGCTGTTCTCTTCTACCCTGCTGCCTCTGCTGCTCTTAACCTCCCCTCGACACACCACACACGCAAAGACACACAAGCACACACACACACACTCATAGATATATATATATATATATATATATACATATATATATACAACCATATATATTCAAACACTTATATATATAAATATATATATATATATATATATATATATATATATATATATATATATATATATATATATATATAGACACACATACATATATATATAAACTCATATACATATATATAAACACACTTATATATATAGACACACACACACACACACACACACACACACACACATATATATATATATATATATATATATATATATATATATATATATATATATATATATATATATATATATATATATATACTCATATATACATATACACACAACACACAATCACACACAATACCCCACCAACACACGCACAACCACCCGAACACCTATAAATAACTATAAATATATAAAATATAACTCGAGAACTCTAGCACATACTCCCCGAAGCTAAACTAACGCGCGCACAAGCCCGAAACCAAGTCAAAATGGCCATTCGGTCATTTCGACGAACACGTGGAGTGTGGTTCGCGAAACCTCGTAAAACGTAACTAAACCTATTCAGAATCAATCCAAAATTTACCCACGAGTTCTAATCAAGGTCTAGAACCTAAAAAAAAAATACTAACTCGTCGATTCTAGGTTCGTGACAAAAACGCACACGCACATAGAACCTACGACGACGAAAACCCCCAAATCGTCCGAAACGTCCAAATCTCCGTGACACGACCTCACGTGTCTGAACGAAGACACGTACTTACCCTTAAGACACCCAAGCACGTCTACCTAGGTCCATCTAACCTAGGACATCACCCAAAATTGGGCCAATCTCGGATTTTACCCAAAATTGACACAAAACCTAATGTCAAAATCTCCAAATACAACCAAACAAGCTCTAAATTCCTCCTACCGGTAGCCTTAAGGTGTAGGAAGGTTCTAAACTACTAATTACACTATAATAGAGCAATCACTAAGAGGAAAGTTAGGGTTTACCTCTTGGGAGTTGGAATCCCAGGGCTAAAGTCTCCAAAACCCTTGAAATCACCACCCTCAAGCCTCCAAGCCTCCAAGCCAAGCCTCTACACTAAGTCTAGGCTCTACACACCTAGGTTAGAAAAAGTATAGGGTTAGGATTTATATAAATGGAAGAAATAGAAGAAGAAATAGAAGAAATGGAGAACTACTTACTTGAAATAAGAGATTGGAAGAAGAAAAGAAGAAGAAAATGGAGAATGGAGTGTGGAGAAGAAGAAGAAGAAGAAGAAGAAGAAGAAGAAGAAGTGAAGGGAAGGGGGAGGTTTCGGCCAGAAGCATAGAACTAGGGTTAGGGGGGCCGGCCAAGTATATAAAAATATGTTACATGTATGAAAAATGACTAAAACATCCTCCTAATTAGTCATGCAACTTGGGTTTAGGTTTAGGGTTCACTAAACACACTCTAACTAATCCAAAACAATCCAACTAACTAAAATAAAAATATAATAATTATTCTAAACCCATAAATAGGTCTGACAAGGGTGTTGGTTGGGTCTGACATAGGTCCACTAGGGTCTAACATGGGTCCAGACTAGCCAAAACCCTAAAATAACCAATAAAAAAAATAATACAACCATCAATTAAATATAAATATAATTATTTATGAACAATACATAATTTACCAAATAAAAAAAATCCTATTTCTAGAATTGGGTAGTGACAAGCCTACTCTCCTTAAAATAATTTCGTCCTTGAAATTAAAAGACGAAACTAGGACAGGAATGCAAGAAAAAGAAAAGAACCATACCTCAGGGCTCGAAAAGATAAGGGTATCGCTCGCGTATTTCATCCTCCCTCTCCCAGGTTGACTCACCTGGAGAGTGATGCCTCCATGCGACGCGAACCAAGAGAATAGTCTGGTTCCTCAATACCTTCTCAGGCCGATCCAGAATCTCCACCGGCTGCTCTGGATAGCTAAGAGTAGGGCCCACCACGATCTTTGAGTGATCCAATACGTGACTGAGATCCGCCATATACCGTCTCAACTGTGACACGTGGAACACATCATGAACTCCCTCTAGCGTAGCCGACAAATCTAGCCTATATGCCACAGCGCCGACCCTCTCAAGGATGCGGAAGGGTCCGACGAAACGTGGGCTAAGCTTCCCGCCTCCACCGAAGCGAATAGTGCCCCACGTCGGAGAAATCCTCAGAAACACCAGATCACCAACCTAGCACAAACAAGGTCTCAGTACTTAATCTAAAACAAAAAAATCACAAGTAAACACAAGAACAAAATCTAGATTCTAAGCTATACCTCAAACTCCAAAGGTCTTCGGTGGCTATCGGCCCAATGCCGCTGCCTGTCCTGTACCACCCGAAGTCTATCTCTAATGAGCTTGACCTTCTCTCGCCTATATCATCCCATGATAACGGAGTGCGACACCTCCATCCATACAACGCCTCGAATGGTGACATCTCGATACTGGCTTTGTCACGCCCCAGTCCCAAAATACGTTGGACTATAAATTCGTAACACTCCCAGTCGTATGTATACGAACTCCAATATATGGAAACCATATACATACGTACGCTATACATGAATATCCAATCCACCAGTGGTAATATACTGTCACAACAAGTCACACACAATCTATATCTCATCCACAGCACAATTAATAAGTAGAAATAAAAAATTGAATAATATCTGAATATCAAAGATGAGTATCAAGTTTGATAGTCGGATGGAAACAAATCCACTACAAAACGACTATACTGAAGTAGTAACAAGGATCTCTAAACAGCGATAATAAATCACAGATACTCCGAAGATAAGACCTCCTCAGTCTGGTAAGTAGCATCAGGTCCAGGACCGTACTCCTGCGGATACTCCTGCTCGTCCATATCTGGAAAGGGACCAGGTCCTCAGAGGGACGTAACAAGATACATAATAACATGCCAATAAAGTACTGAAAAGTAAACATCCAATGGGTCGTCTAACCGTCTAAGTGAATACAGTTTGAGAACAACTTTCCACCAAGTGGGCTATCTGGCCATATAGTAGGATTGGCATAGTTCTCTCGGAGAATCAGGGGCCTACAAAGCATGTCACCTTTTGAACGATAGAGGCCGCCAAGTAGTATAGGGGTCATCACGACCGCGTATCTCCGGTGGAGCGTACGGGTTACATAAAAAGAAAAGTGCAAAGGAGCCCAAATAGGCTCACACGCGCGGAGAAGGGAAAGAAAAGTTAGTTTTTTCTACTGCTGTTGTTGATATTTTTCTTCTCCTAACGGGTCCGGGTAGGGGCTAAACGGGTAGTGGGTTTTAGGATAGAGGGTTTTGGGTTTCGGGTTAAGATCAAATAGGAATTTTTTTTCTAATCAATTATATATATATATATATATATATATATATATATACATAGAAAATTCTAAAATTTTATATTGGTGCATACCATTAAGTTAGTAACTGTCCAAAGGGTCTCCTACATAGAATAAATTAGGAAAATTTTATAATGGCTCCATAAATTCCCTAGATGCACAAACACCTCAAATAAAAAAATTAATAAAATCTATTCTCTCTATTTAGCTCATAATTACTAAATAAATTAAATAATTAGTACGGTTTTGAGAATTAGGGGTTTTATATTCTATCCAACTTATAAAAATTTTGTCCTTGAAATTAAAACTAAGCCATGGTAGAAAGTCAAGAATGGTAGTAGATATAAATTAACAAAGTAAATTTATATCTTGGTCTGCGAATAGGTTCGGAAAATGTTGACGCATGTCGTCCATGCGCTCCCAAGTAGATTCTCCTGGCGCGCCATGCTTCCATGCCATGCGGACCAAGGGAATAGACTAGTTCCTCAATACTTTCTCTCGATGATCGAGGATTCCCACGGGTTGTTTTTGATATAACAAGCTTGGCCCAATGGTGATCTCTGAATGGTCGAGAACATGACTGTTGTCTGCCACATATAACCTGAGCTGCGACACATGAAATACGTCATATACTCCCTCAAGTGAAGGTGGTAGCGCAAGTCGATATGCCACTTCTCCCACTCTCTCTAGCACATCAAATGGTCCAATATACCTTGGACTCAACTTGCCGCACCCTCCGAATCGAATGGTACCTCTGGTGGGTGATATCCTCAAGAAGACATGATCGCCCTCTTTAAACTCCAAGGGACGACGATGAAGGTCTGCCCATTATTTTTGCCTGTCTTGCGCTGCTCGCAAGTGTCCTTGTATCTTCTTAACTGTCTCAACGGTGTTGACCACTAACTCTGGTCCCAGAATCTGACGTTCTCCCACGTCACTCCAACACACAGGAGACCTACACTTCCTTCCATACAATGCTTCAAACGGAGCCATCTGAATGCTCGCCTGATAGCTATTGTTGTAAGAAAACTCCACAAGGTGTAGGTGATCCTCCCATGATCCTCGAAAGTCTAACATATAAGCCCTCAACATATCCTCCAATGTCTGAATAGTACGCTCTGACTGCCCATCTGTTTGCGGGTGATAAGATGTACTGAACTTCAGATGACTTCCAAGACTCTCTTGCATGCTCCTCTAAAAGTGTGATATAAAGCGCAAATTTCTGTCTGATACAATGATGACTGGTATGCCATGCAATCTCACGATCCACCTCATATATAAGTCAGCCAAAGTTTCTGTAGACTGGCCAACTCTAAAAGGTAAGAAATGGGCTGATTTGGTGAGTCGGTCCACTATTACCCATACTGCATCTTTTCCACTGGGACTCTTGAGAAAACCCGTGACGAAGTCCATAGTGATGTGCTCCCACTTCCACTCTGGAATCGGAAGTGGTTGCAATAACCCTGCTGTTCTTTGGTGCTCTGCCTTTACTTGCTGACATACCAAACATTTAGCTACAAAGCGAGCTATCTCTCTTTTTATTCTATGCCACCAAAAGTGTTGTCGTAAATCACGATACATCTTGGTGCCTCCAGGATGAATAGAATATATCGAACTATGAGCTTCTGTCATCAGCTCTTGTCGAATCTCTCCATTGGAAACATACAGACGATTACCACATCGTAATATTCCGTTATCATGAATGCGCAGTCCTGTCCGCTCTCCGGCCTCTGTCCTTTCCTTTAATCTTTTGAATCTGGCGTCTGTGGGCAAGGCTGTCTTGATCCTCTCTACTAGTGATAATTGTACTCGCAAGTTGGCTAGTTTTCCATCTGTTCCGGGTAATATCACTTCAATGTCAAGACCTTAAAAGTCCTTCAATAATTCCCTCTGTGTTGTCAAGAAATAAGCTACTGGTTTCTGGCTTAACGCGACTACAACGTTAGCTTTGCCTGGGTGATAATGTAGCTCTATCTCGAAATCTTTTATTAATTTGAGCCATCGATGTTGCCTTATATTTAACTCCTTCTGCGTGAAGACATATTTGAGGCTTTTATGGTCTGTATAGATTTCCACTCGTTCCACATATAAGTAATGTCTCCATAGCTTCAGAGCAAATACAACGGCTGCAAGTTACAAGTCATGAGTTGGATAATTCTTCTCATGTACTCGTAACTGTCTAGATGCATATACAATCACCTTGCCATGCTGCATCAATACGCATCACAAACCTTTCCCTGATGCATCACTGTAGATCACATAGCCTCCTGATCCCGATGGAATAGTCAATACTGGTGCTGTAGTCAGTCGCTTCTTCAACTCCTCGAAAGCGGCTTGACACTCGTTGGTCCATATGAACTCTTGATCTTTGCAAGTCAACCGAGTCATAGGTGTTCCTATCTTTGAGAAGTTCTCCACGAACCGTCTGTAATATCCCACAAGTCCAAGGAAACTTCTCACCTCCGCTGCTGATTTAGGAACAGGCCATGTCTCGACTGTCGAGATCTTTTCTGGATCAACATAAATACCGTCTTCTATAACAACATATCCAAGAAATGAGACTATGTCCAAGAAGAACTCACATTTACTGAGCTTTGCATATAACTTCTCTCTCCTCAAGGTCTCTAGAATAATCCGCAGGTGCTTCTCGTGGCTCTTTGAATATACAAGTATATCTTCTATGAAGACGACCACGAACTGGTCCAAATACTGATGGAAGACTTGATTCATTAAGTCCATAAAGATAGCTGGAGCATTGGTCAATCCAAATGGCATGACCAGAAACTTGTAGTGCCCATATCTTGTCCGGAATACGGTCTTCGGGGTATCCTCCTTCCGTACCTTCACCTGATGATATCCCGATCTCAAATCTATTTTTGAGAACATCTTGGCTCCACTAAGCTGATCAAATAGGTCATCAATGCGTGGCAGTGGATATTTATTATTCACTGTCACTGCATTCAAGGCTCTATAGTCAATGCACATACGCACTGATCCATCCTTCTTTGGTACAAACAACACTGGTGCTCCCTAGGATGATGCACTTGGTCGGATGAAACATTTTTTTTTCTAGTTCTTTCAACTGTGTCTTCAGTTCATCCATCTCCTTCTTCGCCAGTCTATAAACATGTGATGCTATGGGTGTTGCTCCTGGTGTCAATTCAATCAAAAACTCTACGTCTCTATCTGGGGGTAGGCCTGACAATTCTTCAGGAAAGACGTCTTGGAATTCTAAAATAATAGGATGATAGATAACATCGTCCATTACGAGCTGTATACCATCAAGGATTTCTGTGGATCCTCGTGCAAACTCAAGTTCAGGCTGGCCTGATACTTTGAAAATAATGCTTCCTCCAAAGCAATCGAAGAAAGCGTGGTACTTGCTCAGCCAGTCCATTCCCAGCACAATATCAAAAGTCGGCATAGTAAGGACTAAGATTCGGGCATTCATCTCTCTGTCACGTATCACTATAGGACACGATCTATAAATTCTACTAACAGGTACAACTCCTCCTCGGGTAAGAATTCTAACATAACTAGATAAAGGTTTGGAGGCAATGTTGTGTTTGGCAATAAAAATAGATGATATGAATGAGTGGGTGGCTCCCGTATCAAACAATATCACAGCAAGAAAAGTAAAAGCAAGAGTGATACCTGCTATGACATCAATCTCCTGATTTATGTCATCCATTTTCATTACAAAAGCTTGTCCGTTTCTCTATGGTTGTCCCTGTCTGGCCCTCGCGAATTGATCCTCCTGTGCAGGCAGCGGTGGTCCTCGCTGAAATCCCCCTGCTGCTGGAGGTCGAGGTACTCCTGGTCTCATTATTTATTGAGTTGGCTTCGGTGCTGGAAGCGCTAGCCTCTATGCTGGTGGTGGAAGTATCAATGCTTGTTGCATAGGATAATCTTTTATCATATGTTGTCCGGAACCACATCTCATACATTGATCTAAGCGAGTTCGACAGTCCCTCATAATATGTCCGCGTTTTCCACAATAATGGCAGTGGGGCTTCTCTGGGGTCTAGTACGGTCCTGCTCTTTGCTGGTACTGCTGTTGCTGAGCTAAAGGACGTCTGATAGGTCCTCCTTGTTGTGTTCTTGCTGGTCCTTGCTGTATCCTTGTGGGTCCTTGTTGCGTCCTCAGCTGACTTTCTTTTCCTCTGCTGATGGTTTCTTGCAATCTGGCTTCTGTCAGTAACTCGGCATAAGAGATCCGGGACTGTGAGCTTGTGTAATGTCGGAGCTCCTAAGTCAGTCCGCGATAAAACCTCTTAGCCTTGGCCAAGTCATCTGGTATCAGGGCAGCGTCATATTTACTAAGGCGACTAAACTCGGCATCATACTCGTCCACTGTTCTGTTTTCCTGCTCCAGGTGGAGAAACTGATCGTACAATGCATCTCTGACGGTGTCCGGGAAGTACTTCCTTTCAAAGCACTCCAGGAACTGCTCCCATGTCTGGTATGTACCCAGCTGGCGCTCCATAGATTCCCACTAGTAATGAGCATTACCATCTAGAAGCGTCCTTACACTCGTCATCTACAGCTCTGTAGGTAGCTGCGATGCTTCTAATAACTTCCGAGTGTGAGTGATCCAGTTGGTAGTTTTCTCTGGGCTCTCAATGCCTTTGTACGGCTTTGGACCCATCTGTATAAAGTCCTTTATTGAACCAACTCTAGCTCGAGGTATTGGAGCTAGTGCTTGAGTTGGTACAGTAGCTTGTGCAGCCATCCTCTCAAGTGCTACCAGAAATTCTTGCCTCTGCTCGGCTGCCTGCTGCCTCTGTTCCGCAGCTAGTGTGGCGGCCTGTTGTCGCTGTTCCTGCATTATCATCTGGAAGAATTGGAACAGTTGTGCCTGGCCATCCTGTGGTGTTGATGAGACTGGAAAGTTCCCATTAGGTGGAACGGGAAGATCAGATGAAACTGGATTGTGAATCTGTCCATCTGGTCCCGAAAGTCTAGGAATTATTGAGGTTCTCCTTGAGTCTGACCATTGACTCCAGGAGTTGTGTCGCTATTAACGACAGTACATCCATTCTGCATATATATCTCTCTGCAGGTGATGTACACAACGATTAGACGAAGTACAGGAATCAAACAGGATGCAAGCATTAAATAGAATGTAGAAGCATAAAATATGCTGGAGAATCATCCGCGTATTTTATAGTCAAAACCCTAAATCATACATGAAGTCTCTCCCTGCGTAAAATAGGGCTTCAAGGTTGTTTGCGTAAAACAGGTTGCTAAGCTGTCCGCGTAAAATAGAGATTCAAGAAAGTTTGGCGTAAAGTAGAGCTTCAGAGTTGTCCGCATAAAGCAGAGATTTAAAACTGTCGGCGTAAAACATGGCTTCAGAGTTATCCGCGTAAAAGGTTGCTATAATTCCTGCGTAAAGTCTGCGTAAAAAGTCTGCGCGTAAAAGATTGTTATACTTCCTGTGTAAGATTTGCGTAAAAAGTCTGCGTAAAATTTTTGTGCGTAAAGTTTACGAAAAAGTCTACCTGCGTAAAATCTAACATACGTTATTTTTAATGCATCGTAAAGTTGTACGAGGAACTCCTTCGTATTCCTCGGATGAATTTTTCAGACAATTCAGTGAATCTGACATCTGACAAAAGTACTGCACGATGATCGAGAGGACGGCTGTGATGATAATTTTGCACAGACCCAAGTTGTCATTTAGTGACATATTTGATACACCACTCAAAGGAAGAAAAATTGAGTCTTCTGAATACGCTGCCTATTCTTCATTGATAGAAATGAGTTTTTTTACGCTCATGATAAGACAAAATTGACAGAATAAGTTTTTACGCTCAAGATAAGACAAAATCAGCCGCCACGTCAAAAGCTGTTTCTTGTACAGGGCTCGAGGCATATCTTTGCATTTAATGTACGAGATTTGTTCTTAATTGGTCATAACTGGGAAGCTAAGGCTGTGACAAATACGCTTACATCACCATCCTTATATTTTACGCCTAATCAGGCTACTTTACGCTGGTTATCTATTATTCATGAATCATCAAGTTTACGCAGGGGCAGTTACCTACGTGGCTTGCATGCCATGATCTTATAAAAGGATACGTATCATACGCAGATTGAACGTGGGTAGCAGTTGTCAAAACTGCAGCGTAAACGAGACAATCTTCTTCATAGTTTGGCTTTTTACGCCAACAAGACAGTCATTTGGCTTTTACGCCAACCAGGCAATCAATTGGCTTTTACGCCAACAACAGTCATTTGGCTTTTATGCCAACAACAGTCATTTGGCTTTTACGCCAACAAGGGTAAAGGGTCTGGTCACAGGGTAAATGGTTTTTGGCGTAAAACTTTGTTTATCCAAACATAGGATGGTTGAACGGAAGAATGAGGTTTTAGTCAAGCGTGGATGAGATTCTTATACTCTATTCCTATATGCAGGCTTGTTCGGTACAGTTACGTAACCGAGACAATATATTCTTGACCTGCATGGGCCACCACCAAAAATATGTCACGCCCCAGTCCCAAAATACGTAGGACTAGGAATTCGTAACACGCCCAGCCGTATGTATACGAACTCTAATATATGAAAACCATATACACACGTACGCTGTACATGAATATCCAATCCACCAGTGGTAATATACTATCATAACAAGTCACACACAATCTATATCTCATCCACAGCACAATTAATAAGTAGGAATAAAGAGCTGAATAATATCTGAATATCAAAGGTGAGTATCAAGTCTGGTTATCGGATGGAAACAAATCTACTATAAAATGACCATACTGAAGTAGTACCAAGGATCTCTAAACAGCGGTAATAAATCACAGATACTCCGAAGGTAAGACCTCCTCAGTCTGGTAAGTAGCATCAGGTCCAGGACCGTACTCCTGCGGATACTCCTGCTCGTCCATATCTGGAAAGGGACCAGGTCCTCAGAGGGACGTAACAAGATACATAATAACATGCCAATAAAGTACTGCAAAGTAAACATCCAATGGGTCGCCTAACCGTCTAAGTGAATGCAGTTTGAGAACAACTTTCCACCAAGTGGGCTATCTGGCCATATAGTAGGATTGGCATGGTTCTCTCGGAGAATCAGGGGCCTACAAAGTATGTCGTCTTTTGAATGACAGAGGCCGCCAAGTAGTATAGGGGTCATCACGACCGCGTATCTCCGGTGGAGCGTACGGGTTACATAAAAAGGAAAGTGCAAAGGAGCCCAAATATCTTACTTTTTGTTCTCCCCATCCCATGCTCTAAGCATGCCACATCCATGACACAATAAAACCTCTAAATAACTGCCAGGTCTACTAGCATATAAAGTTTCTATCAGCAGTCATCCCTAACGCACGACCCATGCGTACAGGGGGCCAGACCTATCACGCAGTCCGTGATCTATATGAGACTCACAACTCGTGTAACAACTGTGTCACGGCCAATGAACCTAATGATGCTCCATAATAATGGAGTGGTCTCATAAAGTAGGTCCAAAAATATACATAAATAAAACATGATACGACGACATCGTCGTTGCACCCAAATTTCTTTGGATGCACAATTTATATAGCAATAAATGAACTAAATAAGCAGAAATAAATTATGCAGGCATCATGTGGAATGTAAATAATAGTACGATGGCAAGGTATACTTGCCGAGCAAGAATTCTGTATAGTGCAAGCGTCCAAAACGGTGTTAAGTTTGGTGTAAGAAGTGGGGTTAGGGTTTGGGAGAGTTTGTAATATATATAGAGATAAAGAGGCGGTGGGGTAATTTAGTGGTTTCAAAAACCACTGCTGATGTTTCCTTCTTTCTTTTGTTTTGGTTTTGGGTTTAGAAGAGTTTAGTAGTATAATAGATAAAGAGGCGGTGGAATGAGTCGGCTCACACGCGCGGAGAAGGAAAAGAAAAGTTGGTTTTTGCTACTGTTGTTGTTGATATTTTTCTTCTCCTAAAGGGTCCGGGTAGGGGCTAAACGGGTAGTGGATTTTAGGATAGAGGATTTTGGATTTCGGGTTGAGATCAAATAGGAATTTCTTTTCTACTCAATTATATATATATATATATATATATATATATATATATATATATATATATATATATACATAGAAAATTCTAAAAATTTATATTGGTGCATACCATTAAGTTAGCAACTGTCCAAAGGGTCTCCTACATGGAATAAATTAGAAAAATTTTATAATGGCTCCATAAATTCCCTAGATGCACAAACACCTCAAATAAAAAATTAAATAAAATCTATTCTCTATTTAGCTCATAATTACTAAATAAATTAAATAATTAATACGGTGTTTAGAATTAGGGTTTTACAGGCTTGGTAGCTGTTGTTGTAAGCAAACTCTACCATGTGCAAGTGATCCTCCCAAGAGCCTCTGAAATCCAGAACACAAGTGCGAAGCATGTCCTCAAGTGTCTGAATGGTCCTCTCTGACTGACCGTCTGTCTGTGGGTGATATGCAGTACTAAACGTGAGCTGGGTGCCCAAGCTAGCCTGCAAACTCCTCCAGAAATGCGAAGTAAAGCGACTATCCCGGTCTGATATTATGCTCACAGAAACTCCATGCAGTCTGACTATCTGGCGCACATACATCTCTGCTAGTCTCTCCGTAGACGTACCCACTTTGAATGGTAGAAAGTGGGCCGATTTGGTCAACCTGTCTATGATGACCCAAATCGCGTCCTTCTCTCATGGAGAACGGGAAAGTCCAGAAACAAAATCCATGGCCACATGCTCCCATTTCCACTCCGGAATGGGTAACGACTGGAGCAACCCTCCTGGCCTCTGCCTCTCCCCCTTCACCTGCTGGCACACTAAGCATCGGGATACGAAGCGCGCTACCTCCTACTTTATCCCGTACCACTATACATGCTCTCTCAGATCTCTATACATCTTGTTGGCACCTGGATGCATAGAGTACTGGGATCGATGCTCCTCCGGAAGAACCTCCTCGTGCAACGACCCACTCGGCACACATAACCCGGTACCGTGACGCAATGAACCATCATCAGCAATGGTGAAGTCATCTGATAATCCAATCTGAACCTGCGCCCTGATGCTCCTCAGGGACTCATCCTCAAACTTTGTAGCCCTGATTCGGTCTACCAACTCTGACTGAATCTGTTGTCCCCACATCTGTATCTCAACTCCAGGCACTATCACCTCAATGCCCAAGCTCTCTAGATCTGCCAGAAGATAACGATCTATAGTCAGACACATAGCTACCGGATACCTGCTCAGCGCATCCGCAACTACGTTCACCTTCCCTGGATAGTACTGCAATAATATATCAAAGTCTTTCATCAACTCCAACCATCTCCTCTGCCTCATGTTCAGCTCTTTTTGGTTAAACACATACTTCAAGCTCTTGTGGTCTGTGAAGATCTCTACACGCTCTCCGTATAAATAGTATTTCCATAACTTCAGAGCAAAGATGACCGCTGCCAACTCCAAATCGTGGGTAGGGTAGTTCTTCTCATGAGGACGTAATTGCCTAGAAGCATAGGCAATCACCCTCCCATTCTGCTGCAACACACAACCCAGTCCCTTTTTCGATGCATCACTATAGATAGTGAATCCTCCAGACCCTGATGGCAATGTCAACATTGGAGCTGTCGTCAACCTCCTCTTCAGCTCATCAAAGGCGATCTGGCACTCCTCTGACCAAACAAACTCCATGTCCTTTCGGGTCAGCCTAGACAACGACTCTGCAATCCGAGAAAAATCCTGAATAAATCTTCTATAGTAACCTGCCAGTCCCAGGAAACTCATGACCTCGGCTACTGAACTCGGAGCACTCCATGCCTCAACTGCCCTGATCTTCCTCGGATCCACCGAGATTCCCTCTCCAGTCACCACATGACCAAGGAATTCAACCTTGTCAAGGAATAACTCACACTTCGAAAGCTTTCCATAAAGCTTCTCCTTTCTGAGAGTCTCCAACACTATCCTCAGATGCTCCTCATGCTCCTCTGGGGTCTTCGAATACACCAAGATGTCATCTATAAACACCACCATAAACCTGTCCAGATGCTGATGGAATACCTTGTTCATCAGATTCATGAACACTTTCGGGACATTAGTCAGCCTAAACGACATCACCATGAACTCATACTGTCCATACCTGGTCCGAAAAGCTGTCTTTAGAATATCCTTCTGCCTGACCTTCACCTGGTGGTAGCCTGTCCTCAGATCAATCCTGGAAAATACCCTCGCTCCGCTCAACTGATCAAAGAGATCATCAATACGCGGCAACGGATACTTGTTCTTGATTGTGAGGTTGTTCAGAGCCCTGTAGTCGATACATATTCGTATCGACCCATCCTTCTTCGACACAAAAAGTACCTGAGCACCCCACGGAGAAGAACTAGATCTGCTAAATCCCTTGTCCTGAAGCTCATCCACCTGCTTCTTCAACTCTATCAGCTCACTGTTGCTGACTCTATAGACGTGCTGGGATATCGGCTCCGTGCCTGGCACCAAGTCTATAGAGAACTCCATATCTCTGTCCGAAGGTAACCCTGGCAACTCCTCCAGAAAGACATCCATGAACTCCGCTATCAGTGGATGTGGCAACCTCTACTACTGAGTCGGCAAGGGTTGTCCTCTCTGCTGTGCTGTAGGTGCTTTGGGTGGTCCCCTCTGAGCGGCTCCTCCGCCCTGAGCTGTACGAGCAAGTACTGAAGGATAATCCTTCAACTGGTGATCTGCTGTGCCACATAACAAACATCTGCCTAGCCTCTTTCTGCAAATGTCCCATCCGTGCCCCAGCTTCCTACAGAAAGGGCAAGTGATGGGCTGCTCTGACCCTGCTGCTGTCCTTGCCTCTGATGCTGGGGTGCATGTCGGAAAGGCGCACGACCCTGACCCTGGTGCTGCTGAGTCTGCTGGAACGGTCTTTTGGCTGGGCCTACACTGCTGCATGCTCCAGAAGCATCTCTACTCCTCTTGGTCTTCAGCTCCAAGTCGTCCTCTGCCCTCTGAGCATCACTACTATCTTCTCGAAGGTCGCCTCGCGGTCACTCCTAGTCAAGGACTTGACCGCCATGACCAAACCCTTGCAGAACTTCCGCGTCTTCGCTGCCTCGCTCAAACCCTCTACAAATCTGCCCAGACGGCAGAACTCTGTTGTATACTCGTCCACCAGCATGCTCCCCTGGACGAGTGTCTTGAACTGGATCTCCAAAGTACTGAGAGCCAAATCCGGGAAGAACTTCTCCTTGAAAAGCTTCTTGAAAGCCTCCCAAGTCAGTCCCAGTACCGATATCCTCGTATCAGTGCGGTACCAAGTAAGGGCAAGATCGAACATCTGGCTACCCGCTGCCTCAATCTGCATGCTGGCTGGGATTAATGCCAATCTAAAGATGCCCTCAATGTGCTCGATCCAGTCATTCGCGTACAGGATCCCCTCCGTACCCCGGAACTCCTTGGGCCGCATCCTCTAAAAGTCAATAATGGTGCCCGGCCTCGGATGCTGAGCCTGCTCTGCCTGTGGCTGGATTTGGGCCACTCTGTCCACTGCCGTCATGGCCACCTGGTGAGCATTCTCAATGCCCATCCTTATTACGTCCACCTGGCGGTGCTGCACGTCCATCATTTCTCTGAAGAACTTAAACAGCTGCGCGGTGTCAACTGGTGCAGGAGGTGGTGGAGGAGGTACCACCGAGACAACTAGTATAGCTCTCGTATCGATAGGAGTAAGAGGATCTTCGAGAGAAACGGATGCTTCCTCGACCGCAGGAGTGGTGAGTGGAGCGGTGGCGGGTGCCTGAAGTCGAGCAGGACGAGAGGTAGCAGACCTCTCGGTGGCAGCTGCTGGAACGGTGTGCTGAGACCGTGTCTTCGGAGGCATCCTGAACACAGATTAAAAGAAGTCAATACGGTGCAAGATACGATATCATCAAAGAAGGACAGTAATATTGCAAAAGAAAATAATTTCAGAAAAATTAAAGATAACAAAAATCAGGAAGGGTCCTAGTTGTGATTGAGCACACACTCTCTCAGCCTATATCCTATATCCTATCGCAGGTAGACCTAGAGACTAGACCTGCATGGGCCACCACCAAAAATGTGTCATGACCCACACCCGAAAAATCGGACATAAGTCGTGGGTACGTCGAGCCTACGCCGCAGAATCGGCGGTAGAACGCTGTCTAGGCCCGTTCTAGGTCACAATATCTATATCTCATAATGATCTGTCAATATAATCTCTCCAAAAGGAGGGCAACCACGCAATATATATAAACTCTCAATCACAATAACTAGGGGAAGAGTAAAAGCACGATAAGATATCACAAAGAAACGAGAACCAAAGATAGCAAGTACAATATCTAATATACAGTCAAAGTCTAAGGGTCTACAACATCTCACAGAAGCAACAAAATAATAAATACAGTACAGTCATCCAAAATATCAACTGGGAACAACCCAGGAAAACTCACCTAGCTAACTAGGGTGCTAACGGCGTCTCCTCGACCGGCTCCTCCTCAATCTCCGGGTCACAACACTCCTAGACGCCCGGTCCGTAGAATGTAGGGTAAAAATTCTCAGGATCCTCTGGAAAAAATATATCCAGTCAGGACTAGAGGGAAGTACATAACTCTGAAAGCAATTCCAAATACATGGTAAGGTGTATATGACTAGCAATAGAAAAGTATACAAGATGCACAGGAAAATAAATACATGGTGGAGCAGATAAAGTAGCTGCAATATAAAATTGGAGAACAATACAAGTAGTAGAGAAGTAACTGTATGTGAGAAAATAGGAATACTAGCTAAGTGCCTTGAGCACAAGTTCGTTATGTGATCGGCTTAGGTTGCACATGAATAATCTACGATAACTCTGTTATGCGTAAATTGCATAACCGACATACACATGAATACTGTTTGGCTTTGATCACATAACCAACTTCTACTCCCCTCCCCCACTAATACTCTTGGATCCAACAACGACACGCTACGTACATGATAAATAACTCGTGCACATGAAGGCGAGAGCACACGAAGCACATGATAGCACATGAGAATCAATACCCGAAGCACATGATGAAATACACGTGATAGAGTACCCGCTGAACACGGTAAGGGGGATAACATCTCATGACGGGATCCAACTAGTACCAGCTCATAAAATAATGTGTCAAAATCAAGTATTACAGTTCTAGAACAGGTGATATATACGCTATCATGAAATGGAAACGATCAGAGGTAGGTACTCGCCTGACGTCCTGAGCAACTGATGAGGATCGAGATCCGGACTGGCGTCGCAAGAACCTATTACAAAAAGCAAGATTAAACGGGGTTCTAAAGAGTTAAACTGATATAAAATAACTAAAAACAAGGTTCTAGGGTTATTCTAGGTCGAACGGGTCAAACCGATGAAATTTGGGTCAAAAAGTCAACTCAGGTTCCAAAAAGTCAACTCTGGGTCAAAACTAGGTCAAACGTTAACTTTTGTGGTCAACAGGGGCAATTATGGTCAACGCTAGGTCAAACTAGGGTGCCCCTAAAATTCTAGGTAAAAACTAGCTCATTAAGCTAGTAAACCCTCAAACTCGCCTCCTCGAGATACCGGGATACCCTCGGTATCTGATACCTCGACCTAACCTACGCACCCCGCCTATACCCACTAAAATATATGCTCACACGCGTAAATATATACACCAATACATAAAAAAAGTAACTCTAATCCTATTCCTAGGCAAATGCTCAAAAACCTTACCCCGATACTCAATACCTTGGGTATCTCAAGGTATTGAGATACCTTGATATCTCAAGGTATTGAGATATCCAACTATCCATCTCTAACACTACTAACTAGCTATCTATCTATCTATCTATATATATATATATATATATATATATATATATATATATATATATATATATATATATATATATAGGCTACTATATATATACAAACACATAGGTATATATCTACAATCTACATAACTATATATATATATATATCCACATATACACAATACATATACCCAACTCATATATATATATATATATATATATATATATATATATATATATATATATATATATATATATATATATATCTCCCTCTCGCTACCTGCTACTGCTAGTGCTCTAGTGCCTCGCTGCTGCTGCGCTGGCTTGCGCTTGCTGCTGCTGCTGTTGGATACTGCAATTGCTGCGCTGCCTGCAGCATTCCCTGCTGCTGCTACTACAGCAGCTACTGCTAGCTGCTGCTGCTACATTGCTGGTGCGCTGCTACTCTTGCTCCCCTTTGCTGCTGCAGCAGCAACAAGTTGCTGGTGCGCTGCTACTGCAGCAGCTGCTGCTGCTATGTCGTATTCTGCTGTTGCGCCTCGCCATGCTGGCTGGTCACTGCTGCGTTTTGCTGCTGCAAGGATGCTGCTAGCCGCTGTAGCGCTGCTCCCACCATTCTGCTGCATAGCTGCTGCAGCGCTTTTAACTCGCTGTTAGCTGCTGCCCACTGCAGTAGCCGCTGTAGCTAGCTGCTGCTGCTAGCTGCTCATCGCCTCGCTGCTCCCCTTGCACAGCAGCTACTGCTGCTCTCTTCTCCCCTGCTGCCTCTGTTGCTCTTAACCTCCCCTCGACACACCACACACGCAGAGACACACAAGCACACACACACTCATAGATATATATATATATATATATATACAAACATATATACATATATATATATATATACAACCATATATATTCAAATACGTATACAAACATATATATATATATATATATATAGACACACATACATATATATATAAACTTATATACATATATATAAACACACTTATATATATAGAGACACATATATATATATATATAGACACACATACATATATATATATATATATATATATATATATATATATATATATATATATATATATATATATATATAGACTCATATATAGACTCATATATACATATACACACAACACACAATCACACACAGCACCCCACCAACACACGCACAACCACCCGAACACCTATAAATAACTATAAATATATAAAATATAACTCGAGAACTCTAGCACACACTGTCCGAAGCTAAACCAACGCGCGCACAAGCCCAAAACCTAGAAACCAAGTTGAAATGGCCATTCGGTCACTTCGACGATCACGTGGAGTGCGGTTCGTGAAACCTCGTGAAACACACACTAAACCTACTCAGAATCGACCCAAAATTTATCCACGAGTTCTAATCGAGGTCTAGAACCTAGAAAAAAATACTAACTCGTCGATTCTAGGTCCGTGGCAAAAATGCGCACGCACATAGAACCTACGACGACGAAAACTCCCAAATCGCCCAAATTTTCGCGACACGACCTCACGTGTCCGAACGAAGATACGTACTTACCCTCAAGACATCCAAGTGCATCTACCTAGGTCCTTCTAACCTAGGACATAACCCAAAATTGGGCCAATATCGGATTTCACCCAAAATTGACACAAAATCTAATGTCAAAGTCTCCAAACACAACCAAACAAGCTCTAACTTTCTCCCACGGGTAGCCTTAAGGTCTACGAAGGTTCTAAACTATTAATTACACTATAATAGAGCAATCACTAAGAGAAAAGTTAGGGTTTATCTCTTGGGAGTTGGAATCCCAAGGCCAAAGTCTCCAAAACCCTTGAAATTACCACCCTCAAACCTCCAAGCCTTCAAGCCAAGCCTCTACACTAAGTCTAGGCTCTACACACATAGGTTAGAAAAAAGTATAGGGTTAGGGTTTAAATAAATGGAAGAAATGGAAGAAGAAAGAGAAGAAATGGAGAGAGGTTGGAAGAAGAAAAGAAGAAGAAAATGGAGAATGGAGTGTGGAGAAGAAGAAGAAGAAGAAGAAGAAGA
Source organism: Iris macrosiphon (assembly GCA_036927795.1). NCBI lineage: Eukaryota > Viridiplantae > Streptophyta > Magnoliopsida > Asparagales > Iridaceae > Iris > Iris macrosiphon. Next base: position 176,219,184 of record JAYESA010000010.1, read on the forward strand.
AGAAGAAGAAGTGAAGGGAAGGGGGAGATTTCGGCCAGAAGCATAGAACTAGGGTTAGGGGGGCCGGCCAAGTATTTAGAAATAGGTTACATGTATGAAAAATGACTAAAACACCCTCCTAATTAGTCATGCAACTTGGATTTAGGTTTAGGGTTCACTAAACACACTCTAACTAATCCAAAATAACCTAACTAACTAAAATAAAAATATAATAATTATTCTAAACCCATAAATAGGTCTGACAAGGGTGTTGGTTGGGTCTGACAGGGGTCCACTAGGGTCTGACATGGGTCCAGACTAGCCAAAACCCTAAAATAACCAATAAAAAATAATACAACCATCAATTAAATATAAATATAATTATTTATGAACAATACACAATTTACCAAAAAAAAAAAATCATATTTTCTAGAATTGGGCAGTGACAACTTGTGACACTGTTATTTACTTGTATCATGATCTCAGCATCCACAAAACCTTCCTTGTGACAGGTTTGACGGAAAAAACTTCATGGATATCATGTATCGTCAATGCCTCTCGTTCCGGTCGCATTATTTAATGCTCACAACTCAAGAGTCGCAGATGGTTGTGTGACTGTTGAGATAATGATAGAAGCAAATAATAGAGTCACAAGTCTTATTCTCGATTGATCGTGAAAAAACTAAATAACTCAAGTCGCACAACTCTCACATATTTCTGTTTAGTTTTAGGATCTCATATAATAATTAAAATTTATATTTATATCTCCATTTTGGACGATCCAATTCAACCGTTAGAATGAGATCCAAATCCTTCCGTGGATAATACAAAAAATTAAATATAAATTTTCAATATTATACGTGATCCTAAAACTAAAACTATATGCCAACATAGCTACTAGGATTGTTATCTAAACTATAGTCATCACTTGAATCGGACTTGATCTGGCTTTGGAAGGTTAGCTTCATTTCAAAATGTAATTTTGTTTTGAAGTAAAGAAGTATGTGCCTTGTTAATGTAATGCATGTGTTTTTTGGGTTGTAGCTGGTCAAAGAAAAAGATGCTCTATACTTCAGTCCCGCCTGTTAATTGTGTCATCAAAATGGTCGGATCCAGATCCAGGAGCGACTTTGGCCCGAGGCAGGTTGGACGACGATTCAGAGTCCAAAGATTAAAGGGATTCCAAAATAGTTCTACCTATCACGAACCATCCTTAGCACAAAATATTTGTGACATAGTTGTTATCATGTTAGACTCTCATATTAGAAGTACTTAGTTCAATTAGAAAGAGGCAAAATTATTTTTTAATTTTACTTTTAAAGTTAGGATAAACGGAATATGAGTCATGCACATGTGGACCAATATAAATGGATTTCTACATCCCATGTGCATCCATGTGTAATAGTACACTACATTCCTATTGGTCCACATTGTAAACACCCTAAATTTTCTGGAATTTTAAAAATCAATTTTGGGATTTAAAATGCATTTTTCAGGAATTTACATAGGCCCTGTAGTGAGTTTATAATTTTTAATTGCCAATAAACAACATTAAATCGGAATGAAAATATGATTTTATGGTGTAAAATAGAAAACCGGACTTAGGGTAATTTTCTGGGATTTTATTGGGCATCGGACTTATTTTTAAAAGCCTAAAAACTATTTTCCTAAATTAATTAATTAATTAATATTATTATTATTATTATTATTATTATTTTTATTTTTATTATTCGGTCTTGGGCCGGCCTGGCCCAGTGGGCCGAGCCCGTTCGCATGGCCCAACCCTCACTCCTTAGCGGGTCGGGCGGGTCCGCTCACCCGGATCCGCGCCCGACCCGGACCCGCTTCTCCCAAACCCGCTCACCCGCCCCTGTCACCCCTCGACCCGGAAAACCCGCCGCCGCCTTCGCCGTCGACCCCACGACCGCCTCGACCCCCGACCTCTCCGCCACGACGCCCCGGCCAAGCCCTCCCCAGTCCCCTATTTAAAGCCCCTCCTCCGCCCTCTTCTTCCCCCAAACCTGAAACCCTAACCCCAATCTACCCGACCTCCGGCGAGCCCCTCCGCCGACCGCGAGCCCCGCGCCACCGCCTTCTCAGCCATCCTCCTCCCTGACCCGCCGCCCTCCGCAGGCCAGCGCCGCCCACCCGCCGAGGGCCGCCCCTCTCCAGCTTCCCTTCCTCTTCCCGCTGTCCCAGACCCGACGCCGGCTCCGCCGACCCCCTCGGCACCGCTCGCCGACGATCCCCCGCCCGGCCACAGCTCGCCCCGCCGAGTCCGACCTTCCCCGGTGATCCCCCAGCCAGCAGGACACAGCAGGACACGCGGACACGGCTCCGACACAGGATTCGGACACGAGCTCGATTCGGACTCGAAAAACCCCGAATTCTCGGTCCCCTTCAGGTATTCGTATCTTGCAACCCTGATCTCCGTTTTCGATTCCGTCAATTCCTACGCGAAGCCTGTATAACCCTCTCGGTGCCCGGATAAACTGTTCGGGGCATCGCGGCCTGTGGCGATCGCACACCGCGATCCAAAAACAGGAAAAACTAGACCCTGTTTCACCCCGGAACTGAGTACGCCCCGCCAAACGGGACGACTTGGTCGCGCGCGGTCTTCACAGATACGTGCGCCTCGTCGATACGGACGTGTAGGTTTTCGCGGAAGTCGATTTGGGTGTGCGTGCACACCGAAATCAACGCGTATCCGCGGACATCGCTCCGTATCCGCCTTTTCTACAATTCACCCTAACTTCGTGCACACACGTCGGATCGAGACGAAACTTGCGCCATCGGACTCGTAGCGATACGCTGGTCCTGTGGGTCAAGTTTGGTCCGATTCTGAGAACGTTGACAAAATCGCGTGTCGTGGGCCCCACAGGCCCCGCTCGACGGGCGATTTCGTGATCGGCTCATCGGAATTCAAATCTAAAAGTTCCATTGGGTTCGTATCAGCATTTCTGACCTGTTGACACTAAGTTTGGTGAATTTGGAGACCATTGACCCTGACACGTTTCTCGGTGCAAAGCGGGCCCACCGGTGGACCCCGTTTTGGCCCGAAATTACCGTTTCTGCCCTTGTCTCCAAATTGGACCCAAGGACAGGCGATCCTAGCTGTTTGACACCTTCTGAGCGCGATGGTACTGTTTATTTCAGCTTTCGGAGACATCTCTGGGAATTTTCGAAACCAGGACCTTAGTGGAATCCAAACTTCAGGCAAGTGCACATTGCCAAACTTGCAGTCATTATTTTCTTATTTTCTGTAAAAATACTCTGCTGGATTTTTTGTGCAAATTCGTATAAACTGTTTTAAACTGCTTAACCTAGGGAACGTATGGCGTACCTAGTGCCCGATCATAGTCGGGTACTGACACCGTGCGCGGTGTTGGGTTCGTCATTTAGAGATGGATTTACGACCCCCTTACTTTGTACTTGACCTATCAAGTACCCTATAACCCAGGACACTTGACACTATCATGGACAGAATCTTCCCGAGTTATTCGTGGGGATTCCGAATAGGATACAGGACTTGACAGAGTTATTATTATTAGACAGTATGACTTGTTGCATTAGTTATAATCCCGCTGACATGGACATGAGACGTTATGGTCATGGTTTGCGTGATTACATTGGGTGGGGAGAGACACACAGGCTACAGGCTGTTCTATATATATATATATATCTACTATTATTGTGAGGTTGTAGACTCTCCAGCAGAGCTAGACCCTTTACGTGTTATTACTGCTACCGGCTCCCCGACACAGAGCTTGTAGCGGTCTCAGCCTGAGTACTAGTGTTGCTCTCATTTGCATATCACATAGATGGTTAGTTACTTAGTTTACCCTGCTGATTCATTATTATTGCACTGCTTATTCATTCTGGCTTGTATTATCTGTGCCTTGCTATATCCACTGAGGACCTGGAATGGATTATGTCCCCAGGTTTAGCTGAGGAGCAGTATCCCGAGGTATACGGGACCGGAGCTGAACCTATTGCTGGAGCTGAACAAAACACTGAAGACGAGGTGACTGCCGAGGACTTTTCCTGAGTGCCTGTTCCAGCACTCATTTATTTATTTCATGTTTACATCTTTTGTTCCTGGCCTATAGAGCCAGTTTATTTCAGACTATAGTCGGATTGTTGCTCCGACTGACTTGCTGTGTGGATGTTGCTACATTATTTCCATTTGATTATGCAGTTTATTTTCTTTTCTTTATGGATGAGATTAGCGTGACTTGTGTAGTAGACCTTATTTACAGCTTAAGTACGCCCTGATGGCTCCATTAAATTGGGTTATCCATCAGTGCGTGCTGCTGGCCATTGCCACGCATCTCCAGTCCCTCGACATTTTGGGACTGGGGCGTGACATGGTTTTTGTGGTGGCCCATGCAGGTCCTCAACTAAATTGTTCGGTTTCAACTTAGGGACCGGACATGCCTGCAATAAGATAGGTTGTAGGATCTCATCCATATATTTAATCGTTTTTGAACTCTATGTCGAATTCAATTAAATTGCTTGAACTGCATCCTGTTTGATTCCTCTGTGCGTTCTCATTGTTTTCTTTTGATGCAGAGAAATGGATCCCAGACGTGGTGACGAGACCCCCTTGGGAACACCGACTGAAGCAGGGTTTACCTGCGAGGCTGGAACGACGCCAAACACTAGAGGACAATCCTCTCAGAACAATCCAACTGGCCAGCCAAGTTCCAGGTTCAGGCGAGATGACATCCCGCCTCCTCCCCAGTTCCCACCTATGATGCCTGTCTTTCCCCCAGGACAGGCAATGGATGGCCAGCAAATATTCCAGATGTTCTACGCCATGATGCAGGCGCAACAACAGATTCAACAGGAGACCCAACGGAGGAAGGCCGAGAACCTAAGGAACAGCCTGGTCGCAGCATTGGAGCATGCACCAAATAGGCGGCCAGCGACGGGATCTATTACGGATTTCCGTCAACTCAAGCCCCGTACCTTCTCGGGCAAGGAAGGACCAACTGAAGTGCATGAATGGCTTACAAACACACAGCATCAGTTGGAGGCCGCTGAATTACCAAGGGACAAATGGATGACTGCCGTCCGGATGCAACTGACGGACAACGCGCATCATTGGTGGCTGTCCGAAGAAAGAAGGCTCGGACATGATCAGGTTACCTGGGAGGAGTTCTCCAGACTCTTCCAGGAAATGTACATCCCTGCTGTGGCTCGGTCAGAACTCCGAGACAGATTCAACCGCTTGATCCAGGGCAACATGACGGTGGAGGAATACAACGCCGAATTCATTCGCTTGAGCCGCTTCGCCCCTTCTCTAATTCCTACGGAAGAGGAGAAGGCGGAGAAGTTCTTTGATGGGCTCAGGTTCGAGCTTCAGAAGTTAATTGGATCGGTCGCGCCCACCTCTTACACCGACGTCCTAGCTGCAGCACGTCGGCTGGAACGCGTTACTCGGAGGGAATCAAGCCTGAAACGTCCCTTCTCCTCAGCACCGTCCAAGTCATCACCAGGGGAATCTGCTAAACGGCCCCAGAAGAGCCCGCCTCCAAGAGCAGCAACTAAGAACCTGCCTACTTGCCACTACTGCAGCAATGTAGGACATATTGAAAAGGAATGTCGACGCAAGCTGGGACTCTGCCTGGTTTGCGGATCTGGACAACACTTCTCCAAGGACTGCTCGGAACGTCGAGAGGGAGTTCCGAATCGACCAGCTCCACCTGCAGCTCTTCCAGCTGGGGGAGCAACTCAGACAGGGCCTGGAGGAGCCAGGCCACCTCTACCACCTCAGGCAGCATTGTTCCAACAAGCTCGTCAGCAAAGGGGTCCCGCTCAGGGACGAGGTCAGGCATATGCACTAGCAGTCACTGAGGAAGCTACTGCAGGCGAAGTGATAGCAGGTACCATATTAGTAGCTTCAATTCCTGCTGTAGAATTATTTGATTCTGGAGCTTCGCATTCATTTATTGCTGCTAGCTTCGTAGCCACACATAGAGTAGCTACCGCACCTCTCTCGAAGATGAAGAGAATACTAACGGGAGGTGGAATTATCCCGGTTAGTGATACTTGTAGATCATGTTCGGTAGTAGTCTGTGGCCGAGAAATGCGAGCCCAATTCCTGATCTTTTCTATGCCTGATTACGATGTTGTACTTGGTATGGACTGGTTAAGTCAGTACCATGCGACACTGGATTGCCGGCTTGGAAAAGTGATATTTAGACCCCCTAGCCTTCCTGAGTTTGAATTTCTACGAGGAGCTGTAGAACAAGGGGTTCAGCCAACTCTTAGGGTATTGACCGTAGAAGAAGATTCAAGTTACCCAAGAGTCATAACGGAATTTGTGGATGTATTTCCCGACGACCTTCCAGGTTTACCACCTGATCGGGAGATAGAATTCACAATAGACCTAACTCCAGGAGCCGAACCTATCACCTCATCGGTATATCGGCTAGCACCTAAGGAGTTAGTGGAGCTGAAAATACAAGTTGACGACCTTCTTGAGAAGGGATTTATCCGGCCCAGTGTCTCACCATGGGGAGCACCTATACTTTTTGTACCCAAGAAGGACGGATCTGTACGGCTGTGCATTGATTACAGAGCCCTTAATGCTGTCACTATTAAGAACCGGTACCCATTACCACGCATTGATGATTTGTTTGACCAGTTGAGTGGTGCTAAGGTATTCTCCAAGATTGACCTTAGATCCGGTTATCACCAGATTAGGGTGAAGAAGGAAGATATCCCAAAGACAGCCTTCAGAACTAAGTATGGGCATTATGAGTTCCTAGTTATGCCGTTTGGTTTAACCAACGCACCTGCTGTATTTATGAGTTTGATGAACGGGGTCTTCCATCAGTACTTGGATAAGTTCGTGGTGGTGTTCATTGATGATATCCTAATCTACTCTAAGAACCACGAAGAGCACGAGGAACACCTTAGAATTGTGCTAGAAACCTTGAGAAGGGAGAAGCTGTATGCCAAGCTTAGCAAATGTGAGTTCTGTATGGACAAGGTGCCATTTTTAGGGCATATTATCTCAGGTGAAGGACTGTCTGTGGACCCAGAGAAAGTCACTGCTATAAAAACCTGGCCTACCCCTACCTCTGTTGCAGAAGTGAGAAGTTTTCTTGGACTTGCTGGGTATTACCGGCGGTTCGTAGAAAATTTTTCAAGGATCGCAGAACCTATGACTAAGCTGACACGGAAGGATCAGGAGTTCATATGGACAGAAGAATGCCAGCATGCCTTTGAAGAATTGAAGAGGCGTCTAACAACAGCACCAGTCTTGACTCTTCCCTCAGGGTCAGGAGGTTTTGTTGTTTACAGTGATGCGTCCGGTAGTGGACTAGGTTGTGTCTTGATGCAGCATGGCAAGGTTATCGCCTATGCATCGAGGCAGCTGAAGGTCCACGAAAAGAACTACCCAACGCACGACCTGGAGCTAGCTGCAGTGATTTTTGCATTGAAGATCTGGAGACATTATCTGTATGGAGAGAAGGTCGAGATATTCACTGATCATAAGAGCTTGAAGTATGTTTATACACAGAAGGAGCTCAACATGAGGCAAAGGCGTTGGCTTGAGTTGATGGTGGACTTTGACATCGATCTGCAGTACCACCCGGGGAAAGCAAATGTTGTAGCCGACGCCCTTAGCAGAAAACCCTCGGCTTACTTCTTGACAGAGCATCCTCAGTTATTACAAGACTTGCAAGAACTCCAGATAGAGATTATTTTACCTGGACAAAATGGTTTGCTGGCTAACCTCGAAGTAAAGTCATCGCTGGTGGAGAGAATCAAGGAAGCTTTGCCCAATGATGCCAGATTCCGAAGGCTGAGAGAGAGAACAGAAGCAGGCTTGCAGACGGGACTTCGCATCCACGAGGACGGAACATTAAGGTGCGGAAATCGCCTATGTGTTCCAAATGGAGAATTAAGGCAGGAGTTGATGAAAGAAGCCCATAGCTCCATATACTCGGTTCATCCAGGAGGAACCAAGATGTACCGGGACTTGAGACAATATTACTGGTGGCATGGAATGAAAAGGGAGATTGCCCGCTTTGTGGCAAAATGCTTAGTCTACCAGCAGGTGAAGGCCGAGCACCAGAGGACTGCAGGTATGTTGCAGCCACTTCCCATCCCTGAATGGAAGTGGGAGCATATTACCATGGACTTTGTCACTGGATTTCCAAGGAGCCCTAGTGGAAAGGATGCAGTGTGGATCATTGTGGATCGGCTCACTAAGTCGGCTCACTTCTTGCCGTTTAGAGTCGGACAATCCACAGAAGTACTAGCCGACATGTATATGCGTCAGATCGTAAAATTACATGGAGTGCCGGTTAGTATCGTATCAGATCGAGACTCAAGATTTACATCTCACTTCTGGCGAAGCATGCAAGAGAGTCTCGGCACCAGGCTCAAGTTCAGTACTGCCTATCATCCTCAGACAGACGGACAGTCAGAGCGCACCATTCAGATCCTGGAAGATATGTTGCGATCCTGTATACTGGACTTTGGAGGATCTTGGGAAGATCATCTGCACTTAGTGGAGTTCTCCTACAACAACAGCTATCAGGCAAGCATTCAGATGGCACCTTTCGAGGCATTGTACGGAAGGAAGTGCAGATCTCCGATATGCTGGAGTGACGTTGGCGAACGTCAAATACTGGGTCCAGAGTTGGTAACGGAGACAGTGGAGAAAGTAAAGCAGATTCAGAACCATCTCCGTGCAGCCCAGGATAGACAGAAGCATTGGGCAGATGTACACCGACGACCCCTGGAGTTCAAGGAAGGAGAGCATGTATTTTTGAGAATCTCGCCCACTAGAGGTATTATCAGATTCGGCAGCAGAGGCAAGTTAAGCCCAAGGTACATTGGGCCATTTGATATCTTGGAGCGCATCGGTGAGGTGGCTTACCGTCTTGCATTACCTCCATCCTTAGAGGGAGTGCATGACGTATTCCACGTCTCACAATTGAGGAGGTATGTGACAGACCCAAGCCATATAGTTGATCATTCTGAGATTTCAGTGAGACCTAGCCTGAGATACGAAGAGCAGCCAGTGGGTATACTCGACACCAGCGAGAAGACACTACGAGGGCAAACCATCAGGCTGGTTCGAGTAGCTTGGAAACAACACTCTCCAGGCGAATCGACCTGGGAGAGAGAAGATGTTATGCGGCAGCGTTATCCGTATTTATTTACAGAATCAGGTAACCTAAGCATTTTAATTCTATAAATTCTGTCTTTATAGTTTACCCTTCGATTGCGAGGACGCAATCCTCTTAAGGGGGGTAGATTGTAAACACCCTAAATTTTCTGGAATTTTAAAAATCAATTTTGGGATTTAAAATGCATTTTTCAGGAATTTACATAGGCCCTGTAGTGAGTTTGTAATTTTTAATTGCCAATAAACAACATTAAATTGGAATAAAAATATGATTTTATGGTGTAAAATAGAAAACCGGACTTAGGGTAATTTTCTGGGATTTTATTGGGCATCGGACCTATTTTTAAAAGCCTAAAAACTATTTTCCTAAATTAATTAATTAATTAATATTATTATTATTATTATTTTTTTTTTTTTTATTATTCGGTCTTGGGCCGGCCTGGCCCAGTGGGCCGAGCCCGTTCGCATGGCCCAACCCTCACTCCTTAGCGGGTCGGGCGGGTCCGCTCACCCGGATCCGCGCCCGACCCGGACCCGCTTCTCCCAAACCCGCTCACCCGCCCCTGTCACCCCTCGACCCGGAAAACCCGCCGCCGCCTTCGCCGTCGACCCCACGACCGCCTCGACCCCCGACCTCTCCGCCACGACGCCCCGGCCAAGCCCTCCCCAGTCCCCTATTTAAAGCCCCTCCTCCGCCCTCTTCTTCCCCCAAACCTGAAACCCTAACCCCAATCTACCCGACCTCCGGCGAGCCCCTCCGCCGACCGCGAGCCCCGCGCCACCGCCTTCTCAGCCATCCTCCTCCCTGACCCGCCGCCCTCCGCAGGCCAGCGCCGCCCACCCGCCGAGGGCCGCCCCTCTCCAGCTTCCCTTCCTCTTCCCGCTGTCCCAGACCCGAAGCCGGCTCCGCCGACCCCCTCGGCACCGCTCGCCGACGATCCCCCGCCCGGCCACAGCTCGCCCCGCCGAGTCCGGCCTTCCCCGGTGATCCCCCAGCCAGCAGGACACAGCAGGACACGCGGACACGGCTCCGACACAGGATTCGGACACGAGCTCGATTCGGACTCGAAAAACCCCGAATTCTCGGTCCCCTTCAGGTATTCGTATCTTGCAACCCTGATCTCCGTTTTCGATTCCGTCAATTCCTACGCGAAGCCTGTATAACCCTCTCGGTGCCCGGATAAACTGTTCGGGGCATCGCGGCCTGTGGCGATCGCACACCGCGATCCAAAACAGGAAAAACCAGACCCTGTTTCACCCCGGAACTGAGTACGCCCCGCCAAACGGGACGACTTGGTCGCGCGCGGTCTTCACAGATACGTGCGCCTCGTCGATACGGACGTGTGGGTTTTCGCGGAAGTCGATTTGGGTGTGCGTGCACACCGGAATCAACGCGTATCCGCGGACATCGCTCCGTATCCGCCTTTTCTGCAATTCACCCTAACTTCGTGCACACACGTCGGATCGAGACGAAACTTGCGCCATCGGACTCGTAGCGATACGCTGGTCCTGTGGGTCAAGTTTGGTCCGATTCTGAGAACGTTGACGAAATCGCGTGTCGTGGGCCCCACAGGCCCCGCTCGACGGGCGATTTCGTGATCGGCTCATCGGAATTCAAATCTGAAAGTTCCGTTGGGTTCGTATCAGCGTTTCTGACCTGTTGACACTAAGTTTGGTGAATTTGGAGACCATTGACCCTGACACGTTTCTCGGTGCAAAGCGGGCCCACCGGTGGACCCCGTTTTGGCCCGAAATTACCGTTTCTGCCCTTGTCTCCAAATTGGACCCAAGGACAGGCGATCCTAGCTGTTTGACACCTTCTGAGCGTGATGGTACTGTTTATTTCAGCTTTCGGAGACATCTCTGGGAATTTTCGAAACCAGGACCTTAGTGGAATCCAAACTTCAGGCAAGTGCACCTTGCCAAACTTGCAGTCATTATTTTCTTATTTTCTGTAAAAATACTCTGCTGGATTTCTTGTGCAAATTCATATAAACTGTTTTAAACTGCTTAACCTAGGGAACGTATGGCGTACCTAGTGCCCGATCATAGTCGGGTACTGACACCGTACGCGGTGTTGGGTTCGTCATTTAGAGATGGATTTACGACCCCCTTACTTTGTACTTGACCTATCAAGTACCCTATAACCCAGGACACTTGACACTATCATGGACAGAATCTTCCCGAGTTATTCGTGGGGATTCCGAATAGGATACAGGACTTGACAGAGTTATTATTATTAGACAGTATGACTTGTTGCATTAGTTATAATCCCGCTGACATGGACATGAGACGTTATGGTCATGGTTTGCGTGATTACATTGGGTGGGGAGAGACACACAGGCTACAGGCTGTTCTATATATATATCTACTATTATTGTGAGGTTGTAGACTCTCCAGCAGAGCTAGACCCTTTACGTGTTATTACTGCTACCGGCTCCCCGACACAGAGCTTGTAGCGGTCTCAGCCTGAGTACTAGTGTTGCTCTCATTTGCATATCACATAGATGGTTAGTTACTTAGTTTACCCTGCTGATTCATTATTATTGCACTGCTTATTCATTCTGGCTTGTATTATCTGTGCCTTGCTATGTCCACTGAGGACCTGGAATGGATTATGTCCCCAGGTTTAGCTGAGGAGCAGTATCCCGAGGTATACGGGACCGGAGCTGAACCTATTGCTGGAGCTGAACAAAACACTGAAGACGAGGTGACTGCCGAGGACTTTTCCTGAGTGCCTGTTCCAGCACTCATTTATTTATTTCATGTTTACATCTTTTGTTCCTGGCCTATAGAGCCAGTTTATTTCAGACTATAGTCGGATTGTTGCTCCGACTGACTTGCTGTGTGGATGTTGCTACATTATTTCCATTTGATTATGCAGTTTATTTCCTTTTCTTTATGGATGAGATTAGCGTGACTTGTGTAGTAGACCTTATTTACAGCTTAAGTACGCCCTGATGGCTCCATTAAATTGGGTTATCCATCAGTGCGTGCTGCTGGCCATTGCCACGCATCTCCAGTCCCTCGGCATTTTGGGACTGGGGCGTGACACACATATACATTGGCTCATGTAGAAATATGAGCATAAGACTCATATCTTTTTTTTTCATATATATATATATATATATATATATATATATATATATATAAACTTGTACATTGATCTGCTACCTGAAGATTGATGCTGATTATTCCTAAAAACTGGTACAAATTATAATTGAGTTGTTTACACTCAATAGAAAGTGTTGTAGCTAGTTATATCTAACTACTAGATATGATATCTATCACTTAGAGATATGATAATTATGTGTTTTAACCAATTGTATCGTGTATATGTAGCTATCAGTTTACCCATTCTCGAATTGCTTGCTTGAATATTTCAATACATCTGAAATTCTCTCTTCTCCCCGTCTCTCTCCTGATAGTCTTTAGACTACAACAATGAGAAGTTTATTACTCGATATGTAAATGTTAGAGTTCCTGATTTTCAACCAAATCATTTTTTTTTTCATATCAATATAGTTCCCAAACAAAAGTCTTTGTGCATACTATGTAAACTATTTTTTGTTCTAATATTTATGTGGACCAATAGAGGCAAAGTTGAGTGAGAATCAACAACTTGAAGGTACATGCTATAATATCTGGTTTATTTGTTCTTTTACAATTTTGTATATTTACACTTTTTTAATATGAGGGATCTATAAAGTTTTTCCTTGAGATAAAACTTTTGCAACCATGGAAAAGTAATTAGGACCTAATAGAAAATGCTAATTGAAAAATAGTTATTTAACCTAAATTCCATCCATATCAATTTATGTCCCTATCTTGCTTTTGGGTGGACAGTAGTGTGAAGATAGAGAAGATGATGTGTGTGAAAGTCTGGTGGCTTATATCTGTAGTGGGCCTACTTGTGTGGTATGGGAATTAATTAATTAGTTAATTAATTATTGGGTTGATTACTATTCCTCCTTACTTTATGAGAAAAGGACCAATGTGGTATGTCCATACCTAAAAAAATGTTGGGGATTATGTTAAGGAGAGTCTGGCATTTGTTGGACATCTTTTTGGCCACTTCTTTATTTTGTTCTAGATATTTAATCCTCAATATCTTTCGGTCGGAGAAACTCGATTGTGTAGCAAGAAACATAGCACCATCTTTCTTTTTATTCCTTCCTAATTTTGTGTATCATATTTCCCTTACTAAGATTTTGGATCTTTCTTATAGTTAATCTAGCAATTTTGGATATTCGTTTTGATGAAGAAGATAATCAAACTGCCACCAAAGAAGATAATCAACTTTGGACAATTTTTTCGATGAAAATGCATTAACCTATATACGTACCACCCATTGAACATGTTTTATTGCTAAAGAGAATTGGCCATCTAGAATATAGAATAATCATTGGATAGGGCCTTGATACAAATCAGAAGAACTGATACGGAAAATGCTACCATATCAATTGACATGTTTGGCCCGTTCTACACACAGCTATCTGCGAAAATGAGCACATCAGCAGCAGCATATGTTTCTTTGAGAAACATAGAGTTCATGAAATCTTCTTGAATGAGTGATCATATTGTTGTTTACTTCCATGTTCAAAAAATGGTTGAATATTTTCATGACTTGGGTGAAAAGATAGGCTCTAAGACATTAAAAAGGAAAAAGAACTGGAAGCAGCCTACCTGCATAACAAGAAGTTTGTTACCAAGGCATCCTAGCAAACTCCTCCGGGTCGATTATTACTCTCGATTTAAGAAGACAACTCACTCTTATAGTTGAAATTATATAGACATCAATATAAATGGAAAGGTTTATGGAACGAATGGACTGTCCTAATATTTGCAATACAAATGGACCAAATTGTATACTACAAAGCACAAATGGACGCAACAGTCAAGGAGAGACAAATCATTTTCTAGATAATATAAAACCTAAAAGTAAATTTTAAATATTATACGAGACCCTAAACTAAATAATCCAAACTATTATTAATAACCCCTTCTTCACCCCTGAATGATCGTGTCAAATTTGCATTTCCCCTCTCAGTACTAGTATGGTGTAATGATACTATTTCTTGACCAGAAAAAAAAAATATTACTACTGTCCCTCTGAAATCGCTTGTCCTCCACTACAGAGAAAGGTCCCAATTGGCCTACGGTGACTGCACAAAGGCAGGCTCCATTTAAATAATCTGTACTCAAATTCAGACGAGGATCAGAGACAACACTGATGGGCCTTGTGGTCCATGATTTTGTCCAATTTTCTATTATTGATGGAGTGAGATTTGACATGCTTGAATTTAAAGCACTACCAAAAGAAAAAGAAAAAGAAAAAAAGGGAAGCTGTATTGACAGAGCTAAACTAAAACACTCCCTACTCCAGAACATTCACTCAGTATTGGGTCTTGGCAAAATTATACAACCAATAGAAACGCAGGAAAAGACGGGAAGAAAGGATTAGGCCCCTTCTGCAAAATGTATACAGAAAATAGTATAACCAAACTAAAACCCACTCTCTATGTAAAGAACGTGATCATAGCCGCGAGGAGGGGGGTGTTATTTAACCTGACCAGCCCAGTAACTTATCTCAGCATACACTCTTGCAACATGTCACCCAATTACAATTGAATTGCAATAATATTCATGTGTATAGATATATAACAGTATGCATTTCAAGTAACTGTCCAGTAACAAGTAGCAGATGCATATTTACTGGGTAGAGAATTAATTACATGAGCAAACATACTCACTGCTGACACAATAAGCACACAAACACAACATTGCTCATTTACAAAGTCCAGAAAAAAGATAAAAGAAAAGGGAAACGGAGAGGGGCTTTCCCAAAGGTGAGTGAATAAAATTCACAATTTTTACATATTTAAACCTCCGCCGTATGCTTCACAACTTTTCAGCTTCCACTTTTGACAGCCTTTTAATATTTTTGGCAACCAATAATCTGTCCAGGAAATCAACTAATCAGCGCCAAGATTGTATCAAGTTATGGTATGAAAACAGTCACAGATAAGAAAGAAGTCGAGAATGATCATCTAACTACAGCAATTACAATCATGTAAGGCAGGTGTCATTTCTATTTCAACAGAGTGATGTGTAACTATAATTCCCTAACAAAACCTGCTATTCCAAATAAGAGAGAGGTAGTACACTACTATATGATATCTAACTACTATATACGCAGATAGAAATCAGTACAAGCACAAAGAATGTAAATTAATGAGAGCAAGCTGCCCCTCTATTATAATAGAGTGAAGTGTTTAAATAGTACACTACTATTTCCGTTAAAGAACTGTTGCTCAAAAGATAAGATGAAAGTGTATTGCCAGTGTATATAAAGTCAATCGGTGTCTAAGTGAATGGATAAATTGACTAAAAGGGACACACCCTTTCTAAGTCAATTAATTATATATATATATATATATATATAATAAAAATATTTTAAACCAATTTTCTAAGTGGATATATATATATATATAGCCTCCCGGGGAAAAGTATCAAGGCACCTAGCTTAGGTATTAACTTAAGAGTACTCCTTTTGAACAGCTTCATGGGCAGCCTGCTAAGACTCTAGCCTGGCACCTATCCTGCCAAGTCTCTGCCAAGCAGGCTTAGGCTGGTTCAGAAAGGTTTTAGACTGGTTTACGTAATCAGAAAGCAGTTTAGGCAGACTAATACAGTTTTTTTTACAATTATTATGCCATAGAAACAAACACACACAAAAATTGTCATTTGTTTATAACCAGAGACATTTTAGTTTCTTCATCACATCTTTAATAATGAAATGCTAGTGCAAATTGTTGATATTCATTACACAGAGGTATACATATTCCATACACTGGTTACCAATCATTATTACTTCTGCTACCAAGGCATGTTAGATGCCAGGGAGATTCTAGGCTACTTGTCTACTGCAGCCATGTTTCTGAATCTTGATGATAATGATCTTAGTATGTACATTTAATTATTGATAGTGCAATAAGAGGATTCAAGCAATATATATATATATATATATATATATATATATATATATATATATATATAACATTCAGTTTTGAATAAACTACCTAAGAACAGCATGCTGAGGTTCGTGATTGTTCAGCCGGTCTATCCGCAAGAACCATCCCTGCTGGATGCTGAGCTGGCTGAGCACGAGGCAACTTTCTTGCTACATCACAGAAAACAAATGACACCTCACAGTTATAGATGACAAATAGAAGGCACATGATACAATAAAAACATTATCTAAAGAACATGTGACATATTAGAAATAGTAAAAGACTAAAGAAAATTAATAATTGTAACTCACAATTCCATAGAGCAAGTATAATAGTCTAGAATAAAACTCAAAACAATAGAAGCATATTTGTAGAACTTCAGAACAACATAAATTCAGTAACTATAGGATTTTAATTTCAGGTCAAAAGTATGGTACTGAGTCCCTTGTGAAGACACAAGCGAAAGGGGGCAGATTTCACTAAAGCCTCCTATACTCTGACAAAGAATCTGATACAACCAACACATCTTCAAAACCAATCATGAGGATACCCTAAGTTTTGAATTGTTTCCAATCTATACCATATGTTAGCTTTGATGTCAAAAGAGCCATTTTATGACCGTAATGTCTTCTCGTGCCTCTTCAATCCTGCTAGAAATTTGTTGAAGCATTGCCAACAAAATGGCAGCTTCGGCTTTAGATGTTAGGAATATAGTTAGGTTAAGAGAAAATATCACATTTTAAAATAGGTACTGACTAATAATGAGATTAAAGAAGAAGATCAGAAAAAACATGAAGGGTTTATGACATTTATCACATAAGTAACAGTGTAATTTGAGCCCCTCTATCAATTGAACATAAAGAGGGCTAATGATTGATTTAGAAAACTTACGTGAATTTTTTTAAAAAATTGAGTTTGATATTTTACCAAAAGACGAGATGGAATTAACCCAATCGAAAATACATGTATGTGTCAATAATGCTCACTGGTGTACATTTTAAGAATTTTGGTCTGATATATTCTACATGGATTATAACTACTATTATTCTCTCTTAAATCACACAGATAAGATTCCAGATTCAGTACAAAATGCAGATACATAAATGTCAATGGTGAGCATTACAAAGAGGGTCTTATGCATATATGTTCCTCAAATCTATGATCTCTCTCTCTAAAGTCCCCCAAATGCTGTTATTTAGCAGCAAACATGAACAAATGGAGTCGTGATTCCCTGCCTTTTTCTCTGGCTCATTTTCTGCTCTTGTTAGCTCAAAAGCTTTGACGATAGTTGAGGGGCACGTGGGGGCGGGAAAGGGGCGGGTGTGTGTGTGTGTGTGTGTGGTGGTGGTGGTGGTGAGGTGGGGTGGGGGGGAGGGGAGGGGAGTGTTCACTGTAAGAGAGAAGCAGAGGGAGGATTTTGGAGAGGGTTGTGGTAGGTTCAGGTTCGAGGGAAGACTTGGAGGATACGAGGAAGGCAAACAGCACTGTAGTCAAAGGCGCGCCTCGTGCCATTCTCCAAGTGCGCCTAAGGCACGTCTCGCACCGAGGCTCCAACAATTAAAGGCGGGCGTTATGTATTTACTCTTTATTTTGGCTCTATGGCCTCTGTTCTTAAAGGCGGCCGCCTAGGCGCTAAGCACCTGGTGCCCGCCCGATGTCCGCCTAGTCACAGTGACGCTCGACTATACATATTTTAGGGTTTTATGGACTTTTTCTGCAATTTTCAGTAGATTTTTTAGGTTTTATTTTTTTTGAACCGCCTACGCGGTCTAGGCGCTAGGCGGCGACTGCCCGTCCGCCTAGCGCTTTTAACAACCTTGTTTATGGCATCATCTTGCAAAAAATGATAATGTTGGGGTATTGGTGGTGATGAAGATGAATAATTGTTCTATTGGTTCTGCTTTTATTTTACAATTTGTGTTCCTTTTATTTTGTTACTTAAAATTTGAGAACACAAATTATTGTTAGTTCTATTGATTGATATTGCTACTCTGCTAGTTTACTTGGTTATGTTTTAATATGTTTTTATTGATTTAATATGCAGTGTAGTCAAAGGCGCGCCTTACTCCTAGGCGCAGGGGCAGCGCCTCAGGGCACTCCAGGCGGGGCACAATTCTTAAGACGCACCAAAGGCGCGCCTAGGTGTGCATTTTTCGAACGCCTTGGAATAGCTAAGACGCACCTTGAAAATTTTGTGAAAAAAATAATATGTTTAGCCTTTTTTTTAACTGTTGTACTATTTTTAGATTGTTTTTGAACTGATGTATTTTTTTTACTGTTTTCTCTCACTCAATTCAAAGTGATTGCAACCTAGACATGGGAGAATTTGAAACACACATGTTTATCAATGTAAAAATCCGATGTGAATATATATATATATATATATATATATATATATAATTTTTGTGCTTCGCGTCGCTCGGGCGCGTGCCTTAAGTGCGCCTTGCGCCTTGGACAATTTGGACCATTTGCGCCTCGAGTGCGCCTTGCGCCTTTGATTACCTTGTTAATATGTTATTTGATTTTATTTCTTACATTACTAATTTATTTATTTATGTATCTTTTTATTATTTTACTTTTTGCGGGTGCACGCCTCAAGTGCACAAGGCGATATGGACTCTTTGTACCTCGAGTGTGCCTTGCGCCTTTGACTACCTTGGCAAACAATTAAATATTCTACTATTTAATTAACAGAATATTCACATTTTTCATAAGTTAACTTAATATGAGGGGCTCATAATTCCAAATATTATTCACATGAGGAAGTTCTAAACAAATAACAAGATTTGGGAGACTTATGCACATTACGATAGGTTTAAGGAGCTTCTATGCAAGCAACCCTCCAAACTATTATTACAAAATCATAGCTAAGGTACAAACAAAGGCACACAATAAACTACTAAGGAAAAAAGACAGACAATAAACTACAAAAGTTTTATTTTCTTTGGAAAGAAAATAACTTAATTCTTTTCAATAAAATTACTTCCCATATTTTTAAGACCTTTTTATCCGCAAATTTCCATATGTTTTAGTACTCCACAATACTAATTAAGAATAAATTATACAAATTTGTCAGATAAAAAAAAGGAGAATTATTTGAATTTAAAGATGTGGCCGATGTAATGTTTTCACAGAGTTGAAATCATCAATAGTTGAATTGGAATTAGAACTCTCATATACTCTCTTTCAGTATAGACCATTAAATCATCGACAAGAAACTAATATTTCATCTTATTTCATAGTCTTGTTTTGACAATTTTTATTGCAGAAAAGCTCTTTGTATAATAATTCTAGAAACTAAAAGAGTTAAAATGAGTCAAATTAGGCTATGATATATCATTGAATGATTTTACATATTTTGATGATTAGGAACATATCGCAAAACAAAATGTTGCAACTAAAACTATAAATTTACTTTTTTAATGCTCACTGAAATCATTAGGATAATATTTCTCCATAATAGTACATTTCATCCATGTTAAAATCTTTATAAGCATTATATCGATAATATTTTCTCTGTAGATGTTACATATAAGATTATGAAGCGGGCCAAGGTTTAAAAGTTTTTTGAATCCTAGTAAGGGCATGACACACACAAATCTCCATAGAAGAAAAATTAACATTTTGAAATGGGATGGCATTAAAAGTTTATGAAAAATCTTGGGTGGGGTGTGTGGGTTTTTTTTTTTGGGTGGGTTGGGGGGGGGGGGGGGGGGGTGTTGATGGCAGGGCTGCAAATCTCCACTAAGATCACCCCTTATTACAACGATTATAACATGTATAAAAAGGTGCACCCCACCAATAAAAGATGAATATTGCAATAATCAAATAATATCACAAGGATGAGAACCAGAAATTGCAATGTCCCAGGAAGGAAGTCCAATGAGTACATAACCTAGATACATAATTCTAACTATGATAGCTTATTGAAAGATATCAAAATTAACAAAAAAAATGATGGATGACTCTAACAAATTGTATGTTGACAAAGTGAAACACAAACTTGGGTATATACTATTGTGGAAAGAATAGTTTGTTCCCCATTTCAATTGTCTAGTAATTTCATAAAACTTTTGCATTTTTCTTTAATTGGATTTGTTTTTTTTAATTTATTTTTAGACATTATTATACATTTTTTAATCTACTTATGTCATAAAAAATATTGGACATTTTATTTTCTTTGTCAGTTGACTAAGATGCTAACTCAAAGAAAAACACTCTAGAGGTGATGCTAGAAGTAATCCAGGAGTATCATGCAAGGGGTCGACATCCACATGAAGATTAAGTTGGAATCATACACGAACTTGAACCCAAGGAGCTCATATGTGAAAAGATCTAGCCAGACTAACACTTGTTCAATAATATATGTAGCAACCAATGGAAATACAGAGTGGTCCTAGATGTAACATAGAGTAGTCTTCGAGGGATAGAACTTATGGTGGTTTTGGTATCGCTGAAGCTAATTAAAAGTTGTTGTAATATGCTTCCTTTTTAAGTTGCCATTATAAGTTGCCAAGGAGCTCACATGATCCAGGATCTAGCCAGACTAACACCACTTGTTCAATAATATCTGTAGCATCCAATGGAAATTCAAAGTGGTCCTAGATGTAACATAGAGTAGTCTTCAAGGGATACAACTTATGGTGGTTTTGGTACCGCTGAAGCTAATTAAAAGTTGTTGTAACATGCTTCCTTTTTAAGTTGCCATTATAAGGATTTCGGTGAAAACATGTTTTTATTGAAAAGGACTAAACTAGAAATGTATTACTAAAGATGTAGAGGTATAAGATGGAAGTTAAAAAAAGTTGAAGGGTATTTTTATTGTAAAGGTTTTTTTGCATATATGTCCATTAATTTTAGAACAATTCTACATGTTTTAGGGGACATGTAGAGGTATAAGATGGAAGTTAAAAAAAATGAAGGGTATTTTTTTGTAAAGGTTTTTTTTTTTTGGATATATGTCCATTAATTTTAGAACAATTCTACATGTCCCCTAAAACCAAATATGGAGCTACAGTTATCTCAATTAATTAGATGTTTTAACTCATTTAGATAAAAATATATTCTACAACAATCTTACAGAATAAAGATAAAGCTATACTATACTCCATATGGACCATCTTACTTTGGTGTATAAAGGGGTTGCAATAAGTACTCCAAAAAGAGTTCAAGTAACTTGGATGAGTAGCACCATGAAAACAAGAAGGCTTACGATCAAATACAAGAGACAGAAGTCGGGGAACAAGGATGAGAGGCCAGAAGGCAAGTTCCAGGCAAGAAGGGCAAGCAACAAAATAAAAAAGAAATACATCTCGATGACTCCACTGTGAAGAGTATGAGCACAAGGAATACAATAAGGGATCCTGGTTGTCATAATTGGAATTGATTCCAAAAGGCAAATGAAACACAACATTTCTGCAGCAAAAGCTAAGAATCGCCAGAACTCCAAGAGGCAGACAAGTACCTTTGTATACCAACGTTATAGGAAGAACCTCCAGTCATAGAAGATAGTGAGAACACTTCTTGATGATTCAAACGATATAGTTAGCAATATTTCTAGATCCAGAGCCAGAACAAGAAAAATTAGTATCGGAACCTTTCATTGCAAATTTGAGGTTGGAGACAATCACTCTCAAAGCCGCATTAGCTGGATTAGTTCCAGAAGGATGTCAAGTGAAAGATTGCAAAGCAGCTTAATGTGGACGAGTAAGTGTCGTAAGTCAATGAGGTGATATCTCTCGATGCCCTGCTAACTCAGTCCCCATAGTTCAAATCTTTTTGACCAGAGTGCCATCAAACACCAGAGCCTGAAAAGGTTGAAATGAGCCATAAATGCAGAATCAAACCAGGTAGATTTTCTTTCCACGGGGTACAGCAACACAAGTAGGGCACACATTTAAAAAAACCAGTAAGAAGGTAGTCAGGAAAGAAGAGAACAAACAAGAAGGAAGAGATCCACTCAATGAATGTTGGGAAGACTTCATCTGAAGAGCTACTCCAGGAAATTTGTATACATGAGAGGTAGCACAAGACAAGGTGCAGATAGATGGATCCCTAAATTCATCAAAAAGGACAGTTACCAGGCAATGCAAGGTAGTAACAACAAGGAGAAAGGTGAGAAGTCCTTTACCTTTACCCCTATATTCTGATTTTGCAAGAACTTAACTCTACCAGATCGAGGTAGCCATGATCCACGAGGATCATAGCAATTTACTTCCACATAAGGAAACTTGAATTAAACAGATCCGACGTGATTCAGATTTGACCAAAATAACATCTGTGCAATTAAGTGGGGGACCATTTAGTATTTGATAGATGTTCTAAGTAAGCCAATATGTTTTGGAAACTAAACTTTGAGGGTGCAATTCCATATTTCATCCATTACGTAGGTACAAGTTTATATGCAAAAGTCAGGTATCCAGGTTGTGTTGATCAGGATTCTGATGAGTAGGACTAGCTCTTGGTTTGCATCTAATTTTTTTGGGATTCAGGGTCTTCACTGTGGGATATGTGGCAATAAGACATCTAATTGTAATGGTAATGGAAGGTCTACTTACACCACATTTGGTCTCTTTGAAACTATAAAAGAGGCACTAATGTCATTTTATAAGAACCTAAGCCCTCTTGCCGGTAAAACTAATATCATAAAAAAAAAAACCTTCATGCGGGGAAGTTCTTAGGAACAACAAAATTTGGGTGCAATTTCTGGTTGATTTTGCCTTCAAACATTTTCAATATATCATCTACTGGACTGGAGGTTAATCTCGCTTCTTATATATTTGGAATCAAGAATATACCTTACAGGAATAAAACGCTTTGGGAAGTCTTAACTACATCAGGATTGACATTGGGACCTCTTTGGCACGTTCAACTATTGGACATACATTACGATTGTTTCTTTACTTGGATTAGGCCGATCTAACTGTAGGTGAATCTTGTCGGGCTTACTCTGTTTCTTAGTGAAACACCGCAAGGCGGTTTCAAGTTGAAACCAATACCAACTAGGAACCCTAGGAACTAAGCTGACTAGGGTCAGAGACTACACAAGGGTCTACAACTGCACGAAAGTACGGCACACAAACACAGGCTCAAACACACACAGAGAGAATTGCTTCTCTCGCCATTCCCCTTTCACTAGCTCACATCATCCTCCAACCTTGATTCTCTTCTGATTACAGGTTTTCCATACATCAGTCTCCTAGCATATACTCTATAGTAGCTCCGACACTTTTAAGAGTCGAATTTCACAAACTTGCATGATTTTTGTAGGTTTTAATCATATTGCTCTTTTCAATGCTGGGATTGTTTATCACTGACAAAAAGTTCTTATTTACTTCTGGAATTGCTGCTGCTGTTGTTGAAAAGTGATAATTTGGTGATGAAAAATCAGTGTTATTACTGGAAATTGATGATTCGTTGCTGGAAATAGATAATACTGTCTGGAATACAATTGCATTGCTGGAAAATCAAATTCACAGTTTAGATTATTTATTTATTTTCCTTCTCTTAAAACCTTGGCAAGCTCTAATCAACTTTAAAATGTTGTAAGGTGCATGTAAACAAATGATAACGATAAACCTTTATATAGATGAATTGGTGGAAAGGATAATTCATATTCATAAAGAGATTTGCCTATAAATCATATCCCAACCAATCTCATATGTAGAATCAAGATCTCAAATGATCTAGTAAGAAACTAAAAGACCAGTGTTGTAGTCATCCAATAAGTCCCACGAACTAAAGCATTCAAAGCATAGCCACTACTACAACTAATTCAAAAGAATTCAGCTGCTGTCAACCAATGAGTCTATGAAATAAAGCATTTCAAGGAATTTAGCCACAACAAATACTATCTCCTCATGAGTTAGCTAGCTGCTGCTACTACTATTGATATTAGCATTCATGTACTGGGTAATCATAATAGACCCTCAAGATTTCAATTCCGTGAATAGTTACAAGGAGAGTTTCAATCTTTCAATCCCATTCTAAATTTGAAGTGGAATGCCCATGGAATTGCCTTATATATATATATATATATTCAGTGGATTCATAATACATTAAACCAGGTTTTATAGATAGACTGATGCCAATACATTTCAGCCATATTGGACCTGATTTCAGCTCAAGTAATCCATGACTGATGGATAATATATATGTATCGGCAAATAAACCCCAGTTTTTTTGCCTTACAGTGGAAAGCTTTGTTCAGTTTCAGGTCTGTCTCATCATGAATACTGAAACTGGACAAAGTTGACCAAAACATCCTCAAATTAGCCAAATTTCTCAAAACTGTTCAAATGCTTTTGATACTTGCAAGAACTTCCAAAAGTTTGCAAAAATTGGACAGAAATTAAGGAAAAATTGGCTATAACATTATAATGTTTGCCAAAACCAGCTGAAACTGTCCAAAATATGTTTTGTTTGGGTTTTGGTCTTTATGCCTTTAAAAAGTGCTTTAAAACCATATGTGCATATTGTTTATTATTGAACTATGCAGTTATCAAGTTATCATTTCACAAAAATCATGCAATTGTGGAAGTATCCAGTTAGACCAACATAAAACTATAAAAATAATTAAATAAATTGATTTAAACCTTTCATGTCTTATATTAAATAATTCTGTCCAATTTTTTCTAAAATGCCAAAACCTGGTATTAAGATCTGGAACTGTCCATATACTGATATTGATACCGTGCTTTAACCTTGCATTACATATATGGAGAAAGTACGTTTAATGGGTTGAAGCACTATTAAAGTTCACTCTATGGAAGTCCACTATACTGTGATAACATCTTATGCTTATGGGAAGTGCAATAATGCAAGACACATATGAAAGAACTTTTCTAGAGTATGTGATGATGATGTTCTGCCCCCTAAAACAATACTGCCTTCACAGGTTTAACTAGTATCCCTCAAGTAAAGGACCAAATATCATTATATTGGGTCACATTTACAACTCAGCTTATCAGTTACGTGCCTAGCACTCAGCTTATCAGTTACCTAGCACTCAGCTTATCAGTTACGTGCCTAGCAAGCCATAACTTCAAGCGCCTACCAAAATTAAAAAGTAGTGCAAGCAGTTGAAAACATCTTCAAATACAAGATATTACACTTGTGGAACCAACAATCCAACAAGCTAAAACAGACGGCAGAAACATTAGTACTATTACCAAGTTACACCTGCAGATGTTTAAAAAATCAGTGATAACTGAACAAAAATATCTGCTCTCACTGCACTTAGTTTTCACTAGACGGATTAAAGATATTAATGAAAAAGCTATAAACGGAAGTTCATACCTATCTCATAGAATATGTCATTCACATTTATGGCTGTTTTTGCAGAGGTTTCCATGAAGAAAAGACCATTCTCCTCAGCATATGTGCGTGCTTCCTGCAACATGGTCATCAACAAATAATGAATAGGTCCCAGAGGCTAATCACCAGAAGAAGAAAACAAATGTAGACCTCATATATATATATATATATATATATATATATATATAAGCAAGATAAAAGAAACATACTAGACTATGTTGTCGGACACGAAAAGGACACATGAGAAAAAATACATAGCAAGGGCTTAGATAAGTGCATCATACACATATGTAGCAAATATAACATAGTTGCTGAATTACCGGAATCCTCAATAGAATGACTCTCTCCAAAATTCTCTTCGGGGGTAGTCAAAATGAATTGTAGAAACATGTTGTAGTGATTTCAGAATCACAATCACCGCGATTTTAGGAAAAAGACGGTGATTTCTTAATCACTATGATTTAATTGTGATTCTTGACGAAGATTTCATAAGAAAATCGCATGCATGTTTATGTATATGATATTATACATTTTACTTATTAATTCATATGATACTTTTAAATTGAGAATAACTTTTATTGTTAAATTATGTTAAGTTTCTCTCATGTCATGGTATGGTACTATGTTGTCACAGGCGACGCCTAGGTGTACCTAGGTGTGCAGGTTGGAGTGGGCTCGCCTCGACCTGGAAAAAAATTCACTTGATGAGGCGATGCTCGCCTAGGATTCCGCCTAGGGTCGACCAGAGAAAAATATAGGCGAATTCTGGGTGGACTAGAAGAAAATTTCACTATGTGTTGCTTCATGAATGCTTCTTTAATGCTTATTAAAACTTATTAGTTATTAACTTATTATTACTACTAGGGTTACTTTTATGCAAGGTTCAAAGTATCGGTATCGGAATCGGTATCGGTCCATTCCTATGGGTATCGGGATCGGCGGTATTGGTAGTATCGACGGTTTCGGATCGGAGTATCGGATTTTTTGGTATCGGAAAGCAAACAACTATTAGTAAATTATTAAAATTTTAGAAAATATATTTTATACATTTATGTATAATTTAAAGTATTTACAGTGTTGTTTCTTAGTATTTTTGAAATTGAATGAAATAGTAGTCACCCTTGTCGATTAATTTATATGCGATAGATAAGTTTTCCTCTTTTATATGCTTTTACAACCTTACTATGCTTTTACACCCTTACTAATTGGTGTTTTTAATTCAATTTTCTTTGCCGAATTGACCGGAAAAGAGACCTCTAATGTCGGTACCAGTCAGTATCGGGTATCGGTCGTTATCGGATCGGGACATGCCAAACTGTATCGGTATCGGCCGTATCGGATCGGTATCGGCCGATACTTCAAACTATGCTTTTATGCTGGTTAATTATTGCTTAGTTATACTACATATTTATTGTAATATACATAATTGCAGTTTTTTTGTTGCAAAATAGTAGCCGGATTCTGGACGGACGCCTAGACGAGACGGGTGGGCTGTCGTCTCGCCTAGCGCCCAGTACAACATAAGTATGGTACTATCATACAATTGTTTAAATGATTCCCCCTCAACTCACAAGCTCCTCGACCAACAAGTGAAGATTCATGTTGGTCTGTCTCGACACACAATCGCTTAGGATCCATCAATAAAATTTGTGATAAAAGTTGGATGGCAAGATGTTCGAAGAAAGCAAACTAGCGGGCCGATGAGCAATGAAGCAGAGAACTGATATTACTATCACAAAGAAATGATGATGGTTAAGATCTTCTTCAACAAGCCGCCAATTACCAAAAAAAAAAATATTTTTCATTTCTACAACAAAAGAGAACAAACATTCTTAATCTTATTCAATTTTGAAAAAAAATATGAAAATTTAAAACAAAACAAAACAATGTAAGATACCTTAAAAATTAAATAAAAATTCCATCTTCAAGAGAAGATCATATCAAAATCGATGCAAATTTTTTTAGAGAGAAACTTTTTCAAAATAAATTTAATATCTCAAAAGTAACAGCCATTTACTGAAAAAAATTAATGTTTTCTTTCTTTCTACAACAAAAGAGAACAAACATTCATAATTGTGTACAATTTTGAAAGAAATTATGAACATATAAAAAACAAAACAATGAAAAACAACTTAAAATGAACAAAAATTCCAACTTCAAGAGAAGATCATATCAAAAATGATAAAAAAATTCAGAGATAAACTTGATCAAAATAAACTGAAAAATTAAGAACTCAAAAGTAACAGTCAGTTACCCAAAAAAAAAAAAATCTTTCTACTACAAAAAGAACAAACATTTATAATCTTATTCAATTTCGAACAAATTATGAACATTTAATAAATTACAATGAAAGATACCTAGAAAATGAACAAAAAAATTCATCTTCAAGAGAAGATCGTATCAAAGTTGATGAAATCTATTTTAAAGACAAGCTTGATCAAAATCAATTGAAGATCCCAAAAGTAACAACCATTTACCCACCAAAAAAACCTTTGTACAACAAAAGAGAGCAAGCAAACATTCATAATTTATTCAATTTCAAAAAAAAAAATTATGAACATTTAACAAAAGAAAATGTAAAATACCTTAAAAATGAAAGAAAAAAAATTATATCTTCAAAAGAACATTAGATCGAAGTTGATAAAAAAAATTGAACGACAAACTTGATCAAAATAAATTGAAGTATCTCAAAAGCAACCTAGAAAACTACATCCAATCACAATGAATCAATTGTTGGAAACACCGCTCGTAGGTATGGAGATAGAAAAGTGGAACAAGGACGAGGTCACGGTTAGGCAATGAATAAGGCGAGTACGTGAAAGAAAGTTGAGGTTGTCCGCAGGAGCATGGGTCGTCACCTATGACGTTAGGGTTAGGACCCTTGACCTTGATAAAGGTTCGCCGCTATGGGATAGAGATCTTGACGTTCCACTAGAGAAGGAGATCAAGAAAGAAGAAAAGAAAGGGGAAGAAAGACGTGGAGGAGAGTGGGATCAGGATATAACAAGATAGAAAGAGAGAAATTTTAGTATTTTAGAATCGCACCTTTCCAAGGTGCGGTTATAAAGAGTACAAATGAATGAGATGGAATCTCATGTGATTTAAAACTCCCATCAACAATAGATTTTCAATCTCAATTAACTAACGGCTGGTTGTAAAACTACATCTTCAAATCCTATTTGAGTAACACTAGATTTTTAAATCACGGTATGTGAATCTTAAATTCTTATCGACTAACCCCATCTACATGATGAGGTAAATCCAATGTGTTATAGTCAACGAAGGTGATATACCCATATCAAATTGCTTTCGTTACTTAGAACATACTTAAAGGAAACATGTCGGATACGGTTCGTAATATGTCCTCGACATCTTACCATATAGATTGTGTCAATAAGTTAGATAAAACATGCTAGTGGAAAGATACAACTTGCACCTATTAATTAAATAAGTCAATGAGCAAATGACTATCCTATACTTGATTATGAACTTTCTGCCTGCTTTTTCATTTTGTTTTCTCCCAAGTATGATCTTTTCCTTACTAGTTCTTAATTAGTACATGTATGATTTTAGGTAGCTCTTCGATAATTGAACATAGAAGTGGGGAAGGGTAATTCCGCTTTGTCTTAGATACATGTTATGTTATGAGAAAACTTGGGAGGGCAACGCTTGGCACAACCGTAAGGTTTGTTGCTTATATCCTGGAGGATGCAAGTTCCAGTCATGAAAACCACCTCTTCCCCTCTCCATATAAATATAGGGTAGGACTTCGTACATCTTGACCCTTTCAAGTCAATGCATAATATCTATATGGACGTTTATTATTGTACAAGAGAAAATGAGCTCAATGGAAGAAAAGGATTCAAACAGCTTACCATAAAAAATTTGGTAAAATGCTTTCTTGTTGTTGTACTCCATAAAAGTAAATACAGTAAAATGAATTTTTTTCCAAGGTTCGTAGAATCGGAATTTGTCTTATGAGTTTCAGTATTAGCAGTTCCAGATTAGGGTATTGGCAGTTCCAGATCAGAGTTTGGAAGTTTCTTGTTCCGGAAAGAACAAAAAATATATACTTAAGAACTAGTAAATATTTGATATATTTAGACTATGTTGCACGGACACGACAATATGGTGTCCGTGCCTGTATTGTGTCCCTACCCGTGTCCATATTTGTGCAACACAGGTAACTACTTTTGTACCAAATTGAAAATGTTTGCGTCCCATATCCATACGTATCTCTATCAGTGTATGTACTCGTACAACATAGATTGTGATAGACGAATTGTGGTAATCCTACATGAGTCATGTGCTTAGGGATGCTAAACTACTGTGACCAAACTTGGCGAGTAAATTTAGCTATTCCCAAACTTAAGATCAGAGTTCAGTGAAGAATTATAAAATAAGACCTAAAACTCAATACGTATTACTGTTTGTCTATATAGTCATCACAGATAAAATAGATATCCAGCCCGTCTCATGTCAACAAGTTTGGTCTAACGCTAACTATATATAGGTCTTGTTCCTTCGGGTAACTTAGGCTCGTAGAAGTGCTAGCAAGATGGGTAGTCAAGCCAGAAGAGTAGTTCGGTGAAAGGCAGCCATAGTAGGGAAAGTGGCACCAAGGGAGCCAGTCACTGGTTACATGCTGACAAAACCTGAAGGTTTAAATCAGTGATAATGTTGATGGATATGAATGCTTTATTTCATCATGTATCCATCACAATCTTGAACCCTAGGTTTTCTGCATAGGAGTAGATTGCTAAATTATTAAACATTCATGTACTTATGAATTGATGATACAAGAAACCATATATAGAAATACGTCAGGGATTTTATCTCATATTTGCTGGATACAAGAAGCCATATAATGTTGATGGATATGTTGCGGTGAAATGCTATTTTCCATTTCAGCCTTTCTTTGGCTACTTCAATCAGTTTTTGGGGTATATAGGTGTTCGAGCAGAGGCTCCAAGAATAGTTTTCACCAACCTAATTATTTCCATTCATGTTAGGGCATACATGTACACATACAATTATATGTCACAAGGCCTAATACGTCTTGACTAACATATGTACTAACTATAAGGATGTGGAAGCAAGCTGTTAGTTGTAGGCAAATAGAGTGTACTTGATGAAGAGGTACTAGTACGGGGAGAGCACGTTGTGGTAGGCTAATAGTGTACTTGACAGAGGTACTAGTACGGGGAGACTTGTCTTCTACGAGGTCAAAGGTGTCATTGGAGAAGGTTACCAACTCTCTCTCACAGCTTGGATTAGCCCACCTGGATGATTTGGCGGTGAATGGTTTTGGGCCTTCGCAGCATTTGAAGGATCCGACAAGCTTGAAGGTCGGTTTGTCATCACCAAGATAGTAGGGGTTCTGGATTTGACAAGCACTCCCAGAATCCGGATGGTAATTTTCCCATTTAATGTTTTGTTTCAAAGTCATTTCTTGCAAATTTTGTATGGCCACAAATTCTGGAATCACATGAAGGTTCGCAGTATCGGTATCGGACCATTCCTATGAGTATCGGGATCGACGGTATCGGTAGTTTCGGATCAGAGTATCGAATTTTTTGGTATCAGAAAACAAATAATTATTAACACTTTAGAAAGTATATTTTATATATTTAGGTATAAATTTAAGTATTTCCAGTGTTGTTTCTTAGCAGTTTTGAAATTGAATGTCACCCTTGCCAATTGGCTTAAATGCGATAGATAAGTTTTCTTGTTTTACATGCTTTTACAACCTAACTATGTTTTTACAACGTTGATGATTGATCTTTTTCGTTCAATTTTCTTTGTCGATTGACCGAAAAAGAGACCCATAATGTCAGTATTGGGTATCAATCAATATCGGATCAGGATATGGAAACTGTATCGGTATCGGCTGTATCGGATCGGTATCGGCGGTATCGGATCGGTATCGACCGATATTGCAAACTATGCATCAAACAAGAGTATTCCTGCAAGCTCATATTATACCAATAAACATAACTTTCATTAATCATGTGCATTGTAATTGACTTTGGATCACCACACAATTATCAGTCAAGATTGCAATCATATCATACTTATTTAGTTGTGGCTCTAGTATAAATCATGTAATCACTAGCCTTCCAACTACCAGAACCCCCTAACCAAAGCATTGAAGTGTTTATGCATCCTTTCATGATTCCTTTAGTAGATGTATTAGGCACTTCTGAAACAAAAAACTATTAAATTATTTTTCTTCCCAATATTAGAAGATAACTCGATGAAGAAGATTGGAGACAGTCATAAGCACACCCTAGGGAATTTATTGTATACTGCTAGATAGTAAATCACAGAAGAACAACTCCGCTATGTACTTGTATAAACCAAACGTCAAAATGTGACTCAGGCCATCGTGGCAACTTTAGATGTCAAGAAGTATTTAATTTCCATAAGTCAATTATTCTTCTTCATTATCATCCATGACTCATCTAACAAAATAGGCTCGCTCATAGATTTTAACAGTACATTAAAATATCTGCAAGGCATCAAGTTCAACTTTGAGGGAAATTTCGGTCTCTATCTCATTCAAAATACAAGTTGAGGACCGTCTTTTGGATGATTTTATTGCAATTAAAATTTAAATCAGTCTTTTGAAAAGATTAAATTAATATAAACCCTCTAATATGTACAAGTCCATCAGAAATATTTAGAGCCTGGTTGGTTAGGTTGACTTCGGTTTCTTTGTAAAATTGGAAGCCATGAAATGAGTATCATTAAAATTATAATTTCAATTCATGTGTCTGCTAGTGAGGTACGACAACTAAGTGAACTGGAGTCTATTTCCTGCATGTGTGGCAATGGATTGGATCTCGAGAAGTCTATCTTTTTGCACTTCGATAAAATCACGTTTTAGTTTCAAGATGTAGCAACTTCACATATTGGACACCTGATTATGATCTAATAAAATCATCATGAAAATTCTATATTAAAGTTAATGTTTATTATACTTACTAGTAACGTACACGTGCATTGTACGCACGTAAAATAAATTAAAAAATAATTTAAATTAGAATTTGTTATAGATAACATTGCCTCCCACCTTAACCACATGGGTTAGAAGTGTTTGGCTATAGTTAGATAATACTAGGTAGTTAAACAATTAGTTAGAATTTATTTATTTATTTTAATCACGTGAGGATGTACATACGGCTTAAACGGTTCATTTTGAGCCGTTTTCAAGCCTTTTTATATAGAGTAGAGATAAATATTATACTAGTTTAGCTGGTCTTGCTATAAACGAATGTAACACTAAAAATAACTAATTCTAAACTTAATGTTTTGAATTGTACAATTTATAACTTTTCAAAACATTCATATAAGTTCTACAGAGAGTGCCACACAGCACAACAGTAAGGCATGCGCCAAAATCCTAGACACAATGCAGGTTCGAGTTGCAGAAAGAGCCTCTCATATATCGGTGGTAAGGTTGAGTAAATGTTTCTCCCCCTGCATTAGCAGATGCCTTGTGGCACCTGATTGTAATTTTATCACACAATCAATGTTTCACGCAAAATTCACACGATATATTTCCGACTCGTTGAATAAGCTACTCATTTTTTACAAAAATAGATTCTTGATACTTGCCTCGGTGGCAACCTTTCTCTTGTCCTCCAAATCAGCTTTGTTCCCAGCAAGTGCCGTCACCATGTTCGGATTGCCTAACCCAATTTCCCACACGACCACGACATCACAAGCTAATAACAACAAACAAATAACACACACAAAAAAAAAAACTCATAAGAATCAAACCTTGCTTCTGTAGCTCCACCACCCACTTCTTAGCCCTCTCGAACGAATCCTACATTCCATAACCAAAATCAATCACCGCAAAAAAGCAACAAACAAACACACACGCCAAATCAAGAGATCTTACATTGCTGGTGATATCATAGACTATTATCGCGGCAGCGGCGCCTCGATAGTACATGGGAGCCAGGCTGTGGTACCTCTCCTGACCCGCGGTGTCCCAGATCTCAAACTTGACGGTCGCGTCGCTCACCGCCAGCGTCTGCGAGAAGAACGCGGCCCCGATCGTGGATTCCTGCCAACGCGACGCCACCCCGTCAAAACCTAACCCTAACCCTAATTCCGGAATTTGCGAGGGAATCGTACCTGGAATTCGAGGAACTGGCCCTTGACGAAGCGGAGGACGAGGCTCGACTTCCCCGCGCCCATGTCGCCCAATAGAACCTGTAAAATAGGGGACCGGAATTAGGGTTTTGATCGGAGAGGAGATCGGAATTGGGGTTAGGGTTCAACTTACGAGCTTGGCGTTGAGGTTGTTGTTGCCGATGGTCGCCATTGATCGCAGAAAATTAGGGTTTCTTTGTTAAAAAAAATTAGGAATATTTTTTATCTGAGAAATTATTAAGAGAGAGAGAGAGAGAGAGAGAGAGAGAGAGAGAGAGAGGACGAGGAGGAGGAAAGGAGGAGACGTGACGGAGAGGTGAAGATAGTAGGAAGAAGAAGAAGAAGGGTGAGGAGGTTTGTCGGTGCATATAAATAATATTAGTTTAATGTTGTCCATTTGTGTTGGCTGGTGGGTTCACTTTGGTGGAGACTCTGGTGTCAGAATAAAATGTATATAATATGCGAATTTTTTTTTATCTTTTGATATAATTCGAATTAATACGTAAAAATTAAGAGTACGACGTTTTAAATACATATCGTACGAATACATATAATACTTATATAATTTTGAAAAAAAATTCGCACATACAACATATTTAATTAACAAGAAAAAAATTTAAAAGTTTTGTTGCTTGCATCAATGATCATTTTGTGAGATGGGGTGTAAATATGGACTTATGAATTTGTGTTTAATGAGTTGTTTGCTTGTTAATTTATTAGGGATTAAAAAAATACATTTCGATTTTTTAGTGTTGAATTTGTTCATATGAAACGTACTAAACACGAATTAAATATAATTCAAATGTTTCTCGTTTGACGAATATTTGACCGATTTTTTTAACGTATTTTATTTATATTGTGTCGATTTATACTCGTACTTTTGTCGTCCCGATTGTTTTCTATTTGCCAAATTGCTAACAAGGGGTGGGGATGTAGCACCAAAGTTGAGCAAAAGTTTAATCAACAGTTTACTTAGGATGGGAATATTTGTCTTATCTTTGTCTCTACTCTTGGAGGAGCATCATTAAAGCTTCACAATAAATAAATAAATAAATAAATAAATAGGTTAGATTTGTACGAGAATAATAGGAAATGATAAAGTGAGCTCCGGTTCCAAAGATTATGTGGTCAAAAATTGATGTAAGAAAAATAATAATGTAAAATCTAGAATTTAGAAAGTCGAGCTCCAGATTGGGACTTACTATTCTACAAATGAGTTCCTACAATCCAATCTAGAATCTAGAATCTAGAAATTGGAGGTCCAACCCTTAGCACCTATGGGTGGAATGGGACTAAAAATCTAAAAATTGGAACTCGGGATGATACTTACTATTCTACAAAATGAGCTCCTATATTTTGAATCTAGAGTATAGAATGTGGGATGGACATTCCTAATGATGCTCTTAGTAGTTGGAACTTGGAACTCTAGAATGCAACATGAGGCCCAAAATTTAAAAAAAATGAAGAAGTAAATATAGAATAATTTGGATTTATATGAGAATAGTAGAAAATGATTAAGAAAGTTACAGTTCCAAAGATTGTGTGGTCAAAAAATTATGTAAAAAAAATATAAAATATAGAAAATGGGACTCCAAATTAGAACTTACTATTCTACAAAATGAGTTTCTACAATCTATAATCTATAAATTGGGAGGCCTAAGCCTTATGTCCTATGGATGAGATGGAATCAAAAATCTAGAAATTGGAACTATGATGGTCTAAGAGGCTGAAAAATAATTCAAAATTGAGCCGTCTAAACTGTTTGTAAATTCTCCACCATTTATTAAAAAAATTAACTTTGTTTTCTTTTCCTTCTCACAAATATATATATATATTTAAAAACTAAATTTAAAATTATTTAAAATAAAAATGAAAATTAATTTAAAAAGAAAAATCATAATTATTTAAATTATTTAACAAATCTTAATTTAAATATATTTAAATATTTGAACTATTTTTCAACAATATCATAAAAATATTTATTTTACCTTACATTAAACTAAGTATATATGCATAAAAAAATTATTTTAAAATATTTTAAAGTTAATTTATTTTTGAGAGTATGGATATTTATTGTAATTGAAAGTGTGTAATTATTGTCAAATATCTCTAACCAATGTACTTAAGATGTGAGTCATTTTTTCTGACTGAGTGGCTTTGATCCTTGTTTGCCATTAATGTAAGTTTAAGAAACTTTTGCTTAACAACCAACAAAAAGTAAAAAAAAAAATCTTAGACAAAAAATCTAAGTACAATATTTTTGATCTGGGGAATATAACAATAGAGATTGAGTACTACAACGACTACTTTACTCCGTTGACGGTCCGACGAGGGAATGATGATGCTCTCTTCTCTTTTCTCTCTTTTGAGCCTATGTGCACGTACGTGGCTAGCTGAGGCTCTTGTCTCTGAAAAAGAGGTGCGGGACAGGACTTTGGAACGTCCAAGTTTCTCATATTTATAGCCATCATACTGATGGGCTATAGGTGCCGCATATGCCTCTGTTTGGTGGCCGTAGGGGGCCCATTCAATAGAATGTGGTTGCAACTGTAGCCGCATACTATGGACAGGCTATCACACTGTCTCGGTTGGGATATATTGTTGATAAGATCTCGGAGTTATTTTTAACTCCATTGTATGCGTGAATTGGATCAGCTGGATACGTAATCAGCATTAACTATGTGAGGATCTTTTCGGTTACAACGGACAAATCTTGCAAGATGAAAGCCGCATAATATTTTGGTCGCATAGCGTCTTGGCTGCATATGTGCTCTCCTTTGGCCTTGGTCTTATGGACACTTTGGTCGCATGGCATTATGGTCGTATGCAAGCTCTTGTCTGGCCTTGGTCGATTGGATACTGTAGCCGCATAATGATAAGGCATCATAGGACCGTAGTCGCATATGAGGGAACACGTGGCATGGCACATCTGACGAAGTTATTAATGCACTGATGTGACTTTCGTCTTTTTATGAGTCGTCGCCTCTCTCACGATTATCAAAGAACTCTGGGTGACGAGTGGTGGGTCAGAACTTCTAACAGGCATTGAATGTCGTGTCAGGTAATCTCATGCGGCCCCTTACTTCGTGGTTGTTCAGGTCCCATGGAATCTTCTTATGCGGCCTCTAATTTTTTGGTTGTTCAGGCCGCATGGGCTCTATGTGGCTCCTCTGCGGTCTACTGTAATTTTGAAGGTGCATGGGCTCTATGCAGCCTGCATGATTTTTATGCTTCTACAAGCCCCCTTCAAAGTTTTCCAAAATGACAAATTTGAAATACTTTGAACTAGAAGCATGATTGAGCACTTTTGGCCGCATATGAATGATATGCCACATAGACATGTTGTCGCATAGGCGCTTCTGTCAGGCTGTCAAATAATTAAATGCATAGATTTGGCTCACTCTCCGATGAAATTTCTTAGGATTCTAAATCAACGACAGTTTCTGAGGAGATAAATATAGATCACGCAAATCGAGGCATCGGGTTCATCCTTATAAATGTCTAGTTCATCGCCTCGATCTTCTCACGCGCCCTAGGAGCCTATAAATAGGCGGGCTAGGGAGGAGAGAGAACTTTTATCTTTCGTCTTTCCCCTCTTTTGTGAAAGAAGATGCCGAGGGCTACTGTCTCTCTCACCGAAGGGTTTGTCGAGAGTGGCATCGATTTGTAGCCTCCTAATGCTGGCATTCTTTTTGGAGGTAGGGATCGTGTCATGATGGCAGGAACACAAAGACACAAGTACACGGTCTCGCAGCGTGGATAAGAAATTATCTAGAACAAGCGCAGGCCCCCACAAAAATTCTGCCGCATGGATGAGCAATCATCCGCGACATGCACGCAGAGCCTATCTGTAGCTTAGCCGCATAGATAAAAACTTATCTACAACATGCGCGCAGAGCCTATCTGTGGCTTGGCCGCATGGATTGTAACACCCCGTTCCGCTCAAGCGGACTGCCGACTCAATCGGCAGTAGTGCAGCTGTCCCGACCCGCTTTGCCTCGAACGAGAAGCAAAGGATATCCAGACTTGCCCCTAAAGGAATCCGGCTTGGACTTTCAGAGGCTCGCTCAGGCGTATCGCTCTACCGAGGCGAATCATCGCTAAGGTGGGTGGCTACGGTAAACTTGTCTTTGCTTAGCCAGCACACATAAAATCTGGAATATTCATGCTAGTCGCTAGGTGAATAACCCCCTGCATGCTAATAAATCCAACGCACCTAGCTAAGGGAATAATCCCAACTTGTATTGCTTGCTAGAACATGGAAATGAAATACTGCTTATATACAGACCCTCGCATGCTAAGTCCCTTAACGGTTTCATCTCTCGGCTTACCTTCGGGTCCGAGCAAACGTGCTGATTACGTTCCTTAGAAACGCATGCTTGTCTGCTTGTAATGTTGCCATATTTTCATCCAAACCCCGGAAGACTACTACGTAGTCGTTTCGTGCCTGAATGAACCTGCAAGTATCCGGGACCGTTAGGTCACCAAGGCAGCCCCGAACCAGGGGAATGCATCAAGACAAGTTATTGTACAGAACCAAGATTCAAGTATCCCGTATACTCGTGTACTCGTGTTCCCGTGCACTCGTGTTCTCGTGTTCTCGTGTTCTAGTGCACGCGTATTCTCGTGTATCTCGTGTAATCGTGTTGCCTGAGATTGGTTAAATCGTGTTGCCTGAGATTGGTTAAATCGTGTTGCTTGAGATTGGTTAACCCTGACTTGCATGTCGCAGACTAGTTCCACGGACGGTCACCGGGGCACTGGGGCCGATCCGGTCCGGATGGAGCTCGTGTGTAGTCTCGTGTGCAGGGAGGATAGCTTGCAACACATCATGTTCGTGTGCCTCGTGTACACGCGTAGCATGCTATCCTTGTCCTCGACTACGTCCATAATGGCTTTGCTAGCGACCGTGTTCATATAGATAAGTCATCCTTGTTTAGCGGCTATCTGCGTGCGAGTCACTGCATCGCATCAATAAATAACTAAATACCTGAACGATCGTGTTATTAAAAGAACCCTCGTGTTTGCATATGCTATGCCTCCTGAATGTTTATACTTACCGTGCTTGAATAAATTATGTTTGCCTTGGACAGGGAAGGAGAAATGGTAAGTTGGTAAGTCTCGCCGTGTTTACTCAAACATCGTACGGCGCACTGCCTGACACGTTAGGCTATTCAATGTTTGCATGAAACTGATCCTAAGGCAACTAGAAAGACAACTTAATAGTTGTGCACGGAACCTGTATTACGTGTTTGGATTTGTCGAGCGGGCGAGTAGCTTCTCCACCAGTGCATTCAATGTACTGATAATCCACCAGCTTGTATGCAGGGTGCGGGAGAACCTCGTTCGGTGTGGACGCCTCCTTCGTGCGTGCTAAGGCCAGGAGTTCCCTCTGAAGCCTTGCAACGGTGCGTCCAGGACTTAAGCACATATACAAGACATAATGTTGGAGCGTCGCCTGAACATCGCCTGTACAATCATTCCACAATTGTAGCCACTTGGCACGCTTTTACTGTTTCAGAGAGAGAGGCTTGAGCGATTTGTAATCTCGGCTATACACCGCCTGTAACGCATGTTTATATCAATAAGAGTTGCTTACTTCAAACTTGTATTTCAATGCTTCCGCTATATTGTCAACTCAGAGAACCTGTT
This sequence comes from Iris macrosiphon, assembly GCA_036927795.1. Classification (NCBI taxonomy): domain Eukaryota; kingdom Viridiplantae; phylum Streptophyta; class Magnoliopsida; order Asparagales; family Iridaceae; genus Iris; species Iris macrosiphon. The sequence continues at coordinate 176,258,463 of JAYESA010000010.1, forward strand.
ACCGAATCGCTATGCGTTCATGACTCCGCTGCACTCGGACAATCTGTGCGACTCTGTGGCTTAGAACTCTTGCCGCCAGCCAATGAACCATGGCCTTGCACGGGCGTGGATCACGCTTGTGCGGCATCACACCCGGATGGGTTAAGCGATCGTTCCGCGGGAGCGCTGGCGAGGGTGATTCCCGCCTAACGGGAACGGCCGAAATAGCCTGCGGGAGATCGGGGCGTGACATGTTGGTATCAGAGCCTGACTTCTACGCCTTTGGACTTCGATTCGATATCTCTGTTTCGAAAGCTCGTTCGTAGGTTATGTGCACGCTCTCTCTCAATGCCTCGATGGGATGTTCCAACAATAAGTCTAAATACTTTCAAAATACGTTTTGAATGATATGATTGCTTGTCTGGTTGTATGCTGCGAGTGGCCTTTGTGCCAACCTGTGCGAACCCTTGAGAGTATCGCTAGTAGCTTGTCCAATTTTCACTAACCCTAAGTTTGGTTGAATGCATCTATTCGAGGGACGCCTTGAACTAGTGCACCATCCAAGACTTAAGAAAAGGTAAAACTCGAGTGCTGAGACTTCGCTATCACTAAGCTGGTTGACGTGCTCACACTAGAAATGCATGTCGAAGGTGCGCACGATCTAGTCTAAGCGATATGCTGATTTCGACGCTTGTGCAAGTGAATATCCAAATGAACAAGTACAACGACTTGTCTAGGATTGCCTCAACCCTAGATTACTGCTTGTCCTTAGTAAGTCTCGAGGACGAGACTTTTTCTAAGTTGGGTAGGATGTAACACCCCATTCCGCTCAAGCGGACTGCCGACTCAATCGGCAGTAGTGCAGCTGTCCCGACCCACTTTGCCTCGAACGAGAAGCAAAGGATATCCAGACTTGCCCCTAAAGGAATCCGGCTTGGACTTTCAGAGGCTCGCTCAGGCGTATCGCTCTACCGAGGCGAATCATCGCTAAGGTGGGTGGCTACGGTGAACTTGTCTTTGCTTAGCCAGCACACATAAAATCTGGAATATTCATGCTAGTCGCTAGGTGAATAACCCCCTGCATGCTAATAAATCCAACGCACCTAGCTAAGGGAATAATCCCAACTTGTATTGCTTGCTAGAACATGGAAATGAAATACTGCTTATATACAGACCCTCGCATGCTAAGTCCCTTAACGGTTTCATCTCTCGGCTTACCTTCGGGTCCGAGCAAACGTGCTGATTACGTTCCTTAGAAACGCATGCTTGTCTGCTTGTAATGTTGCCATGTTTTCATCCAAACCCCGGAAGACTACTACGTAGTCGTTTCGTGCCTGAATGAACCTGCAAGTATCCGAGACCGTTAGGTCACCAAGGCAGCCCCGAACCAGGGGAATGCATCAAGACAAGTTATTGTACAGAACCAAGATTCAAGTATCCCGTATACTCGTGTACTCGTGTTCCCGTGCACTCGTGTTCTCGTGTTCTCGTGTTCTAGTGCACGCGTGTTCTCGTGTATCTCGTGTAATCGTGTTGCCTGAGATTGGTCAAATAAATCGTGTTGCCTGAGATTGGTCAAATAAATCGTGTTGCCTGAGATTGGTTAAATCGTGTTGCCTGAGATTGGTTAAATCGTGTTGCCTGAGATTGGTTAACCCTGACTTGCATGTCGCGGACTAGTTCCACGGACGGTCACCGGGGCACTGGGGCCGATCCGGTCCGGATAGAGCTCGTGTGTAGTCTCGTGTACAGGGAGGATAGCTTACAACGCATCGTGTTCGTGTGCCTCGTGTACACGCGTAGCATGCTATCCTTGTCCTCGACTACGTCCATAATGGCTTTGCCAGCGACCGTGTTCATATAGATAAGTCATCATTGCTTAGCGGCTATCCGCGTGCGAGTCACTGCATCGCATCAATAAACAACTAAACACCTGAACGATCGTGTTATTAAAAGAACCCTCGTGTTTGCATATGCTATGCCTCCTGAATGTTTATACTTACCGTGCTTGAATAAATCATGTTTGCCTTGGACAGGAAAGGAGAAATGGTAAGTTGGTAAGTCTCGTCGTGTTTACTCAAACATCGCACGGCGCACTGCCTGACACGTTAGGCTATTCAATGTTTGCATGAAACTGATCCTAAGGCAACTAGAAAGACAACTTAATAGTTGTGCACAAAACCTGTATTACGTGTTTGGATTTGTCGAGCGGGCGAGTAGCTTCCCCACCAGTGCATTCAATGTACTGATAATCCACCAGTTTGTATGCAGGGTGCGGGAGAACCTCGTTCGGTGCGGACGCCTCCTTCGTGCGTGCTAAGGCCAGGAGTTCCCTCTGAAGCCTTGCAACGGTGCGTCCGGGACTTAAGCACATATACAAGACATAATGTTGGAGCGTCGCCTGAACATCGCCTGTACAATCATTCCACAATTGTAGCCACTTAGCACGCTTTTACTATTTTAGAGAGAGAGGCTTGAGCGATTTGTAATCTCGGCTATACGCCGCCTGTAACGCATGTTTATATCAATAAGAGTTGCTTACTTCAAACTTGTGTTTCAATGCTTCCGCTATATTGTCAACTCAGAGAACCTGTTACCGAATCGCTATGCGTTCATGACTCCGCTGCACTCGGACAATCTGTGCGACTCTGTGGCTTAGAACTCTTGTCGCCAGCCAATAAACCATGGCCTTGCACGGGCGTGGATCACGCTCGTGCGGCATCACGCCCGGATGGGTTAAGCGATCGTTCCACGGGAGCGCTGGCGAGGGTGATTCCCGCCTAGCGGGAACGGCCGAAATAGCCTGCGGGAGATCGGGGCGTGACATGGATGAGGACAGATCCCATGTATATCTTGGTCGCATGGATGGAAACTTATCTATAACATGAATGCAGAACCTATATGTGGCTTGGCCGCATGGATGAGGAATTATTCCATCTGTAGCTTGGTCGCATGGATGAGGAATCGGTCCTTCTGTAGCTTGGCCGCATGGATAAGACCTCATCTTGCTCATGCGTGCGGACTTAGCTATCTCGAGATGTCCCCTCCTGCGTGTGGTTGCGACCTATAAGCGGCATGCGGCCGCTTTACACTTTTGTAATCTTCGTTGAGACTAATATGTGTTTTCTTTATGCAGGTTTTATCACCCTTCGTGGTGCCCATGATGGAGCATAGAAGGATATCATAGAACCCGTCATCCGAAGAAAATACTAACCCTATATGGCGGTTTGCCAAAAAATAATCCAGGAGACGAGGGTGAACATTCTGCGTCATGTGCAGAGCTGTCCCTATTTATGTGGCGTGCTAGCTGTATTTCTCCCCTTTATGCGGCTTATTATCGGCCAGGAGCCTGCTGTAAACCCCCTCATCGAAAATTAGGTCTACTTGGCATAGATAGAGAATCTAGGGCTAGTTTGTATCCAATTGGAAATAGGACACGATATTTTATTTAATTATACAATATTTATATCACCTAGTGCACATTACCGTTGCTTCGATAATTGGAGCACTACACTAGCCATTGCCTTCCTATGAATTTCACACCCTTGCCCTAGACATGACCGCATTCTATTCTGACCTTTGTGTAACTTATAATTATGCTCTCTTGTGCTACATTTTAGTCGTATAATATTCATCGCGGACGTTTATAATTAATTCTAAATAAATACGACTTTGTATCCATGTGCATTCCAATCGAAATTGGAGACACAATCTTGACCCATTTCGTACAACCTAATTTATGACAAAATTCTACTCTGAGCCCTCTATGTCCATGATACTTGTGTCCCACCTAATTTTATCCCTATGTACTTCTAATTAATTCTAGAATACCTTGCACATTTATTTTAATTAATTTAAAGCCAATTTCCATCTTTGTGTAATTTTCTAATTGTTTGGCACGTTTATGCAAAAGTGCATTGAGGTGTCCACACCATTGGACACAATACATGAAGAAACCTATTTTTCTTTCATACGAATTTTCTCTATAATTTTTAGAATGTGCAAACACACAAACATCGCCCCTCATTTTACCTTATCCTTGCATTTTTAAATAATACAAATTATAGCCCTCCAAACATCCCCATGTAAGGCCAAGCCCATTCCAAGAAGATGTTGACCAAGCCCACCTACCTAGGTCAAACCCAAACCCAAAGTCTTACAAGTATATAAACATTTTTTTCTCTTATTTTTCCTATTTCACAAAACCCATCCCTAACCTATATACTCAGCCGACCCTATTCACCTTCTTCTCCCCTTCTTCCCTGCGCACACCCGCCGTCGGAGTCCTCGCCATGACGCCGGAGTCGACCTCGCACGGCTGAGACTCCACCATCTCTACACAACCGCCATCTCCACCTTCGTCCTCGCTGGAGCAGCCCCCTCTTACCCGCCTCGAACAGACCCCGAGCATCCTCCCCGATCTCCTTCTCTCCCTCCGATCACCTTCCCCGACGACGACAGCAACTAAGTCTGCCGGTGTTTGAATAAACAAAATAGTAATAGGTTTGTACGAAGCTCTTTTGGTTTACAAACTCAGGCTATTAAACTCTCCTGGTATACAAAACACTATCAGAGGTATTATGAACATGATAAATTTTGAAAATTTACCTGGCGAGTCGCCATTTTGTTTGAGATAAAACAAATAGAGGGTTTGTACGAAACCTTTTTGTTTATAAACAAGAAAAGAGTATAATTAATCCTATACGAGGATATTAAGTACAATAAAAAAATAATTCTGGGAAAAAATTGCTATAGGAGTCTGATATGCGGTCGATCACTTTGTCCCTTGGACCACACGATGATGAAGAAGTGCTGTAGAAGAAGAAGAAGCTTCAAAGGTTGCAGGTGGGATTGAACTGTCAATCCAACACTCTCTGTCTTTGCTCTCTCTATCTCTCTGATAGTGCCCTGGCCGATGTCTGATTTGATTCTTTGATTGTCTCGGCCTCTATTCTCTCTTTATTTTCCCTTTTTTGTCCCTGTGACTAGGGGCCTCTATTTATAGAGATCAGTCACATAACTGTCCAGTTGGCATAAAAGCCAAGCTGTGAAGAGAGTTGCACCTTTTACGCGGAGGTTATAATAACTGCTACCCACATCTGAATGATATTCTAAATCTGCGTATGACACGTATCCCATTATAAGGTAACGCGTATAACTGCTTCTCGAAGATCATGGCATGCAAGCCACGTAGGTAACTGCCCCTCGCGTAGAGATGGTTGGCGTAAAAGCCAAATAACTATCTTGAAGGCGTAAAAGCCTAGTTGGCATAAAAGCCTAACTGTGAAGAAGACTGCCTCCTTTACGCTGTGGTTATGACAACTGCTGCCTGCGTATAAATAATCTTTCGAATCTTCGTGTGACACGTATCCCTTTATAAGGTAACGCGTATAACTGCTTCTCGAAGATCACGGCATGAAATCCACATAGGTAACAGCCCCTGCGTAAAGATGGTTGGCGTAAAAGCCAAATACCTGTCTTCTTGGCGTAAAAGCCAAATAGCTGTCTTCTTGGCGTAAAAGCCATACTCTGTCTTGTTGGCGTAAAAGCCAAACTCTGCGTAAAACTTGATGGTCCATGAATAATAGATAACCAACGTAAAATAGCCAATTATCCATCACGACTGAGGTTTTGAGCGTATTCTGGGCTAAATAGCCTTATCACATACCTTGGCAAATATGGCCGAGTTGGCATATTTCGAGGAGATAGCATACGGCATACTCCTATAGTTAAAAATAGCCTGGTTGGCGTAAAATGCAAGGATGGTGATGTGAGCGTATTAGTCACAGTTTTAGCTCTTCCCTTTCATGACAAAATCTGAAGGATAGAACAAAATCTCGTGCATTAAATGGAGAGATATGCCCCCATCTCGTGTATTAATTACAGAGATATGCCTCGAGCTCTGTGCAGGAAACAGCTTTTGACGTGGTGGCAACGTATTCAGAAGACTCCAGTCCTTGAGCGTAAAATACGACTTGTGTCACTAAACGACAACCTGGGTCTCTATACAAAATCATCATCACAGCCGTCATCTCGATCGTCATGCAGTACTTTTGTCAGGAGTCAGGTTCGCTGCTTTGTCTAACAAATTCATCCGAGGAATACGAAGAGTTCCTCATACAACTTTATGCTGTATTGAACTTTACGCAGGAGGGTAAAGCAATCTTTTACGCGGATCAGTCTTAAAGCACTGCTGTACGCGGACAGCTCTGAAGCTTTATTTTATGTCACACAGCTCTGAAGCCCTATTTTACGCCACACAGCCTTGAAGCTCTGTTTTACGCGTACAGCTCTGAGGCTATGCTTTACGCTGACTTCATGTATGTTGGGGAGTTTGACTGTATAATACGCGTATAATTCCCCAGCATATTTCATGCTTCTACAAGACCCCCTTCAAAGTTTTCAAATTCTTTGTAATTTAAAATACTTTGAATGAAGCATAAAATGGTCAATTGTAATTGTCATGTCCCAGTCCCAAAATACGTAGGACTAGGAGTACGTAACACGTCCAGCCGTATGTATACGAACTCCAATATATGGAAATCATATACACACGTACGCTGTAAATGAATATGCAATCCACCAGTGGTAATATACTGTCACAACAAGTCATACACAATCTATATCTCATCCACAGCGCAAATAATAAGTAGGAATAAAGAGCTGGAATATAACTAAATATCAAGATGTGTATCATCTGATAGTCGAGTGGAAATAAATCCACTACAAAACGACTATACTAAAATAGCTACAAAATCTCAAAACAGTAGAAATAAATCACAGATACTCTGAGGGTAAGACCTCCTCAGTCAGGTACGTAGTGTCAGGTCCAGGTCCATACTCCTGTGGGTACTCCTGCTCGTCCATATCTGGAAAGGGACCAGGTCCTCAGAGGGACGTAACAAGATACATATAACATGCCAATAAAGTACTAAAATATAAACATCCAAAGGTTGCCTAACCGTCTAAGTGAATGCAATTTGAGAACAACTTTCCAATATGTGGACTATCTGGCCATAAATGGGATTGACATGATTCTCTCGGAGAAGCAGAGGCCTATAAAGTATGTCGTATTTTGAACGATAGAGACCGCCAAGTAGTATAGGGGTCATCTCGCGTATCTCCGGTGGAGCGTACGGGTTACATATAAGGAGAGTGCAAAGGAGCCTAAATGTCTTACTTGTTGTTCTCTCCATCCCATGCTTTAAGCATGCCACGTCCATGACACGATAAAACCTTTAAATAACTGCCAGGTCTACTAGCATACAAAGTTTCTATCAGCAGTCATTCCTTAACGCACGGCTCATACGTACAGGAGGCCAGACCTGTCACGCAGTCCGTGATCTATATGAGACTCACAACTCGTGTAACAACTGTGTCACAGCCAATAAAACATAGAATGCCTCATAATAATGGGGTAATCTCATAAAGTAGGTCCAAAATCTACAGAAATGAACATAAGGTACGACGACATCGTCGTTGCACCCAAGTTTTCTTAGACGCACAATTTATATAGCAATAATTGAACTAAATAAACAGGAATGAACATGCATGCATCATATGGAATGTAAATTCAGTTCAATGGCAAGGTATACTTGCCGAGCAAGGTTTCCGTATAGTACAAGCATCCACAACAGTGTTAAGTTCAAGTAGTGAGGTTTAGGGTTTTGGGGTGTATTGCATGAATATATAGAGAATAAGAGGCGGTGGGAAAACTTAGTGTTTAAGAAAACTAAAACTACTGCCGCTGCTGTTTCTTTCTTTTCATTGGTTATGGTTTCGGTTGAGGGGTGTTTAGTAATAATAGTGTTTAAGGAGTGGTGGAATGAGAAGCTTACACGTGTGGGAAAGCAAAGCAAAGTAAAATTGGTTTTGCTTCTGCTGTTGATATTTTCTTCTCTCAATGGGTTGTGTTTTGGGTTTTATGCGCGGTGAAAGAAAGAATTTACGCGAGGTGAACTGCTGCTGCTGAGGAGTTTTACGCGAGAAGGAAAAAATAATAGGCGGTGGTGATGAGCTGCTGCTGATTAACTCCTTACTTTACGCGGGAAGGGTGGTTAACGGTTTGCGAGTTTTGGATTTGATCCAATAGAAAATTCTATTTTCTCTATTTTAGCTCATAATTACTATAAATAATAAATTACATAATTAATAATAATATAGGAATATGGTTTTCAGAATTAGGGTTCTTATATTCTACCAAACTTATAAAAATTTTGTCCTCGAAATTAAAACTAAGCCACGGTAGAAAGTCAAGATTTGTAAGAGATATAATTTTAATAAGTAAATTTATACCTTGGTCAATGAATAGGTTCGAAAAACGTTGGCGCATGACGTCCTCGTGCTCCCAAGTAGATTCTCCTGGCGCGCCATACTTTCATGCCACGCGGACTAAGGGAATAGACTGGTTCCTCAATACTTTCTCTCGACGATCGAGGATTCCCACGGGTTGCTCTTGATATGACAAGCTTGGCCCAATGGTGATCTCTAAATGATCTAGAACATGACTGCTGTCTGCCACATATCGCCTGAGTTATGACACATGGAAAACATCATGTACTCCCTCAAGTGAAGGTGGTAGTGCAAGTCGATACGCTACTTCTCCCACTCTCTCTAGCACGTCAAATGGTCCAATATAACTTGGACTCAACTTGCCTCGCCCTTCAAATTGAATAGTGCCTCTAGTATGTGATATCCTCAAGAAGACATGATCGCCCTCTTTAAACTCCAAGGGACGACGATGAAGGTTTGCCTATTGTTTCTGCCTGTCTTGCGCTGCCCGCAAGTGTCTTTGTATCTTCTTAACTGTCTCTACGGTATTGACCACTAACTCTGGTCCCAGAATCTGACGTTCTCCCATGTCACTCCAACATACAGGAGACCTACACTTTCTTCCATACAATGCTTCAAACGGAGCCATCTGGATGCTCGCCTGATAGCTATTGTTGTAAGAAAATTCCACAAGGTGTAGGTGGTCCTCCCATGATCCTCCAAAGTCTAATATACAAGCCCTCAACATATCCTCCAATGTTTGAATAGTATGTTCTGATTGCCCATCTCTCTGTGGGTGATAAGATGTACTGAACTTTAAACGAGTTCCAAGACTTTCTTGCATGCTCCTCCAAAAATGCGACGTAAAGCGTGAATCCCTGTCTGATATAATGCTAACGGGTACTCCATGCAACCTTACGATCTGCCTCATATATAAGTCAGCCAAAGTTTCTGTAGATTGGCTAATTCTAAAAGGCAGAAATGGGCTGACTTGGTGAGTCGGTCCTCTATTACCCATACTGCATCTTTTCCATTTGGACTCTTGGAAAAACCTGTGACAAAGTCCATAATGATGTGCTCCCACTTCCATTCTGGAATCAGGAGTGGTTGCAATAATCCTGCTGTTCTCTAGTATTCTGCCTTTACTTGCTGACATATTAAATATTTAGCTACAAAGCGAGTTATCTCTCTTTTTATTCCATGCCACCAAAAGTGCTATCGCAAATCACGATACATCTTGGTGCCTCCAGGATGAATAGAATATATCGAACTATGAGCTTCTGTCATCAGCTCCTGTCAAATCTCTCCATTTGGAATATAAAGACGATCACCACATTGTAATGTCCCATCATCGTGGATGCACAGTCCTGTCTGCTCCCCGGCCTCTGTTCTTTCCTTTAATCTTCTAAACCTGGCGTCTGTAGGCAATGTTGTCTTGATTCTTTCTACTAGTAATGATTGTACTTGCAAGTTGGCTAGTGTTCCGCCTGTTCCGGGTAATATTACTTCGATGCCAAGTTCTTGCAAGTCCTCCAATAATTCCTTCTGTGTTGTCAAGAAGTAAGCTACTGGCTTCCGGCTTAACGCGTCTGCTACAACGTTAGCCTTGCATGGGTGATAATGTAGCTCTATCTCAAAATCTTTTATCAACTCGAGCCATCGATGTTGCCTCATATTTAACTCCTTCTGTGTGAAGACATACTTGAGGCTTTTGTGGTCTGTATATATTTCCACTCGTTCCCCATATAAGTAGTATCTCCATAACTTTAGAGCAAATACAACGACTGTAAGTTCCAAGTCATGAGTTGGGTAATTCTTCTCATGTACTCGTAACTGTCTATATGCATATGCAATCACCTTGCCATGTTGCATCAATACGCATCCCAAACCTTTTCCTGATGCATCACTGTAGATCACATAGCCTCCTGATCCTGATGGAATAGTTAATATTGGTGTTGTAGTCAGTCGCTTCTTTAGTTCCTGGAAAGCGGCTTGATACTCGTTGGTCCATATGAACTCTTGATCTTTGTAAGTCAACCGAGTCATAGGTGTTGCTATCCTTGAGAAGTTCTCCATAAAATGTCGGTAATATCTCGCAAGTCCAAGAAAACTTCTCACCTCTGCTGCTGATTTAGGAATAGGCCATGTCTTGACTGCCGAGATCTTTTCTGGATCAACAGAAATACCATTTCAGGTAACGACATGCCCAAGAAATAAAACTCTGTCCAAGAAGAACTCACATTTACTGAGCTTCGCATATAGCTGCTCTCTCCTCAATGTTTCTAGAATAATTCACAGGTGCTTCTCGTGCTCCTCGTGGTTCTTTGAATAGACAAGTATATCGTCTATGAAGACGACTACAAACTGGTCCAAATACTGATGGAAGACTCGATTCATTAAGTCCATAAAGATAGTTGGAACATTGGTCAATCCAAATGGCATGACCAGAAAGTTGTAGTGCCCATATCTTGTTCGGAATACGGTTTTCGGGATGTCCTCCTTTCGTACCTTCACCTGATGATATCCCGATCTTAAATCTATCTTTGAGAACATTTTGGCTCCACCAAGCTGATCGAATAAGTCATCAATGCGTGGCAGTGGATATTTATTCTTCACTGTCACTGCATTTAAGGCTCTATAGTCAATGCACATACGTACTGACCCATCCTTCTTTGGTACAAACAACACTGGTGCTCCCCAGGGTGATGCACTTGGTCGAATGAAACCTTTCTCTTCTAGTTCTTTCAATTGTGTCTTCAGTTCATCCATCTCCTTCTTTGCCAGTCTATAAACATGTGATACTATGGGTGCTGCTCCTTGTGTTAATTCAATCAAAAATTCTACGTCTCTACCTGGGGGTAGTCCTGGCAATTCTTCTGAAAATACGTCTTGGAATTCTGAAATAATGGGATGATAGACAACATCGTCCATTGCGAGCTGCATACCATCAAGGATTTCTGTGGATCCTCGTGCAAACTCAAGTTCAGGCTAACCAGGTACCTTAAAAAGAATGCTTCCTCCAATGCAATCAAAGAAAACATGGTACTTGTTTAGCCAGTCCATTCCAAGCACAATATCAAAAGTTGGCATAGGAAGGACTAAGAGTCGGGCATTCATCTCTCTGCCACGTATCACTATAGGACATGATCTACAAATTTTACTAATAGGTACAACTCCTCCCCCAGTGAGAATTCTAATACAACTAGGTAAAGGTGTAGAGGCAATATTGTATTTGGCAATAAAACTAGATGATATGAATGAATAGGTGGCTCCCGTATCAAACAATGTCGCAGCAGGAAAAGTAAAAACAAGAGTGATACCTGCTATGATATCAATCTCCTGATCCATGTCATCCACCTTTATTGTAAAAGCTTGCCCATTCCTCTGCGATTGTCCATGTCTGGCTCTCGCGAACTATTCCTCCTGTGTAGGTAGAGGTTGTCCTTGCTAAAATCCTCCTGCTGCTGGAGGTCGATGTTTTCCTGGTCTAGCCATCTGTTGAGCTGGCTTTGGTACTGGAAGCGCTAGTCTCTGTGCTGGTGGTGGAAGTGTTAAATGCTTGTTGCATTGGACAGTCTTTCATCATATGCTGCCCGGAACCACATCTCATACATTATCCCAAGCGAGTTTGACAGTCCCTCATAATATGTCCGCGTTTCCCACAATAATTGCAATGGGGCTTCCCTGGGATCTGGTATGGTCCTGCTCGGTGCTGGTACTGCTGTTATTGAGCTAAAGGGTGTCTGATAGGTCCTCCTTGTTGTGTCCTTATCGGTCCTTGTTGTGTCCTCAGCTAACCTCCCTTTCCTTTACTGATGGTTTCTTATAATCTGGCTTCTGTCAGTAACTCGGCAAGAGATCCGGGATTGGGAGCTAGTGTAGTGTTGGAGCTCCTGAGTCAGTCCACGATAAAATCTCTTGGCTTTGGCCAAGTCATCTGGTATCAGAGCAGCGCCATATCTACTGAGGCGACTAAACTCAGCATCGTATTGGTCAACTATTCTGTTTTCCTGCTCCAAGTGGAGAAACTGATCGTATAATACATCTCTGACGGTATCCGAGAAGTACTTTCTTTCAAAGCACTCCAGGAACTGTTCCCATGTCGGGTATGTACCCAGCTGGCGCTCCATGGATTCCCACCAGTGATGAGCATTACCATCTAGAAGCGTCCTTACACCCGTTATCCATATGTCTGCAGGTAGCTGCGACGCTTCTAATAACTTCCGAGTGTGAGCAATCCAGTTGGTAGTTTCCTCTGGACTTTCAATGCCTTTGTATGGCCTCTGACTCATTTGTACAAAGTCCTTTACTGAACCAACTCTAGCTCGAGGTTCTGGAGCTAATGCTTGAGCTGGTACAGTAGTCCTTGCAGCCATCCTTTTAAGTGCTGCTAGGAACTCTCGTCTTTGTTCTGCTGCTTGCTGTCTCTGTTCCTGTATCATCATCTGGAAGAATTGGAATAGTTGTGCCTGGCCATCTTGCGGTGTCGATGAGACTGGAAGGTGGTTCCCATTAAGTGGAATGGGAATATCAGATGGAACTGGATTATGAATCTGTCCATCTGATCCCGGAAGTCTAGGAGTTGGGAAGGTCTCTCCTTGAGTCTGACCATTGACTCCAGGAGTTGTATCATCATCTGTGATAGTATATCCCTTCTGCATCTCCATCTTTCTGCTGGTGATGTACACAACGTTCAGAAGGAGTACAGAAATCAAATAGGATGCAAGTATAAAATAGAATATAGAAGCATAAAATATGCTGGGGAATTGTCCGCATAGTCAAAATCTCCAACATACATGAAATCCTTTTCCTGCGTAAACAGGGCTTCTAAATAGTTGGCATAAAATAGGTGGATAAGCTTCCTGCGCAAAGCAGAGCTTCAAGATAATTTGGCGTAAAGTAAGATTTCAGAGCTGTCCGTGTAAAGCAGAGAGTTGAGATAATTTGGCGTAAAGTAAGATTTTAGAATTGTCTGGGTAAAAGTCTGCGTAAAGGGTTCCGTGCGTAAAGGGTTCCGTTAAAAGATCGGCTGCGTAAAGATATGCTGCGTAAAATCTGCCTGTCTAAAAGTTCTACATGTATAAATTCTGCGCATAAAGTCTTGCTACACTTTCTGCGCAAGGCTTGCAGGAAAGGTCTGTGCGTAAAGTTGATGCATAAAATCTGTGTGTAAAAAATCTAACATACATTGTGGCGTAAGGTTTGCACGAGTAACTCATCATGAGTTGGTCAGTCAAATCAGTGAACCTGACATCTGACAAAAGCACTGCACAACAATCGAGAGGATGGCTATGATGATCCAGGTTGTCGTTTAGTGACATATTGATACAAGCCGCTTTTACGCATCCAAAGGAAGAGAATGGAGCCTATTGACAGAAATAAGTTTTTACGCTCAAGACTGAGGTGAGTTTTTACGCATCAAAATAGAACAAAATTAGATGCCACGTCAAAAGCTATTTCTGCACAGGGCGCGAGGTATATCTCTGCATTTAATGCAAGAGATTCGGTTCTAACTAGTCATGACTGGAAAAACTAAGATTGTGACAAATACGCCCATATCCTATCCTTATATTTTACGCTTAATCAGATTATTCTACGCTGGTTACCAATTGTACATGAATCGTAAAGTTTTACGCAGGGGCAGTTATCTACGTGGGTTGCATGATGTGTCATACACAGGATTTAGAAGTCTAAGAAAACGTGGGTAGCAATTGTCAGCCGCATAAAGTAAATAATCTTCTATATAGTTTGGCTTTTACGCCAATAAATTGGTTACTCTACATAAAATAGAGGTCCCTGGTCTCAGCGTAAAGGGTTCCTGGGGTAAAACTTAAGGAAAATGAGGTTTCAGTCAAGTATGGATGAGATCCTTATACTCTATTCCTATACGCAGGCTTGCTTGGTACAGTTACGTAACCAAGATAATATATTCAAGGACCTGCATGGGCCACCACTAAAAATATGTCACGCCCCAGTCCCAAAATACGTAGGACTAGGAGTACATAACTTGCCCAATCGTATGTATACGAACTCCAATATATGGAAATCATATACACACGTACGCTGTAAATGAATATGCAATCCACTAGTGATAATATATTATCACAACAAGTCATACACAATCTATATCTCATCCACAACACAAATAATAAGTAGGAATAAAGAGCTGGAATATAACTAAATATCAAGATGTGTATCAAGTCTGATAGTCGGGTGGAAATAAATCCACTACAAAACGACTATACTGAAATAGCTACAAAATCTCAAAACAGTGGAAATAAATCATAGATACTCTGAGGGTAAGATCTCCTCAGTCAGGTATGTAGTGTCAGGTCCAGGTCCATACTCTTGTGGGTACTCCTGCTCGTCCATATCTGGAAAGGGACCAGGTCCTCAAAGGGACGTAAAAAGATACATATAACATTCTAATAAAGTACTAAAATATAAACATCCAATGGTCGCCTAACCGTCTAAGTGAATGTAATTTGAGAACAACTTTCTAACATATGGACTATCTGGCCATAAATAGGATTGGCATGATTCTCTCGGAGAAGCAGAGGCCTATAAAGCATGTCGTCTTTTGAACGACAGAGGCCGCCAAGTAGTATAGGGGTCATCTCGTGTATCTCTGGTGGAGCGTACGGGTTACATATAAAGAGAGTGCAAAGGAGCCTAAATGTCTTACTTGTTGTTCTCCCCATCCCATGCTCTAAGCATGCCACGTCCATGACACGATAAAACCTCTAAATAACTGCCAGGTCTACTAGCATGTAAAGTTTCTATCAACAGTCATCCCTTAATGCACGACTCATACGTACAAGAGGCCAGACCTGTCACGCAGTCCGTGATCTATATGAGACTCACAACTCGTGTAACAACTATGTCATAGCCAATGAAACATATAATCTCTCATAATAATGGGGTGGTCTCATAAAGTAGGTCCAAAATCTACAGAAATGAACATAAGGTACGACGACATCGTCGTTGTACCCAAGTTTTCTTGGACGCACAATTTATATAGCAATAATTGAACTAAATAAACAGGAATGAACATGTATGCATCATATGGAATGTAAATTCAGTTCAATGGCAAGGTATACTTGTCGAGCAAGGTTTTTGTATAGTGCAAGCGTCCACAACAGTGTTAAGTTCAAGTAGTGAGGTTTAGGGTTTTGGGGTGTATTGCATGAATATATAGAGAATAAGAGGCGGTGGGGAAACTTAGTGTTTAAGAAAACTAAAACTACTGCCGCTGCTGTTTCTTTCTTTTCATTGGTTATGGTTTCGGTTGAGGGGTGTTTAGTAATAATAGTGTTTAAGGAGTGGTGGAATGAGAAGCTTACACGTGTGGGAAAGCAAAGCAAAGTAAAATTGGTTTTGCTTCTGCTGTTGATATTTTCTTCTCTCAATGGGTTGTGTTTTGGGTTTTATGCGCGGTGAAAGAAAGAATTTACGCGAGGTGAACTGCTGCTGCTGAGGAGTTTTACGCGAGAAGGAAAAAATAATAGGCGGTGGTGATGAGCTGCTGCTGATTAACTCCTTACTTTACGCGGGAAGGGTGGTTAACGGTTTACGAGTTTTGGATTTGATCCAATAAAAAATTCTATTTTCTCTATTTTAGCTCATAATTACTATAAATAATAAATTACATAATTAATAATAATATAGGAATACGGTTTTCAGAATTAGGGTTCTTACAGCAACTAACTTTTTCGAGTGTAAAACTCAGATTAATATATACGCGTATTCTGCTGACCGATCTGTCCCGCATAATGCGTAAAACCATAGATCCGTAGCATCTGAGCGTAAAAGCTTCCGAGCATAAAATCGTAGATCTTTAGCTTCTGAGCGTAAAAGTTTCCGAGCGTAAAATCGTAGATCTATAGCTTCTGAGCGTAAAAGCTTCTGAGCGTAAAATCTGGGATCTGTTACGCAGCATGATGACCTGTCTTCCTTTTCAAATGATCGACTGACGTGGTCCCGAATTATAACCGACTATTAAAAATCGGATTTGGTTAAGGATTCGAAGAGTTATCTGAACTCTATAAATAGCCCTAGGCTGTGAGAGAGAAAAACCTTTCATCTGTCTCTACAAAACCCTTCGTCTCTTTCTGAGAACTCTTCGTCTTCGTCTCTTTTCTGAGAACTCAGATTCGCCATGGCACCGAAACAAGCCTCCGCTGCTAAGGAAAAGAAAGCCGCTTCCTCATCTCGCTCCACTGCTCAAGCACGAGCGAATCCCATTAGGCCAAGCGAGCCTCGTTCTGAACGAAGTACTCCGCCGTCTAGCTGCGCTCTGGGCATCACAGGTAAAGACATTGAGAGAAAAAAAAACCCTTCTCACACGTTGTACGTGTATGCGCAAACACGCCCACATTCCTAATGTGTCAGCGTAAAACTCCATATTTTTGCAGTCTGGCGTAAAACTCAGACTGTAAAAATTTGGCGTATACTGCAAACCTTGTGTTTTACGCACTGGGTGTAAATCCCAGCGTAAAACTCAAATTTTTGCAATCTGGCGTAAAAGCTCAGACTGTCAAGTTTTGGCATATACTGCAAACCTTGTGTTTTACGCACTGGGTGTAAACTCCAGCATAAAACTCAAATTTTTGCAATCTGGCATAAAATCTCAGACTATCAAGTTTTGCCGTATACTGCAAGAGTGTAGCATCTAGCGTAAAACTGACTTGTTTTCTTGCTTCTTATAGTGGACTTACATATCCCACCTCTGGCTGAAGTGATGGGCTCTGCTGCTGGTATGCTGAATTCCAACTATCTGGAGGATTTGTCCCATGTGACATTTCCCATCTCTGGAAACGAGTATCCTCAAGAAAGGGGGACTCTAATCTCGGCCCAAGGAGAGCGAATGTTGATGAGTATGATCAGTGGGGAGCCCCTGATATACATAGATGGGACTGAGTATATGAAACCAGCTTTCTTATTCGGTGACGTTATTGATAAGCAGTCTCAGACCAAGCCCAAGAAGTAAGATTGGGTATTTTCTGCTGAGGGCACGATCATGTATCTGCCAAAGATATCCAGAGATTACCCTATCTCTGCATTCTTCCATGCCACTTATCCCAGGAAGATGGTATGGACTCTGACTCTCGATCTTCACGGCCAGCCGAGAAAGATCTTTTATAAGAAAGGATTGAACCGAGGGTCCTTTGTGAGCAGTCCTTCAGGCCCTGTCATGTCTTTCAGAGGATTACTGGCAGTATCCCGAGTGAAGACACTTTATTGATCCAGCCGCTTCAAATAGCAACTTTCTGCAATAATTTTATGGGGCAGGGAGGAGTATACCCCAAGGTTAGCCCTTGCACCAGTAGATGGCTTAGCCCCCAGAATCTTCGATGGGCCAGTTTAACTGCCTGGGCCCTGAAGCACTTCCAGATGGAGCTGGAAAGTATTGGCTTGTTCGCGGCTGTGAGTGCCACTAGTGTTGGGCTGCCTCTCAACCCCAACTTGTTCTTAGATTTGATGGAGCGATATAACTCGCTCACTGGGACTTTCTCCACTCCGATAGGTGAGTTAGGCCTGGCACTTCATGAGATGGCAGACATCTCAAAGCTGCCAATGTGAGACACTCCTTATGAAGAGTACGTTCCGACAAATAGGGAGCTGAAGGATACCCACCCTCGGGCAGTGGCAGTATACCAAGAGTTGATGAGCCACTACCTTGTATGCACCGCCTTCTACAAGGAGCCCTCTGATTTAGCCCATATCAACAAATGGGCATCCTACCTCTTCTTCCATCAGGCTAGAAATGCCAAACAGGACAAGGTTGTAGATAGCAGAGATAAACCTTTAAACCTTCTGAGCATGCTTAATGCCAACATGGTCGATGATCTCATTGAAGATGCAGGGGCTCTAGATCGTGTTCTCAATGAAGAGATAGGGGGTTATCCTACAGGAACCAAAGCCTACAGCTATATGAGGCATTGCCGAAAGCCTCTGTCAAGAGAAGCTCAATTGGCTGGTTTCATTTTTGTTTGGCTACGCCGATGGGTGGTGCCTGGTATCACGTCTGCAGATCGCATTCATCGCAACACCTTATGGCCCGCAGTACGTTTGGTGTTTGGAGCAAGGTTGGGCCTGCTCCCTGCCATGGTATGCAGGATTCAAACTGGCCTGAGGGCCATTACTGAGGGACTGCTGGTTGATGATACACAGCGTAAATGATATCCCAGAGTGGAATTGCCATTCTTATATCTGATGGGATGGTTAATCCTTCACAACACCAAAGTGATGTCTCCCGAATCGGCCAGTGGTTCAGGCAATAACTTCTTGTTGAATTACAGGAATTCTTCTTGGAATGTGACTAGTGTCATAGACTGTCGACTAGCACTAAATTTTGCCCACAGTTGGAAGTTCTTCTGCATCGCCCCCTCCGTACATATCAATCAACAGGGAACAAAACTTCAGGATGCAGGTCATGGGAAGCCTATTCTTTCTCCTGAAGCCTTTTACTGGTTGATCTGCATTAGACCTTCCCATCTGCTGTACAGAAGCGAGGACCACTGCTACTTGGAGCCTTATCTGCCTAGCCGTTTCGCTAGGCAATTTGGGTATGATCATTTGCACGTGGAGAATCCCATCACCAGCTTCAAGTTCAAAGGTAGACTTAATGATGGAGCTAGAGGATGGCGGTACTTCATAATGGGTTGTACTAGAGCAACCTTTGCTGTGCCCGCGACTTCTCTCTCCACGGAGCTGCGCATTCTTCACTCGTATGCGCAGTTTTATGTGTCCATCAATACCTTCCATCGTAATTTTGATGTTCATGGAAGTTTCAGGATGCCCTCACATAGGTCCACTGGGAGAGAGGAGATACCATCCGTCTTCTCTGATGAAGGTGATGAAACCACCGGTGCAGATGATTTTTTATTGATTTTACCGAAAGGCGTAATAGCTCCAGCAGTAGAGCCTCTCATTATTTTCCATAAACGAAAGGCTTCCACTTTGAAAGAGCCTTCCCCCCGCAAGAAGAAGAAGACTACCGGAGGTCCTAAAAAGATTTCGACCAAGGGGGCCTCTTCCAGGAGTGAGCCTATTGTTTCCCCTGTTGGGGATGATTCTTTGATCAGGGATCCTTCGCCTTTTAGAGAGGGAACTTCCACAGTTCCAGCTGACAGTGCTGGAGATTCTTTGCCCGCGACTGCTGCTGCTACCATCGTTACTGGTAGTGCTTTTAGATCGCCTTCGAGGCTGAGCGTAATAAGAATCCATATATCTTTATCCAGACAAACAATGGGGCCAGCCCCTCCTTCGTTTGTAAGTATATCGAGCGAGATTCCATCCGATGAACCTCGAGTGGATCTGGGTGACGACTGAGATGACTACCCTCAAATGTTAGTTGGTGTACCCTCTTCTCCAGGTATGATAGCTTGTTTAGCATCATTAAGAAATAATTTAGCTATACAGGCTGCAGACGCAACATGCATACCATCGGCCATGGGTAAATGTTGTCTTCACGCTTTCTTCAGGAAAATTAACATCAAATTGATATTAACTTTCTCTTATCTTATTTTCAGGCAAAGACGTCTCTGGGGAGGACGGAGTTGACACAACTTCTGATTCTGTTACGGATCCAGCTAATAAAATGGTGGCACATGACGTCGACGAAGTATATTTTGAAACTGCCGATCTTTCATCCGCAACATTCTCGGGTGTCATCCCGCCAGTGGCAGTTCAAATAACATCAGAGGAGGATGAACACACCGTCTCAACTGTGCCTCCTTCGTCGATCATGCCAGCAATTTCAACTGTTGTTGGTGTCTCTTCTTTTGTTGCGCCATCTTTTGAAGCAACGACTGTGGCAACATCCTCTGCAGTCATTCCCGATAGGATTTACCAATATTGCGGCCACTCCCAGCGTACATTCTATCTTTGCTACGCTAATTGAGCAATATACTAGCATATTCTACTGCACTTTGAAAGAATTGATATCCATGGTGCTGGAGAAGAATCTAGGCTTTGATCTCTGAAGACGTCCTCGAACCTCACTATAGCGCCGATTAGAAATTTCAATGACGCTGAAAGAGCATATGCGCTAGAGCAAATAGTTAATGGTTTAGAACAACCCATTAACGAATATTTGCAATTATCCCAAGGCAGCATTGATGACCTGGTTCAAGCTGAGTATGACTCCCTAACTGCTAAACTTTTTCAGAGGACAGAAACTTTAAACAAATCCATCCAGGAACAACAACAAGAGATAGAGAAAGAGCAGGCAGTGTTGGTGGAGAGTATTCCTCAGCTGGCCAAGTGTTGCACTGAATGTGAGGGATATGAAGTGAGAGTTCAAGAATTGGAGGCTGAACTTGCTCAAACCAAGGACAGGCTTCTCAAAGCATCGCTAGTTCGTGATGTATTGAAGGGCCAAGTGGATACAGCTCAGCAGAACTTGAAAAATATGGGTGTTGTCCATGCAAGTTTTATTGATTCCCTGTCCGAACTTTCTTGCTTGAACAATGACGAAGCAAGGCTGGAGCTGGCTCGCACCAACATTTTAAACTCCAGGAATGAGAGGATGGCTGCTTTGGCGCAACAGATCAGGGATTTAACTGCTCCTCCCCAATGATGTACTTTTTAGTTTCTCATGTAATTTCTCAGAGATAATAAAGATACATTTTTTGACTTTGTGGACCCATCACTTTAGAATATAAATGATAGGCTAAGATGAAAGTGATATCAGAGGTATCATAAATATGACATACTTTCGTTAAGGTTTTGCTGAATGTAAATTTATTCAGAGGTAATATGAACCTGCTAGAATATAATCCAACTAAATTTGTATACCAAACACTATCAGAGGTAATATAAACATGATAGGTTTACAAATTAGTTAAGCATATCCATTAAGAGGTCATATGAATCTGATAGAATATGATCCAGCTAACCTTTGTGCGTGGTATCGTCAGAATAAGATCTTCATCATACTCCGTTAAGCAAAAGAGATCAAGTGTAGTACTTCTTCAGGAATTTGCCGTTGATAGGAGCCATTGCCAAATTTCTATTAGGCTTGGCTAACCTGTAAGCGCCATTTGAAATCATATAAGGGCCCTCCATTTCTTTATGATTGTTTGTGCGAATTTTGGACATCATACCAGAGGTAATATGTACGTAGTACACTACCGTGTTTGTTGAGGACATCCCACTGGGGGATCTTTGGTGGACCTATTATTTGTTGATGAAGAATCAAGAGTTTTTTTTTTGTTTTTTTTTTGGACCTATTACTTCTTATGCACGAGAGTGCAAGTAATAAGTTTAAGAATAAGCCCTGCCAGAGGTAATATGGACGTGGCAGTTTTTGTGGACCTAACACCATTGGCGTACTTAGAGTTAAATACGGGTGCTAAGCTGAGATGACAACCGATATCAGAGGTAATATGGACATAAAAATCGATAGCCAAAACTCGAAAGGTTTGCTCAGAGGTAATATGAACATGACAAACTCAGCCTGAGAGAAATATTATGACAGCAGTTCAGAGGAAATATAAACATGAACTAGTATCCAAAAAACTCATTGAGGAGTGATTCGTTGAGTGTGGTCTATCCAGACATGAAGATAAACCAAAGGATCACTCCGCCGGGGAGATTGATGGAACGATAGCTTATAGGTAATAGGTACATGGCTAGCGCTACTGGGGAGGATGTGTGGGTAGTAGTTCAGAGGTAATGTGGACGTGAACAAATATCCAAAAAATTCACTGAGGAGTGATTTATTGAATACGGTCTATCTGAACATGAAGATAGACCTAAGGATTGCTCTGCTGGAGAAATTGGTGGGACGACAGCTCAGAGGTAAAATGTACATGGCTAGCTCGGTCAGGAAAAATATTAGGACAACAGTTCAGAGGTAATATGGACGTGAACAAATGCCCGAAAAATTCACTGAGGAGTGATTTGTTGAATACGGTCTATCCGAACATGAAGATAGACCTAAGGATTGCTCTGCTGGAGAAATTGGTAGGACGACAGCTCAGTTTTGTGCAATTTGGCATATTTGATTATTTTGTCCATTATTGCTATATTCTTCAATTGTTTTGCTTTATTAAACTTTGAGATTTAAATGAAATGCAAGATTTTCTTAAATACTTTAACCTGACTGAGATACTTATAAGAATCTGGATACTTGAGCAAGGACTATGATTATACTAAAATCATGAACTCCTGGAACCTGACATGTACTGATATTCCTGATAGTGACTCGACGCAGTGCACTCATGACTCGAGATTCTTGTACTGTCATGATCAAGGCTATTAGTAGCACCAGTATTGCATGACTTGTCATTCCGTGGTTGATTTTGATTGTACCTGTTAAGTTATTGTCCAGTCTTGCATCATGTCTAAGGAAAAAACCTGAGCACCACAGTCCGGAATCTTGATTAAAATGATCAGGTTAATGAACTATATTTGATACTTAGAATCATTTAGGAATTTTTTTAGCTATATGCAACCCGATATCCCAGTGACACAATTGGATTTGGAGCTCTCCGTCGTGAGGTGCATACTTTCAGCACACCGTCGAGTGTTACATTATAAGTAAAGTATCCATATTTGTTAATTATATTATGTATCTCGTACGTCTGGATGATCCGGATGGAATACAGGACATGTGGCTGTATAGAATTTTTAAATTATATGTGATAGTAATTAGCACTGTGATAACCCTAGCTAGCTAATGGTAGCAAGCCTTAGGACATGATTAGCCGTGATTGTTTGATTTTCTAGTCTAGTCCTGTCTTGCTTCATCTAGTTATTGATCTTGGGTAGTAACTTGAGCACTGATTATAGATACTCTCCAGAACTGTTAAACTGTTAGGTTACCTGTTGCACTTATTTACTAATTTCCTTATGCTTTGTCTTATTGATTTGTATGTATACTGGTATTAGTTCTTAAGTTGGCTCCCTTATAGTACTTTTTTATTTTGGGGTCTGTCCCTACTGGTTTTATAAGACCAGATTTCAGAGCAAAACCGCAAGATCTTCCACACCTTCCTCCAGATGGTGAACACCCGGAGCAACAGAGGAATTGAGTAGGTTTCTTCTTTATTCGTCCATTTATCATTGTAAATTATTCTCTTGAGGCGTTTATCCACCGAGCACGTGTTTATCTCGTGTTCTTCTGAACTTGTTATCTAGCCTAAAGGGTAGGACATAATTGGCATATTCTAGACTATAGCTAGAGTTGATTATGTATAACTTTACTCTTGCTAGTTCTCCATTTTGTACAACTAGCTTTATGATCATCAATGTATATATAGTTTGGGACGCCTTGATATTATATGTCTGGTGATTATACATCTTATAAATTATTGTTTGCTTGTGATTGAGTCACCTAGGATTTCTTGACCCAGGAATGACTGTTGGATTGTAGAGTAAACCCTCACATGTCTAGACAGTCGTGACCTTATCTCGGGGTATAAAGTACTATAGTATTCGTAGCTAGCTTTGTCTGCCCCCGCTCTCTAGTATTCTTATTATGGGACATGCCAGGGTTTTATTGGTGGCCCATGTAGGTCTAAAATTCAGAAGTGTAGGGGTTTACCAGTGTTTAGATGTCTAAATCATGCCACTTTTTATCTTATTTTCCAGCCACTCTATATCCCTGAATCTTGACCTATTATCCACTTGCTTCCTTGATCAATCTTGTCCCTTCCCTTTGATCATTGTGTCCTTTATCTTTCAAGGATATTGTTTCTAGTCCTTTCGATTATCAAGCCCGAGTTCCTCCAGTGGCAAGATACCATCCAGCCGACTAACAGACCCTTGAGGTTCAGCCTTAGCATTCAGGGGCCGGGTCCAGAATATCTCAGAATGAGGAACCCCAAACGTAGGCAGTACCTCCCATTGTAGAGATTCCACCATGCAACCGGTACCTGATGCAGAAGGGGACAACGGTGTGCTACTTGGTATCCTTAGAGAGTTGCTAGCATCTCAAGGATGTCAGGATGACGCCCTCACTCGGTCAATGTAGGAGGCTTTGGAAAGAGACAGACATCGTGCCAACAACTCGGAAAGCAACTTCAAGTGCCTCTAACCCTTATATTTCTATGGCACTGAGGAAGCAATTGCATCGGACGCTTGCTTCAGGACACTAAGGCTATTCTAGAGGCAGTAGGAGTTCGGGGTAGACAGAAAGTGTCAGTGGTTTGACTATAGTTGCTAGATTTGGTCCAAGACTGGTGGGCAGCACTGATGGTTTCTTTGGTAACGCATGTCCCCTTGGCCGTATTCAGCAAAAGGTTTTAGGTTAGATACTTTGATGCAGTATCGCATTATGATCTGCAACAGAGATTTAATATCCTGAAGCATATGAGCAGTACCGTCGACGACTACGCACAAGGGTTCTGCTGACTCAGTCGATTTGCTTCCACCTTGGTGGATACCGAACTGGATAGAGCAAGGAGGTTCCAGCAGGGACTTCATTTGGAGATCATCTTGGTAGTAAAACAACATGAGTTCTAGACGTTTGACACCATGATACGAGCGGCGAGGAGGCACGAGTACTCCTCCCAGAGGATTATCGATAGAGTTGGAGGGCGGAAGAGGTCTCACACTGTAGAAGAATAAAAAATCATGCAGGCTGCATAAAGGTCATGCCCCCCTCAAAAGAACAAAAAAAGTCCACAGATGAGTTACATGCGGCCTGAACAACCTAGCAACAGAGGAGTCACATACGGCCTGAACGACCACAGAGAATGGAGTCGCATAAGACCCCCTGACATAGCATTCGATGTCTGACAGACTCTCTAACACATCACTCATTACACTATGATGCTTCGATACTCGTAAAGACGATGACTCAAAAATAGATGAAAAGTTATATCAACTCATTGATGGCCTCATCAGACGTGCCACGCCATGTACTGACTCATATGCGGCTACTTACCCATGCAGCACCGTCATCATGCAACCAGAGTGTCCATCCGACCTAGGCCAAATGAGAGCACGTATCCGGCCACAATGCTATGCAGCCAGAGTATCCATCTAACCAAGGCTAAACAAAAGCACGTATGCGGCCATAATGCTATGCGGCCAGAGTGTCCATCCGACTAAAGCCAAGCGAGGGCATATCTGCGGCCATAATACTATGCGGCCATGACGTTATGCGGCTATCGACTTACAATATCTTTTTGTTATAATCGAAAAAAATTCTCGTATGATCAGTACTGACTACGTGTCCAACTGACCAAGTCACACACACAACAGATTAAAAATAATCCCGAGATCTCATCAACAAGATATCTTAACCAAGACCACGTGGCAGCCTGCCCGTGGCATGCGACTACAATTACAACCATATTCTGTTGAAGGAGCCCTATGTGGCCACCAAATAGAGGCATATATGGCATCAATAGTCTGTCAGCACGACGACTATAAATAGTAGGGTCGCATACCCATAAGAGAGTAGAGCTACATATGTGCTCGATCTCCATCGTCACGACCCAGATAAAAATTTTTGTACTTAGATATTCTGTCTAGGATTTCTTCGTACTTGTTTGTTCGTTGTTTAAAAAAAAATTTATTCACAACTTATAATTGCGAACAAGATGGTGACTCTGCTGGGATGTCATTCTCCTCTGATCAGAAGGTAGTGACGCAGTCTGATACGGCCAAACTGGAAACTACCCAGAGGATGCTGGTGGTGCAATTCGACCAACAAGCGTTCAAGAAAATGCTCTTCAGGGACAGCGTGACTCCTTCTCCAATGCTATAAAAGCCTAAGAAGAGCCGCAGGACATGAATAGCAAAGGCCACTGTACCTCACCCAACTTTAGAGAATGCGCTCCTCGCTTCTCTCCCTGTTGCTGAGGATGCACATCATGCGTCCACCCAAGCTTACCCTGTCCATGCGACAGCTAGGACTGTGAAGAAATATGCTCAACACCCAAATTCTGGCAAAGGAAAATACTATGATACCAGAAGTTCGGGTGCTGAGGCATGTTCTATGCAGTTATAATAGAAGCCGCATGAGAAGAACCATGCGGCACCGGTCGGCAACCGCAGGCAAATGGCTACATGCAGCTAGGAAGACACAGAAGTCCCATCTTTGACCGAATCTCACGCAACACTGACTCCATACACCTTGCTGAGAAAAAGGAAGATTTGAACTTGGACTCTTCATTCTACGCACCGGCGTGTGCTAGGATAAAGAAGTCTAGGGCAATGCGAGCTTTCTAAGCTCAAACAATTATTCATTCGACCGATCATCAACAAGAGCCTCTTACTATTCGTTTCCCTGACGAAAAGTCATACAAAATTGGCCTATGCGTCTAGCCTACAGTGGCAATCGGACATGGTCGGTCTAAAGAGTATTTCGTTGGCAACTTGGGACAAGTTCTTATACGAATCCCAAGTCAGGAAGCAAAGTCAATACCTACGCACCCATGTGCTCGGTTTACCCGGGCTCATAAGAAGGGTGCAAAGGTGAGTCAACCCTCGCTTGACTTGCGCAACGTGACCAATTACAAGCGCAAAGTGAGAAAAACAACTATGACATGCGAAGTGTCCTCCCTAGGGCTTTACTGTGATAATATTATCATCAATTGTTGCTGTAACAAAATAGCAGTACCTACAAAAAGGGAGTCGGTGTTCCAACGGCTGCAACCAAGGGCACCCACTAGGCTATAACCCGAAGAACGGGTGCAAGCGCCAGAGGAAGAGGAACTGTCCTTTGCATCATACTATTCTGCTCGGAAGGCCTCCTCCATAAGGGGATGTCGGAGGTCCAGCACCTCCAGTCCGTCACTCTTGGCCAGCAGGTCAAGAAGACGGGTCCAAGGGGGACATGCAGCGAAACCAACAGAAGTTATTTTCTTAGGCACCCACTCAAAGAAGAAGTTGTTAGCCAGTAGGGGTAGTTCTTCCTCAGGACCCCAGGTGGCAACTCAATATGGGGTTTGTAATCCCCCGGACCTCTATGATAATCTGGCGTTCCGTGAAGACGGTGATTCCCAATGAACAGATGTTATGGTCCCTGGGGGTAGACACCCTCGTCAAGTGGATACAACTTCCTATGCCGGGGGTAGTATTCCATCTGAGTCCAAAGAAGATGCGGCAATACCAACTTTCTCGGATGACTATTCATGGTAAGAGTCTGAGGCAGAAAGTATGACGTCTAACATCCCATCTATTTCTTCCCAAGTGAGAACAACATACATGGCATGGGACGATCATGAGGCCCTAACGATCGACAATGCCTCAAAAACCTTAAGAAATTAATGCAGACCATGAGCGCATCAATGCAAGCCTTGACCCAGACAATACTATAAATGAAGGCAAATATGGCCCCACAACCAGTGAAGACCTCTAGTCAAGCAAGCCTGGACCCAGGACCAACGGAGATTCTAATGCAACCGCTTCACCCTTTGGTGATAACCATCCCCTACCCAGATCGTTTGCTCCTTCCGTAGTCGTTGAAGCTCGAGAAGCAATGCGGGAGGTACGGGAACTCCTGTCCCGCCTAGACTCTATGGGAAATCAGGACTCACTGCGCGAGCTTGAGATCCGACAACCGTATCCCCTAGAGTGGAGAAATGTACCGTATCCGCCAAGTACAAGCCCTTTAACTTGACTCCGTTTGATGGAAAAACATCTCTCCATCAGTTTATAAGTTACTTCGAGACGGTGATGGGGTATCTACCTGGAAACGATACCCTCTTAACCAAGCTTTTTGTCCGGGCATTATCTGGAATAGCCTTTGATTGGTTCTGCAGCCTCTAGGACAATTATATTTTATCGTTCGACAACCTCAAAGGCCTTTTTCTTGCTCGGTTCTATGACGGAGGAAATGATATGATGATGTCCTCGTTAATGGACATCACACAATGGGAGAAAGAGTCTGTATGGGAATATAATAAGTGGTATAGGCAAGCGGTGCTGAAGTTACCCTCCAATAACCATGAGTCCACGTTGATGGATACTTGCCTAAGGAATCTCCTTCCTACAGTCAGGCTCTGGATGGGCGACTCTCAGTTTAAAGATTGGACGACGTTCATTATAAATGCTGTCAGTACTGAGAAGAAGGTGAAGGACGCCCATTTCCTGGGGATACAGATCCCTATCACTGATGATAAGGGAAAATGCCCTCACAACAGCAATAACAACAACGACAATAACGCCCGGAATGGTAAGGGGAAGAAGGCTTTGGTCGCCAATATAGCCAAGAAGCCCAAGCAAAAGCCCGCAAAGGCTCCAAAACCAAAGGAAACCTATTCCTTCGAAGATAATGATGTCATGGCAATCTTTGACGTGCTAATAAAGGAAAATAAACTTTGGCTCCCCGACGTCAAGCGACCTGTTAAGGCAGCGAAGTAAATAATCTGAAGTACTAGCACTACCATCATTATATCCATCATGCAACGTGGGACTGCTACACACTAAAGTGGTACATCCAGTGGCTGCTCGATACCAAGACCCTCACTCTGGAAATCGATGACAAAATAGTTGTTGCGAATATGGTATCTCTCTAGTTCGGCAATTTTTTGACGACAAAAGCCCAATACGGAGTAACCTGATCCCCCGGGCTACAATAGAGGTTGTCAATCTCCCGCCAGCACGTGACCAAATAGTCGGGCTAATACCTCTCACCATATCATGGGAGGAGGTCATATGGGTCAATCCCAACCTTGCTCCAGACTTGATCCAGCATGCAGCATCTTCTGCCACCAAGTCCAAGGGCAAGTAGTCTAAGTCCCACTTCACGGTTTCTATCCATTCCAAATAA
This sequence comes from Iris macrosiphon, assembly GCA_036927795.1. Classification (NCBI taxonomy): domain Eukaryota; kingdom Viridiplantae; phylum Streptophyta; class Magnoliopsida; order Asparagales; family Iridaceae; genus Iris; species Iris macrosiphon. The sequence continues at coordinate 176,287,447 of JAYESA010000010.1, forward strand.
GTTATAGTAGGAACAACGAGGTCGAAACTAGCATACCAAAGAGAGTATGATATCCCTAACGATGGTGCACTCCCAATCGTCATATCTGATCCTGGTCAGTCCTAGCCTCCAACATCGGATAAGTCCAAGCATAAAGAAACTCGCTTCGACAAACTGCTGCACAAAGATATCGCTCAGGGGCTGGAGAAGCCCTAAAACTTTGACATCTAGGTATTGCTCGCCAATACTCCAGCAAATTTGTCACTATTCGAGCTTCTTCGACTCTCCAAAGATACTCGGGTTGCTCTGAGTGAGGCATTGCAGAATATCGATACCTACTTGGTGCAGGTCAAACCGTCAGCTGAGGATCCTGTCGCATGCCCCCATGGCAATAATGTTATAGAGGTGATACCCAATATCACGTTCTCCCAACAAGACATGTTGTTGAAGAATAATTGGCACGATCGTCCTTTATATTACACAGGGTACATTGGTGCCTTCAAGGTAGACCGGATGCATATCGACCTCGGCTCGTCAATCAGCATTATCCCGTAAAGTCTTCTTCAGACTCTAGGCATCCCGATGCATTGCTTGGCAATGACCAATAGTGCCATCAGTGGCTTCAACGTAGGAAGGAGCTACCATTTGGGAAAAATTTGCTTGAAGTGCCAGATCAGCGATCTAAAAATAGAGGTCACCTTCTACGTCATAGATGTAGACGTATCCTACTACATCCTTTTGGGACGTCCATGGATACATCAGAATATGATCGTGCCGTCAATCTTGTGTAATGCATGTCCCACAACCGTACGGTGTATTACGCTGAGTGGGATTAAACGAGACAATATTTGGTTACATTTTAATTTGTTGAATTTGGGAGCAAGTATTGATTTGAGTTGGTTTCATGTGCAGATCGTATGCGGAGTTCGATGGAATTAGGTATTCGTTCAGAGCAGTATACGGGATTGGAGCAATAATATCATCTTCCTTAGTTCGATCGGTCGAATAATGTGGAGAGCATGGCCTGCTCGCACGGTCATTGTCACTACCATATTTCTTGCTCCCTTCTTCATTTAGGCAAATACACCTTGTACTATATGAAGAAATCTCTTAATTTTTAATTCTTGCTATTTTCTTGTATTTTATTAGTTTAATATATATATATGATGATTCTAAACACTTTTAGTACTTGGAGTTTTCGGTTTTAATAGGTAAATTTGAGTAGATCTATAATTAAAGTTTACGGTTTTTATGGGTTCCTCAAGTTTTTAGTGTTTTTAATCTATTAAAATATGGTATTTAAAAAAAATAAGTTTTTGGGGTTGATGGAGCACTTTATTTCGAGCATTTTGGCTTTTGGTTCACTTGATTCAGATTAAAATAAGGTTTTATAAAGAAAATAATTTTTGGGATTTTTTAAGTTTTTGCCCTGGCTGAACTTGCTGTCTGAAGAAGAAGAAGTTCTCATGCGGCCAACGCCATATACGGCTGAGAGTACTATGTGACATGATTCTTATGCGGCCTGGATACTTGCTGCATATCCGACCAGTATGCGTCCATCTTGTTGGAAGCATGACTGATTATTACACAAGTGTTCTGGAGTTAATCCTTGAACTACTTGTGTTTCACTCACAGAACGAATGAGAAATTCGTTAAGTCCCAGAGCGTCTCATGCGGCCTTGACCCATATGCGGCAAGCAGACCTATGGGGCCTTGACCCATATGCGGCTGGAAGACCTATGCGGCCTTGACTCATATGCGATAACAACCTCTATGTTGCACCTATCATATGCGATACTGACTCTATGTGTCCCTGACCCTATGCGGCCCTATGTGCATGATTTATTGATTTTCTTGGTTTGGTGTTTTATTGGATTTTATGATTCTAACTGTAAGATTGATGATTGGAATACATAAGAACTGAGTGACCATGTGTTGAACCTGACTATATGCTTAACCCGACTATGAATAGAGATAGACCATGCGACCAAGTGAATATGACTACCTATGTGCCTGACACAACCTACGTATTACTATATGATAGAACTCATATAATTTACCAATGATTAGTGACTTGACTCGACTATTGGTATCTGTACTGATACACTTACTACGTGCTATGTGTTCCTACATGCTAAGTGTTTCTACATGATTATGTTATATGTTTCATACCAAGGTATTCCTACGTGCTAAGCTACATGTGATGTAATCAAATTCCTCCAGTATGTACTTGATAGTTGGTCAATAACCAAGCTTGGCTAGGATTTGTTGACTGTTATATCATGCTCGGGTGAATCCAAATTAAACTGCAAAGTAACAAAGTGAATTCGTATCTAGCGTGTCCATACTATGGTATGACATATAAGGGGAGTAACATATGACTACGCCATGTGATTCCATCTAACCGTAGGGTTAACTAGGCAACTAAAACATGTAGAGCATTGGGAGGGACAAAATCTTGAGATCATGCTTAACTAGCCACCCTCAATCATTATATGGGAGTGAAGGCGGCATATTATTATATTATACTATGTGTTCTATGCAATCTTAGAACTGTGGCCTTACGAGAGACCGATGCATAATACTATGTGCTATGCGGTGCTTCATGGCTCAGCTAGCCCCTGTTAGAATATGGTTCGATCTGAGGATTCCTATTATATGCATAATACCTCTGGGATAACCTAAACTCCACCTAGTAAGTCGTACAAGTGATTGGTCGATTATGTAACTGAGCTTATTTGTGTATTGTATCTACTGTCAAATAGTCTAGGGACATGGACTATCATGGTAAGATGGTCTAACCCTTGTCCTTTTTGTTGTTGTAGGGTTATATTGTTATGTCACGATAGGCTATGAACCGAAACTATGAGACATATATATATATATATATATATATATATATATATATATATATATATATATATTTCATAACCTAGTTTTATTTCTTTATTCGTGCTTCTTTTGTAGTACTTGCTATTTGGGGTCTAACTGTAAACCCCCTCACCCAAAATTAGGCCTACTTGGCTTAGATAGTGAAACTAGGGCTAGTTGAATCCAATTAGAAATATAACACGGCATTTGATTTGATTATACAATGTTTATATCATATAGTGCACCTTACTGTTGCTTCGATAATTGGAGCACTACACTAACCATTGCCTTCCTATGAATTTCACATCCTAGTCCTAGACGTGGCCGCCTACCATTCTGACCTTTGTGTAACTTATAATTATCTCTCTTGTGCTATATTTTAGTCGCACAACATTCGTCGCGGACGTTTATAATTAATTCTAAATAAATACGTCCTTGTATCCTTGTGCGTTCCAATCAAAATTGGAGAAACAATCTTGACCTATTTCGTGCAACCCAATTTATGATAATATTCTACTCTGAGCCCTCTACGTCCATGACACTTGTGTCCCACCTAATTTTATCTCCATGTGCTTCTAATTAATTCCAGAACACCTTACGCATTAATTTTAATTAATTTAATCCAATTTCTGTCTTTGTGCAATTTTCTAAATTGTTGGGCGCTTTTATGCAAAAGCGCATTGAGGTGTCCACACCATTGGACAATACATGAAGAAATCTAACTTTTTCCTTCATAGGAATTTTTTCATAATTTTTGGAATGTGCAACGCGCAACATCGTCCCCTTTATTTTAAACCTATCCTTGTATTTAAATAATGCAAATTCTAGCCCTCCAAACATCCCCATGTGAGCCCAAGGCCTATTCCAAGGAGATGTTGACCAAAGTCAAATATTCCTAGGTCAACCCCCTTACATGTGCATATATAAATAATCCTTTATTTTTTCTTTCCTTTTCTATTCCCTTCAACCTAAGAAATCAACCGAATACCTATCCCCATCCCTATTCACCTTCTTCTCCCCTTCTTCCTTGCGCACACCCGGCGCCGGAGTATTCACCGGTGAAGCCCCATCACCACCCTCACCTCATCCTCCGCCGATCAGGTCGAAGAGCACCCGCAGGCCATGTAAGAACCCTAATTCTGAAAATCGTATTTCTCTATTATTAATTATTTAATTTATAGTAGATGTGAGATAAATAGAGAGAATATATTTTATTTAGAGGTATTTGAGCATTTAGGGGACTTATGGAGCCATTATAAATTTTTCTGATTTATTCCATGTAGAAGACTCTTTGGACAGATGTTAGCTTAATGGTGTACACCGATATAATTCTTAGAATTTTCTGTGAATAAATATGTGTATATATATAGATATAATTCCTATTGGATATCAAACCGAAACCCAAATCCTAACCCGCAACCCTTAGCCCAAACCTGTTAATCAAACACGTGTAAATATCAGAAGCAGCAGTAGCAAAAGCCCACTTTGCTTCTCTTTCTCTATGCGTAAAACAAACCCAAGCGTAAACTCCACCACCGCCTAAATTCCGCTCTCCGCGTAAAGCAAACCTCTACTGATCCGCGCGTAAAACAAACTCTACCGCTTCTTATCTTTCACCACGCGTAAAACAACCCCCTCTTATGACTCATCCCCCACCGCCTCTTTACCTGTTGTTACTAAAAACTCCTCAACCGAAATCTAAACCAATAGAAGAACAACCGAAACTAGAGCCAATGAAAGCAGCAGCAGCAGCAGCAGTAATTCTTAATCCCTAAGTTTTCCCACCGCCTCCTTATCCCTATATATATATATTACAACTCTTCCAAAATCTAATCCCACTTCTTTCACCAAAACTTATACACATTATCAGGACGTATACTATACGAAGTCTTGCTCAGGCAAGTATACCTTGCCTTGTTGTACTGTTTAAATTCTAAATTAATTATTGCATGTTTATTTTATATAACTGTGCGCGTCCGAGAGAGACTTAGGTGCAGTCAACGAATGCGTTGACATTAAGGTCTGGTATTCGACCTAGTGTCTAGTAGACCCATATAAAGTGTGGAGTTATCGGTATGACTCCCCAGGCCTTGACACGTATTATTTCACGTCACAGAGTGAGTTCATGTAGGGACGCGTGCCTCATACTTGACTGGCCATCGATGTGAGCAACACGTGTAACGGTATTTAGCTTAGTTGTTTATTTCTATGGAGACTTGCATCATAGTACGTGATGTCCACGTCGTATTTATGACTTGTATATCTACATTGGGCGGGAAGGACTTCTAGCAGGCATATGGGACACCCACTCCCTCTATACAGATACCGCACTCGACGGAGTGATACGGACGTATATATTTTACAGATACCATGCTCCTCGGAGATGGATGATTATAAAGTGCCCTTGTATGGGGACATATATGGCATATACTAGTCAGTCACGACGATTGGCGAATTACGTCAGCATATGTCTAGCCTACACTTTCCCTACGCACTAAGCTGTCCTCAAATTGCATTCACTTAGATGGTTAGCACACCCCTTTTATTTATTCAGTATTTACTTTATGTCATGCTTCTATATATCTTGTTATGTCCCTCTGAGGACCTGGTCCCTTTCTAGTTATGGACGAGCAGGAGTACCGCAGGAGTATCTGTGATTTTATTATCGCTGTGATTTTATTATCGCTGTTTTAGAGATCTTACCTTCGGAGTATCTGTGATTTTATTATCGCTGTTTTAGAGATCTTGTTACTACTTCAGTATGGTCGTTTTGTAGTAGATTTGTTTCCACCCGACTATCAGACGAGATACTCATCTTGGATATTCAGTTATTATTCAGCTCTTTATTCCTACTGATTATTTGTGCTGTGGATGAGATATAGATTCTGTATGACTTGTTGTGACAGTATATTACCACTGGTGGATTTGGATATTCATGTACAGCGTACGTGTGTATATAATTTCCATATATTGGAGTTCGTATACATACGGCTGGGCGTGTTACGTATTCCTAGTCCTACGTATTTTAGGACTGGGGCGTGACATATTTTTAGTGGTGGCCCATGCAGGTCAAGAATATATTGTCTCGGTTACGTAACTGTACCGAACAAGCCTGCGTATAGGAATAGAGTATAAGGATCTCATCCATGCTTGACTGAAACCTCATTCTTCCTTTCAACCATCCTATGTTTGAAGCCAAGTTTTACGCCAAAAATCCTTTGCCCTGTGACAGACCCATTACCCTTGTTAGCATAAAAGCCTAGTGACTGTTGTTGGCGTAAAAGCCAAAAGGTTGTCTTGTTGGCGTAAAAAGCCAAACTATAAAGAGACTGCCAACTTTATGCTGCGGTTATGAAAACTGCTAACCACGTTTCCATAGTCTTCTAAATCTACGTATGACATCATCATGCAGGCCATGTAGGAAACTACCCCAGCGTACTTGATAGTAGATAACTAGCATAGAGTATCCTGATTAGGCGTAAAAAATAAGGATGGTGATATGAGCGTATTTGTTACAACCTTAGCTTTTCCCAGACATGACCAAATCTCGTGCATTAAATGCAGAGATATACCTCGAGCCCTGTGTAAGAAATAGCTTTTGACTTGGCGTCCGATTTTGTCGTATCAAAGAAGAATAGCTTTCCCCAATAAAAACTCATTTTGGACTTGAGCGTAAAAGCTCATTTCTATCAAAGAAGAATAGACAGCGTATTCAGAAGACTCCACCCTCTTCCTTTTGGATGCGTAAAAACAACTCGTATCAAATATGGCACTAAACGATAACCTGAGTCTCTGTGCAAATTCATCATCACAGCTGTCCTCTCGATCATCGTGCGGTGCTTTTGTCAGATGTCAGCTTCACTGAATTATCTGACAAATTCATCTGAGGAAATACAAAGAGTTCCTCGTACAAACTTTATGCTGCAAACGTATACTAGACTTTTACGTGCAAATTTTTGGCAGACCTTTTTACGTGAGTTTTAGGCAGACTTTACGCAGGAAGTATAGCAGACTTTTACGCAGATAGCCCTGAAGCCATGATTTACGCCAGATAGTTAAATCTTTACTTTACGCCAGACAGCTTGAAACTCTGTGTTACGCAGACAATTTCAAAATCTCTATCTCTGCTTTACGCAGACAGTCTCGAATCTTTGCTTTACACGGACCATTCTGAAGCTGAAACTTTACGCCAAACTTCCTTGAATCCTTATATTACGCTGACTATTTTGAATCTCTGTTTTACACTAACAACCTTGAGCCCTGTTTACGCAGGGAAAGGACTTCAAGTATGTTGGGAGTTCTTGATTGTAAATACGCAGAAAATTTCCCAGCGTAAATTTATGCTTCTGCATCATATTTAACAGTTACATCCTGCTTGATTCTCGTACCATCCTAATAGTTCCTTGAGTGTAGCCCTCCTAGAATATAGAAGTCCCTGTTGTTAAATGATAAGTAGGGTAACCTTCCTATTAAGAGTACAACTAGAATGTTGACATATCACTAAATTAGAGTATTTAATGAACCACAACACCCTTACCTCTAGATGGATTGACCATTATCCCTTGATAATTAGGGATGACTTGGGAGTAGTATAAATACTACTAGAGTTAGATAGAGATTTGACCATAGTGTCGATCCTAGTATTGAGGAACCAATAGAAATCCAAGGTTGGATATTAGGACTAACCTAGCTTTTCATGATGAGATAGTACTAGGGTATTACAAACTGTAGCTTCTTGACTTAATATTAGCAGAATAGTATCTTAAGAAGCCAAGGGAAATAACTAGAACATTTCTCTTGATCATATCTCCAACACAGAGATTAGCAACCACCTTTCCTCAAGAAACTATGACATTATCTAGAGTCTTTCTATTTGTTCCTCTAAACCTTTAACACTCGCTATTGTGCGACGATTAAATTATGTTCTTCTTTTCTTCATCTTTCAACTCGTGCCACCTGACACTCCTGATTATAGACCGAGTGATTTTATTCTATGTTAGGATATATAGTTTGCTAAAATAATAATTGTAATATTGAATTTTAAGTTTGTGCTTAGTAGTAAGAACCTGACAGCTGAGTTACTCATTTAGACTGTGATCATTACCCTTTAGTCGTAGATCTCGTAATTTGTATCCACAACTCGATACAAGTTATATTCCATTTCACTTAAGGGCTAGTAACCCTTCCATTTTTATTATTGACACTTGTTCTATAAGACTTGAGATGATCGTTACCTATATAAATGCAATAGGAGGCCTTAATGAATACCAAGATCTTTTCCTTATGTACCCTAATAAGAGTTCTACTTTATTTGCAAGTGCAAGATTATTTTGTAGATTCCCTGTAAGACTGTCACAGTATTAGATTATTTTTATAAGTTGAGTAGTATACCTCACAACCTAGTATCACATGGTCCTTGTAACCCATTGATGAAGTATAACCGAATGACACCTACTATATGCTGGCATAAGACAATAGTGTTTATCTAGACTATAGAACTTGGAGACCAAACCCTATTTGGTCAACTAGCAACTTAGACAAGGAGTTAGTATGACAATTATAGAGTCTCATCTTTTGTGAATTGGAATTATTTTGTAAAGTTCTCTCATCATAATCTAGTGTACATCACCTGCAGAGAAATGGATATGCAGAAGGGATGTACTGATGATGACACAACTCCTGGAGTCAATGGTCAGACTCAACGAGAGATCTCAACAACTCCTAGATTTACGGGACTAGAGGGACAGATTCACAATCCAGTTCCATCTGAGCTTCCCATTCCACCTAATGGGAACCTACTAGTATCATCAACATCACAAGATGGCCAGGCACAACTGTTCCAATTCTTCCAGATGATGATGCAGGAACAGAGGCAGTAGGCAGCTGAGCGAAGGCAAGAAATTCTGGCAGCAACTGAAAGGATGGCTGCAAGGACTACTATACCAGCTCAAGCACTAGCTCCAGTACCTCAAGCTAGGGCTGGTCCAGTAACAAACTTTATACAGATGGGTCCAAAGCCGTACCAAGGCATTGGGAATCCAGAGGAAACTACCAACTGGATCCCTCACACCCGGAAATTATTAGAGACATCGTAGCTATCTGCAGACCCATTGATGACGGGTGTAAGGACACATCCAGGACCAATAAGGACACAGCAAGAAGGACCTATTAGACGTCCTTTGGAACCACCACAACAGTATCAACACAGAGCCGAACCGTATTGTAGTGCCCCGTTCCTCCTATTCGAGGAGCGCGGCTAAGAAACACAAGACGGTATCGTTCGATTGGGATAGATTGAATTAAGAACTCGTCCTCGTTATGGATTTGTTTCTTCGGAATCGATTCCCATATTCAGTGGACTGCGCCCCAAGGATCGGCTTAGCGGCAGAGTCAGGAGGGACCTCTCCGCTGCTATCTTTTATTGCCTCAGTTTTTGATGTCACTTGTTGCTTTCGTGCTTTGAGTTGGTTTTGGGATTTGCTTGTTTTTCTTGAACGGTTTCGATGGTTTTCATTATTTTCGTTCATTGAACTGCACTTCAATTCCGAGATTGGAAAGAGAGGGAGAAGTATTAATCGAGTTATTCGTGTGCAGGTGAACGAGCAGTAGGCGGCTTGCGAGCGGAGTCGTGAAGCGCCTCTTTCCTTCTTCTTTCCAACTTCTAAGTGAGTGTCTACCAACCCGATTAGCTAGCCCCGCTTCCAAGCTTCACACCCTAAAATCGTGCACTCTTCTTTGCCCCGATCAACGATACCAAGTAATAATAAAATATACCAAGATAAAATGGGAATAGACTTGGTTTGTATTGCTTGTCATTCAACTTGGGAACGATTACTTACACTGCATGCTTATTCGTTTGGATTGTTCAACATATGTTTCAATTTTAGTTAGAATACATGTTTCTTCTATAAATTGTGTTATGCATATGGAACATACTTTAATTTGGCATAGATTGATCAGTAAGACTATGCAAAACCGTTTGGCTATGGAGCTTGCTCCTATTCATTCGAAATTTATTTGTAATTCGTGTGAAATAATTCGAACTAAATGTGCTTGATTATGGACAACTTGTGCACAAGGTATTTTGGCTTCCGCGGACGGCCGCCAGGGCACTGGGGCCGATCCGATCCGGACGGAAGAGTTCGTATAGTCGTTTGTCATGGACGGAATACTATGTAGCGGGGCTCGCCACCTGCATTGCATAACATTCTTGTCCCGAGACTATAAACCGTCCCTTTGTGGCATCATGACAGTGATCCCTGTGTATATTTAAACTTGTTGCATACTAACTTGTGTCTTCATGGCAGGGAAGGCATGGTAAGTATTATGCAGGTAATTCAGACGGGAAGGTAAAATCCACCGAACGGTGGCACGTTCATTTCAGTAAATTCTATATGCTGCTTACTTGTAAATGAACTAAGGCAAGATAGAAACCCACAAATATGCATGCTTCATTAAAACAACGTGTTGATTGGTATAGTTCGGCTAGCTCGCCTTCACCAGCATGTTTTGATATGCTGACCCTCGTTGAAACAGGTTATCTGCACTAAGGCGAACCGAGCGAGGAGCCAAAGTCGTCTTCCCGATCCAGTCCAACTGTTGGCGCATCTTCACCGCGCCCCTTGAAGCATTTTGGAGCCAGAAGCTTGCAACTCTTCATACACAAATACAACTTCGTGGCAAAGCCGTCCTCCAGCCTGGAGGTCTTTATCATTTTGAGTTTATAAAGGGATATAATGTACAGGACTACTATCTCATTTTGAGTCATCTCTTTTGTAAGCCGTTCGGCATATTAGCTAACTCGTTCAAGAGTTTGTAATAGATGTTCATTATCAATAAAGATAACCTTTCTATGTTTCAAATCTATGTTTCAATTTATCTGCGTACTCTGAATATGTGCTTGCTATGCAAATCATTAAAGCCTTGTGCAGGCGCAACCCCAGGCCCGCACGGCGGTCACGATTCGGGGGATGCCTCAATTGATTCTATGGAATTGGGTCATGACATAGTGGTATCAGAGCACAGATTCAAGTTCCTTAGACTTCGTGCTGGAAAAGTTCCTTTAACGATCAAATTCCTGTGCGAACTCTTGAACTCGCTAGGCCAAAATGAGATATGTTCATGCAATAAGTCCATAATACATTATGATTCTAATGTAATTTACCTTCTTTTGAAGGAATGGTACTAGCGCAATCTGCAGCGCAAGCTCCGAACGAAACACAAGAAAGCTGTTCGGGTACTTCGGGAAGCTCGCGGGGCCAGCGTGGCATATCTCAAGTCGACCCGCTTGAGCGGGTAATGCAAATGTTAGAATCGCAACGGCAAAGAGATGATGCTCGCCAAGCCAAGTTCGAAAGCAATCTAGAGACCCGATTCTCAGTCTAACAGAAGCAGGTAGATACCCTACAATAAATAGTTCAGACTTTGGCTGCCAACCATTCTGCCGCAACAGCAACGACTCCGGTGGAACAACCCGTGCTTAAAGTGGAGACGCCTCAAATCCCAAGGCCGAGGGACGTGACTGCCTTCAACTTGGGCCATTTTAAGAAAGTCTGCAATACCCCATTCAACGGGACTGAGGACCCAGTGGTAGCTCTAGATTGGCTAGCCGAGCTTGAAGATCACTTCGCTCTGCTAGAAGTTCCCGAAGAGAAAGTGCGTCGCCTGCGCGCAACTTCAGCTCCGCCTCAACGCGCACGATTGGTGGAACATGCATCGACGATCTCTCCAATTTGATCACGGAGAGGAGGCAATCTCGTGGACGACTTTTCGTGTCGCGTTTGAAGAGGAGTTTATACCCCCTCCAGTACAATGTCAAATGGAAAATGATTTCGTGCAACTGAGGCAGGGCAGTATGACGGTGAAGCAGTACTCCGCCAAATTCAACCGACTCTCAAAATTCGCTAGGGCCTATTTATCTGATGCAGCGAGTCGAGCTAGAAGGTTTGAAGGCGGTCTGCGCCCTGCTATTCATGGGCACGTAGTCAATAATCAGTACGGGACAATGCGTGAAGTCATGAATCACGCCCTATCCCTTGAACCGCAGTATCCTCACGTTTCTACCGGCTCTGTGCATACCTACAATCACAAACGCCAAGGCAACGAGAGAGAAAACAATACTGCAAAACGACAAAACAACGGTGGTCAGAATAAGACAAATGCAGGAGTACGTTGCGAGCACTACCACAGGCCGGGGCACACCATCGTTAATTGTTACTTGAAGAATGGGTCTTGTTATAACTATGGCGGAAACGGACACTTGATTCGAATCTGTCCGCTCCCAGATCTCCACCAGCAACAAAATAATCCCTAACGGTTGGTTCTATTCCTAAGTTTCGGGACAAAACTTCTAATTAGTTGGGTAGGATGTAGCGCCCCGTTCCTCCTATTCGAGGAGCGCGGCTAAGAAACACAAGACGGTATCGCTCGATCGGGATAGATTGAATTAAGAACTCATCCTCGTTATGGATTTGTTTCTTCGGAATTGATTCCCATATTCAGTGGACTGCACCCCAAGGATCGGCTTAGCGGCAGAGTCAGGAGGGACCTCTCCGCTGCTATCTTTTATTGCCTCGGTTTTCGATGTCGCTTGTTGCTTTCGTACTTTGAGTTGGTTTTGGGATTTGCTTGTTTTTCTTGAACGGTTTCGATGGTTTTCATTATTTTCGTTCATTGAACTGCACTTCAATTCCGAAATTGGAAAGAGAGGGAGAAGTATTAATCGAGCTGTTCGTGTGCAGGTGAAAGAGCAGTAGGCGGCTTGCGAGCGGAGTCGTGAAGCACCTCTTTCCTTCTTCTTTCTAACTTCTAAGTGAGTGGCTACCAACCCGATTAGCTAGCCCCGCTTCCAAGCTTCACACCCTAAAATCGTGCACTCTTCTTTGCCCCGATCAACGATACCAAGTAATAATAAAACATACCAAGATAAAACGGGAATAGACTTGGTTTGTATTGCTTGTCATTCAACTTGGGAACGATTACTTACACTGCATGCTTATTCGTTTGGAATGTTCAACATATGTTTCAATTTTAGTTAGAATACATGTTTCTTCTATAAATTGTGCTATGCATATGGAACACACTTTAATTTGGCATAGATTGATCAGTAAGACTATGCAAAATCGTTTGGCTATGGAGCTTGCTCCTATTCGTTCAAAATTCGTTTGTAATTCATGTAAAATAATTCAAACTAAATGTGCTTGATCACGGACAACTTGTGCACAAGGTATTTTGGCTTCCGCGGACGGCCGCCAGGGCACTGGGGCCGATCCGATCCGGGCGGAAGAGTTTGTATAGTCGTTTGTCATGGACGGGATGCTATGTAGCGGGGCTCGCCACCTGCGTTGCATAACATTAATGTCCCGAGACTATAAACCGTCCCTTTGTGGCATCATGCCAGTGATCCCTATGTATATTTAAACCTGTTGCATACTAACTTGTGTCTTCGTGGCAGGGAAGACATGGTAAGTATTGTGCAGGTAATTCAGACGGGCAGATAAAATCCACCGAACGGTGGCACATTTATTTCAATAAATTCTATATGCTGCTTACTTGTAAATGAACTAAGGCAAGATAGAAACCCACAAATATGCATGCTTTATTAAAATAACGTGTTGATTGGTATAGTTCGGCTAGCTCTCCTTCACCAGCATGTTTCGATATGCTGACCCTCGTTGAAACAGGTTCTCCGCACTAAGGCGAACCGAGCGAGGAGCCGAAGTCGTCTTCCCGATCCAGTCCAGCTGTTGGCACATCTTTACCGCGCCCCTTGAAGCATTTTGGAGCCAGAAGCTTGCAACTCTTCATACACAAATGCAACTTCATAGCAAAGCCGTCCTCCAGCCTGGAGGTCTTTATCATTTTGAGTTTATAAAGGGATGTAATGTACAGGACTGCTATCTCATTTTGAGTCATCCTTTTTGTAAGCCGTTCGACATATTAGCTAACTCGTTCAAGAGTTTGTAATAGATGTTCATTATCAATAAAGAGAACATTTCCATGTTTCAAATCTGTGTTTCAATTTATCTGCGTACTCTGAATATGTGCTTTCTATGCAAATCATTAAAGCCTTGTGCGGGCGCAACCCCAGGCCCGCTCGGCGGTCACGATTCGGGGGACGCCTCAATTGATTCTACGGAATTGGGTCGTGACACGTATCAGATCCCAGAGAAGCCCCGCTGCTATTATTGTAGGAAATACGGAAATATTAGGAGGGACTGTCGACTTCGCTTAGGACAATGTATGAGATTTGGTTCCAGACAGCATTTGGTAAGAGACTGTCCTATGCAACAAGCATTGATACTTCTACCGCCAGCACAAAGGCTAGCGCTACCAGCACCAAAGCCAGCTCAGTAAATGTAAGTTCTTTTTAGGATAGCTTTTTGGACAAAGTTTATTTCTTGAGCATGTCGTTACAGGAGTTGGTATGACAACTATAAAGACTGGATGAGTCTTTTCTTCTTTATGAACTTGAAATATTTTGTAACATCTTTTATCATAATCTAGCGTATGTATATATTTTGAACAACCTTGACTTATGCTGCTATTATAGCCTGGTTTTGCAAGCTTATTCTTTATCAAGCTTGTTCATGATATATGTATTATTGGAGTACTATACTAATACATTTCAGAATCAGTGTATTAAGGTCTGATCAACCATAGTGCGCTTGGTTCACCTTCGCATAACTACTTTACGTGGATTGAGATATATAATGATTAGTAGACGAATGTACTTGCCCTCTAGATATGTCTGAGCATATCATATCAGTTACATAACTGTACTAATACGGGCATGAATAGGAATTAGCAAATTAGGATTTCAATCCACAACTGCCTTGACAGTTCCCATTGAATTTATTAAAACGCCTTGATCCCCACACTTCTAAACTATTACCTCCCCTCTTGAACTCTTGATTATTGTTTTTCGTCTTCCCTTATTTCAGAAAGATGAAAATTCGTACTTGGTATAAGCACAAAAAGTGTGTTACTTATGTAGCCATTTCTGTTTGTTTCTTGAGAAATTACCAAACTCTATTATTAGAGTTGATTTCTGTTTAAAAGTGTGCTACCTTTAGAATGACCCTTCACTACCTACCTATACTTTATTTTATTATCTTTCTGATACCTGCATCACTATGGCAGCATGCAAATTTTTGCCTCGTAACTTTGGTCAAGTTCAGAAATCAAGTGATTCGATGAAGAATGTATCATTTTGCTATCCGGGATCTAAATGGATTCCACCGGGATGGACAATTGACTGACTCCTGAATAGATAACAGCATCTATGACTAGGTTGACATATAAGGATCTAGAATTCATATAGACCGACGAGTGTCAAGCTGCTTTTGAGGAGTTGAAGAAGCAACCGACCTCAACACCAGTATTAACTATTCCATCAAGATCAGGAAAAGACTTGGAATGCGTATTTGATGCAGCATGGCAAGGTGATTGCATAAGCATCTAGACAGTTACGAGTATATGAGAAGAATTATCCAACTCATGACTTAGAACTTGCAGCCGTTGTATAGCTTTAAAGCTAGAGACATTACTTATATGGGGAACGAGTGAAGATCTATACAAACCACAAAAGCTTCAAGTATGACTTCACGCAGAAGGAGTTAAATATGAGGCAACGCCGATGGCTTGAATTAATGAAAGATTTCGAGATAGAGCTACATTATCACCCAGGCAAGACTAGCATTATAGCAGATAACAGTCATGATTTCGACCATTCAGAAATCACCATTGGGCCAAGCTTGTCATACAAAAAGCAACCCGTGGGAATCCTTGATTGTCAAAAGAAAGTACTAAGGAACCAGTCTATTCCTTTAGTTCGCGTGACATGGAAGCATGGCGCGCCAGGAGAATTTACTTACAAACGCGAAGACGACATGCGCAAGCATTTTCCAAACCTATTCGTAGACCAAGGTATGAAATTACTTTATTAATTTATACCTTATGCCATCCTTGACTCTCTACCATGGCTTAGTTTTAATTTCGAGGACGAAATTTTTATAAGTTGGGTAGAATATAAGAACCCTAATTCTGAAAACCGTATTTCTCTATTATTAATTATTTAATTTATAGTAGATGTAAGCTAAATAGAGAGAATAGATTTTATTTAGAGGTATTTGAGCGTTTAGGGGACTTATGGAGCCATTATAAATTTTCTTGATTTATTTCATGTAGAAGACTCTTTGGACAGCTGTTAGCTTAATGGTGTGCACCGATATAATTCTTAGAATTTTCTGTGAATAAATATGTATATATATATATATATATATATATATATATATATATATATATAATTCCTATTGGATATCAAACAAAAACCCAAACCCTAACCCGCAACCCTTAGCCCAAATCGGTTAATCAAACACGCGTAAATATCAGAAGCAGCAGTAGCAAAAGCCCACTTTGCTTCTCTTTCTCTACGCGTAAAACAAACCCAAGCGTAAACTCCACCACCGCCTAAATTCTGCTCCGAGCGTAAAGCAAACCTCCACTGATCCGCGCATAAAACAAACTCCACCGCTTCTTATCTTTCACCACGCGTAAAATAACCCCCTCTTATGACTCATCCCCCACCGTCTCTTTACCTGTTGTTACTAAAAACTCCTCAACCGAAACATAAACCAATGGAAGAACAACCGAAACTAGAGCCAATGAAAGCAGCAGCAGCAGCAATAATTCTTAATCCCTAAGTTTTCCCACCGCCTCCTTATCCCTATATATATATTACAACTCTTCCAAACTCTAATCCCACTTCTTTCACCAAAACTTACACACATTATCAGGACGTACAATATACGAAGTCTTGCTCAGGCAAGTATACCTTGCCTTGTTGTACTGTTTAAATTCTGAATTAATTATTGCATGTTTATTTTATATAACTATGCGCGTCCGAGAGAGACTCGGGTGCAGTCAACGAATGCGTTGACGTTAAGGTCTGGTGTTCGACCTAGTGTCTAGTAGAGCCACCTAAAGTGTGGAGTTATCGGTATGACTCCCCAGGCCTTGACACGTATCATTTCACGTCACAGAGTGAGTTCATGTAGGGACGCGTACCTCATACTTGCTTGCCATCGGTGTGAGCAACACGTGTAACGGTATTTATCTTAGTTGTTTATTTCTATGGAGACTTGCATCATAGTACGTGATGTCCACGTCGTGTTTACGACTTGTATATCTACATTGGGCGGGGAGGACTTCGAGCAGGCGTATGGGACACCCACTCCCTCTATACAGATACCACACTCGACGGAGTGATATAGACGTATATATTTTGCAGATACCATGCTCCTCGGGGATGGACGATTACAAAGTGCCCTTGTATGGGGACATATGTGGCATATACTAGTCAGTCACGACGATTGGCAAATTACGTCAGCATATGTCTAGCCTACACTTTTCCTACGCACTAAGCTGTCCTCAAATTGCATTCACTTAGATGGTTAACACACCCTTTTTATTTATTCAGTATTTACTTTATGGCATGCTTCTATATATCTTGTTATGTCCCTCTGAGGACCTGGTCCCTTTTCAGTTATGGACGAGCAGGAGTACCCGCAGGAGTACGGACCTGGACCAGACACTACTTACCAGACAGAGTAGGTCTTACCTTCGGAGTATATGTGATTTTATTATCGTTGTTTTAGAGATCTTGTTACTACTTCAGTATGGTCGTTTTGTAGTGGATTTATTTTCACCCGACTATCAGACGAGATATTCATCTTGGATATTCAGTTATTATTCAGCTATTTATTCCTACTGATTATTTGTGCTGTGGATGAGATATAGATTCTGTGTGACTTGTTGTGGCAGTATATTACCACTAGTGGATTTGGGTATTCATGTACATCGTACGTGTGTATATGATTTCCATATATTAGAGTTCGTATACATACGGCTGGGCGTGTTACGTATTCCTAGTCCTACGTATTTTGGGACTGGGGCGTGATAGGCCAACTCCATCGCCTGAACCCGACCTCGCCTCCAACCCGTTGTACCACTGAGATGCTGAACACCTCCTCCCCACAACCTCCTTCTTTCCCTCTGGCCATCTCCTACCTCGACCCCGCCGGCCTCACCTCGATCCAGACCCGACTCTCATTCCTCCTCTTCGTCGTCTCGATCCAGATATGCTGCACCACGTCGGAACACCACCATCTCCTCCATCCTCCTAGCACTACCACAGCCGTTGACCCCCCACGACGATACCAACCTCCCTCTGCAACGCATCGGACCACCCGAGCCGCATGTACCTCTCCATCCCCATGCTGAACCACCCCCCGCTGTCCTCGACCACCACCATTCCCCACCGGAATACCGACCCGCCTGAACGTTGAACATCTCCGCTCCCCCCTCGACTGAACTCCTCACCGAGCCCCCTGCTGCGTACCGCTGCATCAATACCACCAGCATGAACCACCACCCGAGCCTCCTATTCCACCTCTTCCCTGTCCTCCGTCACCCTCGCCGGATCCCCCCTCTGCCGCTGTCCCCAACACCTACTCCGGCCATTATCATCATCCTCATCTCCTCATCATCACCATTAGCATCACCATTAACACCCATCCTCATCATATCACCCCATCAACACCATCTCATCATCATCATCCTCATCTCTTCATCATCACCGTTATCATCATCATCGTCACCCTCGTCGCCTATCATCATCACCATCCTCGTCGTCACCATCATCAACGTCGTCATCACCTTCGTCGTCATCGTCATCATCTTCGTCAACCACAACGTCGTCATTGTCTCCGTGCACGTACCCCAAGGTACGAATGTGTACCCCTTCCTTCATATTTTTATGTGTGTGTATGTGTATATATTCAGGTATCCTATTAGTATATGTTAATATTAATATTGGTATATATATATATATATATATATATATATATATATTTATATATATATATAGTAAATTTCTCAATTAGTATATATACACATGTATATGTATTATATATGTATCCCTAGTATATGTTAATATATATAGTATAAATCCAATTAGTATATATATACATATATATATATGGTAAATGTATTTATTTGGTGTATATATGTATTGTATTAATGATATATGCTAGATAATAATAATGTATATTTATATACTAGGTGACCCGAGTGTAACCACGGATATCCCGTAGTTACGTTGACCTGTAACCATGTAATATTGTTAGCAGACTGCCATTATGTACACTGACATACTGGCGAGCCCCGTATTATTTTGACTGTCTGTCTTGCACAATAATTACAGACGCGACACCCGTGCGATTAGACGCACACTTGACCCTAGTTGACTAGTGACATACCTAGTGTAGCCCTGGGTTCAGAGTATTTATGGTTGTGTATGTGCTAGTATAATAACTGATGTTGTATTGTATTATATCACATGTATATAGGATATTGGATTTATCTGCTCGACTTCAGGAGCAGGTTATTGGTACTTCGCAGCTTTCTTGCCAGGCAAGTATACCTTGCCTTGTTGTACTGTTTAAATTCAGTTATATTATTAGTTGCATGTTTATTGTTTTAAATTATATAACTGTGCGCGTACGAGAGACACTCGGGTGCAGTCAACGAATGCGTTGACGTTAGGACTTGTGCCTGACCTAGTGTCTAGTAGACCCACCTAAAGTTGTGGAGTTATCGGTATGACTCCCCAGGCCTTGAAACGTATCATTACACATCACAGAGTGAGTTCATGTAGGGACGCGTGTCTCATACTCGACTAGCCATCGGTGTGAGCAACATGTGTGACGATATTTAGCTTAGTTTATTTCTATAGAGACTTGCATTATAGTACGAGATGTCCGAATCGTGTTCACGACTTGTATATCTACATTGGACGGGGAGGAAGACAAATTGGCGTATGGGACACCCACTTCCTTTATTTAGATGCCACATTCGACGGAGTGATATGGACGTTATATACTATTCAGATGCCACGTTCTTCGGAGCGATATGGACATTATATACTATGCAGATGTCTCACTCTTTGGAGTGATAGGACGTTATTATATTACATTGTGCCCTTGTATTGGGGGTATATGTGGCATATACTAGCCAGTCATGACGATTGGTGAATTACGTCAGCATATGTCTAGCCTACACTTTCTCATACGTACCAATGCTGTCCTCAAATTGTATTTCACTTAGCTGGTTAGCGCACCCCTTTTATTTATTCAGTATTTACTTTATGGCATGCTTCTATGTATCTTGTTATGTCCCTCTGAGGACCTGGTCCCTTTCCAGGTGTAGATGTTCATGAGTATTCACAGGAGCGCAGATCCGGACTGGTTACTTATATTCCGAGCAGGTCTTCGCTTCGAGTCTCAGTGGTTGATAGTTGTTGTACTTATACTGTATTTGTCTTGTTCATTCTATATCCTAGTTGGTAGTAGATTTGTTTCCATCCGACTATCATCTTTAGATACTTTATATTGAGATCTAGTTCATAGATATTAGTTATTTATTTATATTTGATTTTTGTGGATGAGATTAGATTATACCCTGTGACTTGTGATAGTTTTACCACTTATGAATTATTATTCATTATAACAGCGTACGCATGTGCTATGGTTCCCATATATTGGAGTTGCTATATACATGCGGCTGGCATGCTTACGTGTCCTAGTCCTACATATTTTGGGACTGGGACGTGACATGTTTTTGTGGTGGCCCATGCAGGTCGAGAGCATATTGTCTCGGTTACGTTACTGTACCGAGCAAGCCTGCAAATAGGATTAGAATATAGGATCTCATCCATATTTGACTATGACTCATCTTCCTTCCAATCTGTTCTATTTGTGTAAACGCATCATGCTTGATTCATGTGCTTCCCTAATAGTTCCTTGAGTATAGCCCCTGCTAGAATATATGAATCCCTGTTGATAAGATGATATTTAGGGTAACATTCCTATTAAGAATACAACTAGGGCATGGACACATCACTAAGTTTAGAATATCTAATGATCCCTAGCATCCCTTACCTGTAGATTGATTGACCATTATCTCTTGATAATTGGGGATGACTTAAGAGTAGTATAGGCAATACTAGGGCTAGCGATAAATTTAACCATATTGTTTGATCCTAGCATTGAGGGACCAAAAGAAATCCAAGGTTGAATATTAGGATCAAAACTTAACTTTTATAGTGAGATAGTATTATAGAACTATGAATTTAGGTTCTTGTCCTGATACTAGCAGACAGTACCTTAGGAGGCCAAAAGAAACGAAAATAACATTCTCCTCGACCAAATCTCGAATACAGATATTAGCATACCCCCTTCCCCTTAGGAAACCATGATATTATCTAAAGTCCCTCTATGGTAATTTTATCTATTGTTCCTCCGAAACCTTAACGTTCGCTAATTGTGCGACGACTAAATTATGTTCTTCTTGTCTTCATCTTTTAACTCGTGCCACATAACTCTTATGATTGTAGGCCAAGTGATTTATTTCTGTGTTAGGATATATAGTTTGCTAGGGTTATAATTTGTTAATTGAACTTTAAAGTTTGTGCTTGGTAATTAGGACTTGATAGTTTTGAGTTATTCTTGTAGATTATGGCTTGATGATTATCCTTTAGTTTGAATCACGTAATTTGTACCACACCTTGATATGAGTTATATTTCCCTTTCCTTTGAAGGCCAGTAACTTTTCTATTCTTACTATTGACACATGTTCTATGAGCACTATGATTAAGACTTAAGGTGACCATTACCTATATAATACAATAGGAGACCCTAATAAGTACCAAGATCTTTTCCGCATATACCCCAATAAGAGTTCATACTTTATTTATAAGAACAAGATTATTTTGTAGATTTTCCTTAAGACTGTCACAGTATTAGTTTATTATTTTAAGTTGGGTAGTATGCCTCACAACCTAGTAACACATAGTCCTCTTGACTCATTATTGAAGTATAACTGAATGACATTAACTGCATACTAGCATAAGATAATAGTTTTATTCAGACTGTAACACTTAGAGGTCCATGCCCCTAATTGGTCGACTAGCGACTTAGACAAGGAGTTAGTATGACAACTGTAGACTGTAGAGTCTTATTCTTGTTTTTGTTTTGTGAACTTGAATTATTTGTACCTTCTCTCATCATAATCCAGCGTATTTATATTTTCTGTACTACCTTGATTTATGCTGCTATTATAGCCTAGTTTTGCAAGCTTATTCTTTATCGAGCTTGTTCATGACATATGTATTATTGGAGTACTACACTAATATATTTCAGAATCAGTGTATTAAGGTCTAGCTAACCTTAGTGCGCTTGGTTCGCCCTTCGCATGACTACTTTACGTGGATTGAGATATATAGTTGACTAGTAAACGAATGTACTTGCCCTTAGTCATGTCTGGGCATATCATGTCGATTATATAACTGTACTGATATGAGCATGTGAATAAGAACCTACCAAAATAGGATTTTAATCCACAACTGCCTTGACAATTCCCATTTGAATTCTTTAAACGTCTTGATCCCCATACTTCTATTCTATTACCTCCCCCTTGAACTCTTTATTATTGTTTTTCGTCTTCCCTTATTTCGGAAAGACGAAACCTCATGCTTAGTATAAGTTGATACACAGAGAGTACTAGATATACACCATAGGACAATCACATTACTTGAGGATTTTTTTTTAATTAAGGGCATATTATATGTGATATATTGGTATTAAAGTTTCGAGGATTGAATAACATGATTAAATAATTTGAGGATTATCTTCTTAATAGCCTTATGTGATAGATAGGTAAATTATAAGTTGGGTAAAAATTGTATTGCTAACTTACGGTAAAATACTTTTAGATTGTGATCAAGTAAGATTAGATTGGGAGTCGAGCCATTTTAATTTTTAGAAATTCTAAAAGAAGGGTTAAGATAATGATGATTTGATGAATTTTTAAAAAAAACCTTGATGTGGTGAACCAAATATTTATACTTTGAGCACTTGATTTAAATTTTGAGAATTGGAGGTTGAATCATCGATTTAAATCTTGAGAAAAATAAATATAACTCTAAACATGAACATGGCCGGATTGAATTCCAAATTTAATGATTGAATTAAAAGTAAAATTTTGATTGTTGGATTACTTATTTGAAATATTGAGGATGTAAATTGAATTTAAAATTTGAGGAGTACAAAAATTCCTAAGTTGATGATAGGAGTAATGTTCGATTAGAAATATTTTCTAAAGGAGATTGTGACAACTGGAGCTCGTGATATAAAATTGATGTGCGTTATGTAATTCTTGAAGATGTTATATGGATTCAATTTAAATTTGGATGTTGATGATTTGAAAAAGTGAAAAGAGATTACAACAGGTTGAATTTTGAATTGAACAGTGATTATCTAATTTTTGAAGGAATTGCGATAGGTTTGATTAGAAATTTAATTATCACAAAGAGATTCTGATTGACTTACTTTATGTACGTGAAGGAATAACAGACCATGCCTTATTCTAATTTCGAGGACAAAATTATTTTTAAGTTGGATAGATTATAAACCCTCACACCCAAAATTAGGCCTACTTGGCTTAGATAGTGAAACTAGGGCTAGTTGAACCCAATTAGAAATAGAACACGACATTTGATTTAATTATACAATATTTATATCATATAGTGCATCTTATCGTTGCTTCGATAATTGGAGCACTACGCTAACCATTGTCTTCCTACAAATTTTACATCATTGTCCTAGACGTGGCCGCCTACCATTCTGACCTTTGTGTAACTTATAATTATGCTCTCTTGTGCTACATTTTAGTCGCACAACATTCGTCGCGAACGTTTATAATTAATTCTAGATAAATACGACCATGTATCCTTGTGCGTTCCAATCAAAATTGGAGACACAATCTTGACCTATTTCGTGCAACCCAATTTATGATAATATTCTACTCTGAGCCCTCTATGTCCATGACACTTGTGTCCCACCTAATTTTATCCCCATGTGCTTCTAATTAATTCCAGAATATCTTGCGCATTAATTTTAATTAATTTAATCCAATTTCTATCTTTGTGTAATTTTCTAAATTGTTGTGCGCTTTTATGCAAAAGCGCATTGAGGTGTCCACACCATTGGATAATACATGAAGAAATCCAACTTTTTCCTTCATAGGAATTTTTCTATAATTTTCGGAATGTGCAACGCGCAACATCGCCCCCTTTATTTTAAACATATCCTTGCATTTAAATAATGCAAATTCTAGCCCTCCAAACATCCCCATGTGAGCCCAAGGCCCATCCCAAGGAGATGTTGACCAAAGTCAAATATTCCTAGGTCAACCCCCTTACATGTGCATATATAAATAATCCTTTATTTTTCCTTTCCTTTTCTATTCCCTTCAACCTAAGAAATCAGTCGAATACCTATCCCTATCCCTATTCACCTTCTTCTCCCCTTCTTCCCTGCGCACACCCGCCGCCGGAGTACTCGCCGACGTAGCCCCATCACCACCCTCACCTCATCCTCCGCCGACCAGCTCGAAGAGCCCCCGTCGGCCAACTCCATCGCCTGAACCCGACCTTGCCTCCAACCCGCTGCACCACCGAGACGCTGAACACCTCCTCCCCACGACCTCCTCTTCCCCCTCCGGCCATCTCCTCCCTCGACCCCGCCGGCCTCGCCTCGATCCAGACCCGACTCTCCTTCCTCCTCCTCGTCGCCTCGATCTAGATACGCTGCACCACGCTGGAACACCACCATCTCCTCCATCCTCCAAGCACCACCACAGCCGCTGAAGCCCCCAAGATGATCCCGACCTCCCTCTGCAACCCGTCGGACCACCCGAGATGCCTGCACCTCTCTATCCCCATGCTGAACCCCCCCGCTGTCCTCGACCACCACTATTCCCCACCGGAACGCCGACCCGCCTGAACGCTGAACATCCCCGCTCCCCCCTCGACTGAACTCCTCCCCGAACCCCCTGCTGCTCACCGCTGCATCAACACCACCAGCACAAACCACCACCCGAGCCTCTTATTCCACTTCTTCCCTGTCCTCCGTCACCCTCGCCGGATCCCCCCCTCGACTGCTGTCCCCAACACCTACTCCGGCCATCATCATCATCCTCATCTCTTCATCATCACCATTAGCATCACCATTAACACCCATCCTTATCACATCACCCCATCAATACCATCTCATCATCATCATCCTCATCTCTTTATCATCACCGTTATCATCATCATCGTCACCCTCGTCGCCTATCGTCATCACCATCCTCGTCGTCACCATCGTCAATATCGTCATCACCCTCGTCGTCCTCGTCATCATCGTCGTCAACCACAACGTCGTCATCGTCTCCGTGCATGTACCCCGAGGTACGAATGTGTGCCCCTCCCTTTATATTTTTATGTGTGTGTATGTGTATATATTCAGGTATCCTATTAGTATATGTTAATATTAATATTGGTATATATATATATATATATGTAGTAAATTTCTCAATTAGTATGTATACACATGTATATGTATTATATACGTATCCTTAGTATATGTTAATATATATATTATAAATCCAATTAGTATATACATACATACATATATATATATATATATATATATATATATATATATATATATATATATATATATATATATATATACATATACATATGGTAAATGTATTTATTTGGTGTATATATGTATTATAAGTATTAATGATATATGTTAGATAATAATAATGTATATTTATATACTAGGTGACCCGAGTATAACCACGGATATCCCGTAGTTACGTTGACCTGTAACCATGTAATATTGTTAGCAGACTGCCATTATGTACACTAACATACTGGCGAGCCCCATATTATTTTGACTGTCTATCTTGCACAACAATTACAGACGCGACCCCCGTGCAATTAGATGCACACTTGACCCTAGTTGACCAGTGACATACCTAGTGTAGCCCTGGGTTCAGAGTATTTATGGTTGTGTATGTGCTAGTGTAATGACTGATGTTGTATTGTATTATATCACATGTATATAGGATATTGGATTTATCTGCGCGACTTCAGAAGCAGTTTATTGGTACTTTGCAGCTTTCTTGCCAGGCAAGTATACCTTGCCTTGTTGTACTCTTTAAATTTAGTTATATTGTTAGTTGCATATTTATTATTTTAAATTATATAACTGTGCGCGTCTGAGAGAGACTCGGGTGCAGTCAACGAATGCGTTGACGTTAGGACTTGTGTCTGACCTAGTATCTAGTAGACCCACCTAAAGTTGTGGAGTTATCGGTATGACTTTCCAGGCCTTGACACGTATCATTACACGTCACAGAGTGAGTTCATGTAGGGACGCGTGCCTCATACTCGACTGGCCATCGGTGTGAGCAACACGTGTGACGATATTTAGCTTAGTTTATTTCTATAGAGACTTGCATTATAGTACGAGATGTCCGAGTCGTGTTCACGACTTGTATATCTACATTGGGCGGGAAGGATGACTAGTAGGTGTATGAGACACCCACTTCCTTTATTCAGATGCCACACTCGACAGAGTGATATAGACGTTATATACTATTCAGATGCCATGTTCTTCGGAACGATATGGACGTTATATACTATGCAGATGTCTCACTCTTCGGAGTGATAGGACATTATTATATTATATTGCGCTCTTGTATTGGGGGCATATGTGGCATATACTAGCCAGTCATGACTATTGGTGAATTACATCAGCATATATCTAGCCTACACTTTTCCATACGTACCAATGTTGTCCTCAAATTGTATTTTACTTAGCTGGTTAGCGCACCCCTTTTATTTATTCAGTATTTACTTTATGGCATGCTTCTATGTATCATGTTATGTCCCTCTGAGGACCTGGTCCCTTTTCAGGTGTAGATGTTCATGAGTATTCGCAGGAGCGCAGATCCGGACTGGTTACTTATATTTCGAGCAGGTCTTCGCTTCGAGTCTCAGTGGTTGATAGTTGTTGTACTTATATTGTATTTTTCTTGTTCATTCTATATCCTAGTTGGTAGTGGATTTGTTTCCATCCGACAATCATCTTTAGATACTTTATATTGAGATCTAGTTCATAGATATTGGTTATTTATTTATATTTGATTTTTGTGGATGAGATTAGATTATACCCTGTGACTTGTGATAGTTTTACCACTTGTGAATTATTATAACAGCATACACATGTGTTATGGTTCCCATATATTGGAGTTGCCATATACATACGGCTGGCATGCTTACGTGTCCTAGTCCTACGTATTTTGGGACTGGGACGTGACACTAACCCTTCTGGTTTTCATCGCCAGGTTTAAAGCTAACACCTGAGGATCAAACGTACTTTCCCATGAACCATGGCGTGCACCAGATGGATGGCCACTGAGGGAAACGAGTGGGTTTCTTCTTCCCTGCTCGTTATTACACATTTTACTCATTTTGGGCATTTAGCCACCGGCACTTATTAGCCGTAAATTTGGATATTTAGTTTCCTTATATGATTATAATTAATCAGACTCCAGCTGATTATGGTCATGTACTTTTACTACTCTGTCAGCTTTCTTATTTTTGCACAGCTAATTTTCTGAATATTGTGGCAGGGCATTTGTGACGCCTTACTTTCTTGTCATATATGTTCTATGTTTACTGTTCTTACTTGACTGATTAAGACAATAGATGTATTGTGCGACCCTAAGTGACTTGTTTGTAGTATGCACCCCCTTGTCTAGTTACAGCCGTGACCGTCGTACGATATTTTATACCTTGTACGGGAGAGCTGGCCATGTCCATTTCTGTATTTCGGTACTGGGGTGTGACAAGGTTTTAGTGGTGGCCCATGCAGTTTTGTGTTTTTAGACTTGTGGGGTGTTATGGTCATAAAAGTCTTAATCAAACATGTGCCTTTTAAAACCTAAATTCGTTTTCCTTGAAGCCTTGCTTGACTATTGAATCAATTGTTCCCTTGATCCTTCCTGTCATATTCTTGATATTTCTTGTCATTTTTTTAGGGCTTCTTCAGTTGCTGGAGCAGCCAACATAGAAGGACTGGGTTCCCCTGGGCAAAAATGAGAGGTAGCACCTGTTATGAGTTAAATTTGTATAGAGCCAGTAGTTGAACAAGCTGGCACAGTAGAACCAAAAGTTGGACATGTTGAGCAACCAGCCCCTGAGATCCCCGTACCCCCAGTAGTACCAATAGTACAGGCAGTACTTGACACCCCGATATTGCTAGAGATCCTCTGGGGAATGATGACTATGCTGCAATACTAGATGGCGGTACAACAGAATCGACAGTTTCAACAACAAGAGCAGAATATTTTGTTGAGTCAAGGTTTACAGACGGCTCTGGAAGAGGTGGAAGGACTGATTCTGGGGCGTCGGTTAGATTTTGTCAACTTAACCTAAGGTACTTTGATGGCACAGAGGATGCCATCACAGCAGATGCCTGGTTGCAAGATATTGAAGTTATTCTGGCAACAACAAGGGATCCAGCGGATGAACAAGTTGATCAAGTTCGATTGTAGCTTCAAGACCTTGTCCGTGACTGGTGGACGTCAGTATAAGTTGTCTTGAGGTATCCTATCTCTTGGGACAGTTTCAGGGCTTGATTTAGGGATAAATATTTTGGAGTCGTAGCACAGTATGAGCTCCAACAGAGATTTAACGGTCTCAAGCAGGCCGGTAGGACCGTGGATGGATTTACAGCCGAGTTTTATGGACTGAGTAGATTCACTCTGACTATGATGGTTACGGAGTCGGATAGAGCAATGAGGTTCCAGCAAGGACTTTATCTGGAGATTCTACAACTAGCAGAGGGGAACGACTACCAGACCTATGAAGAAGTACTGATAGCAGCTCATAGGCACGAGCTTACCATAAAAAGGTTATCAGCAAGGACTAGAGGACAGAAGAGGTCTCATGCTCAGAGTGGAGGAGGAGGTAGAGGAGTACCTCGGATGTCAGGACTATCACCTGGCATTCACATCCATGATTTAGCGCCAAGGAGGGAGGCAGTTTCGACGGTGAAAAAACCGGCTCGGCAGCAGCCGAGATAGCAACAACAACAGCAGCGCTAGGGAGCACCGGTGGGTTACACTTACTGTGGCAAGGGAGGCCACACTAGAGATGTATGTAGGGCAACCAATGGGTTGTGTATGAGGTATGGTAGTCCAGATCCCTGGATTGTCAATTGTCCAATAATGCAGAGGCCAGGAGGGCTAACCGAACAGTTACCAGCACTGCCAGCACCAGGGTAGTCCAGCAGAGAGGGCCAGCAATAGTAGTGAGGCCATTAGATCTGCGTCTGCTACCGACGCAAGCTCAAATATACCAATAACATCAGAATCAGCAGCATGGCCAGCAAAGTCTACAATAACATGTCTAAGGAAGACAACAGCGAGGAGCCCAGCAGGACCAAGGATAAGCTTTCACTTTATCTTTGGAGGTGGCTTTGGCATCTGGCGACGTGGTGGCAGGTAACATCTCTATCGCATCTTATCCTATAGTAGCATTATTTGATTCTCGTGTATCTCATTCATTTGTATTTGCATGATTTACGACACTTATTGGATTGGAGTTTGAGGCATTGCCAGAGAGGTTGAATATACTCACTGGTAATGGGCTCGTAGGAGTGAGTAGAGTAAGTATAGCGTGTCTGGTCATAGTGTGTGTGCGTTTACTACCAGCACGATTGATCGAGTTTTCTATGGATAACTTTGACATTATCTTAGGCATGGACTGGCTGAGAGACAGTCATACTACGATAGATTGCCATAAGGGTAGGATATTATTTAGTATCCCAGGAACAAAAGATTTTGCCTCTGACAGATCTGTGGGAGACCAGCATGAAGAGAGGATCACAACTACAGTGATAGCAGAAGAATAACTTTTTTAGATAATCAAGGAGTTCTTAGACGTCTTTCCAGAAGAACTACCAGGGTTACCCCAAGTAAGAGATATTGATTTTTATATAGAGTTAATCCTTGGAGCATTGCCAATATCTTACAAAGTTTACTAAATGGCACTATTAGAATTAGACAAGCTGTAACAACACGTAGAAGAGCTGAAGGCAAAGAAGTTTATGAGCCAGTGGATCACCTTGTGGAGCGCCAATGGTTCTAGTAAAGAAGAAAGATGTATTATCACAGTTATCTATAGATTACAGATAATTGAATGCAGTAACAGTGAAGAAAAAGTACCTATTACCAAGAATCGATAATTTGTTTGATCAACTGAGAGCCAAAGTTTCTCTAAGATCGATATTCGATCAGGGTATCATCAAGTAAGAGTTCGGGAGCAAGATATATCCAAGATAACATTTAGGTCACGATATGAGCATTACAAATTCTTAGTTATGTCATTCGGACTGACTAATGATCCAGCGATATTTATGGATTTGATGAACCACATTTTCATGCCATACCTAGATCAGTTCGTGGTTGTTTTCATAGATGACATTTTTGTTTATTCCATTAGCAAGGAGGAATATGAGGAATATCTTTGGAAGGTCTTACAGATTTTGAGGGAACACCAGTTGTATGCAAAGCTCAGCAAGTATGAGTTTTGGTTGGATCACGTGTCATTCTTGGGTCACATTATCTCTGGAATAGGATTAGCAGTAGATCCTAAGAAGGTTGAGGTCGTAGAGAGTTGACCAATTCCTAAGATAGTTGTAAAACCCTATATTTTTAAATATTATTTAATTAATTAAATATTGGAATTTATTTATATTAGTTTAGTTAATTAGGAAAATATGACTTAATGATTTAATTACCTAGATAATTAATCATCTAGAATTATTGCACAAAGTCCTATTATTTTATTTTAGGAATATTTGCAGAAGAGGGATATATTTTTTTAGAATTTATTTGGGTATATTATTTTCTGAATTTGTTTTACCTTTTTATATATATATATATATATATAAATAGTATAATTATAATAATAATAATGTTAGTAATAATAATAAGTATAAAAATAGTAATAATAATAAGTAATAGTTACAATAATATTAGTAATAATAATAATAATAATAATAATAATAATAATAATAATAATAATAATAATAATAATAATAATAATAATAATCAAAAGAAAAAGAAAAAGAAAAAGAAATAAAAGAAAAAGAAAATAAAAAGAAAAAGAAAAGACAGTAA
This sequence comes from Iris macrosiphon, assembly GCA_036927795.1. NCBI lineage: Eukaryota > Viridiplantae > Streptophyta > Magnoliopsida > Asparagales > Iridaceae > Iris > Iris macrosiphon. Next base: position 176,318,440 of record JAYESA010000010.1, read on the forward strand.
AAGAAAAAGAAAGGAAAAAATAAAAACCTTAAACCCTAACCCGCCTAAAGCCCAAACCCACAACCTTAAACCCGCTAACCCATTTCCAAATCCCCCCCCCCCCCCCGCTGTAGCCCAGACCCGCACGAAAACTACCCCTTGTAGTTTCCCTCTCTCTCGAAATCTCTCTCTATATATATATGTATAACCATAAACCCAAACCTTAACCATCCGCCTCCGCGCCGACCTGATGCCGACCCGCCGCCGCCGGAGCTCCGAGTCGACCTGACGCCGGCCGCAAGCTCGCCGTCAACCGCGTACCGCGACAGCAGGAAATCGCAACAGTAAACCTTCCTTCGAGCGTAGATTTCTGCCTCCTCGCTCAACCAAATTCTGATTCATCTTTGCCGGTAAGATCCCCACCTATCCCTCTCTAAATCCCGTAGATTAGTTCCCATCGTTCAGCGCTAAAACCTAGGTAAAAATCGACGCCAAGTTGAGGAAAAACTACGTCAATTAATTTCAGAAAAACTGTTGCAACCACCTATATTTAAAGACTCGTATCTCCCACCACAGAGATCCAAACTTAGAAATTCCTTTTGCTATGTGAAGACCACCTAACCTAGATTATTTTCTGTCAATTATATTATTTTAGTTAGTGTTATATGCAGAATTAAATTAGGTTGAAAACCCATAAAAACTTATTTTTTGAAACATAAAAATTTGTAATACGGAGTGCGTCCCGCCAAACGGGACCGCCCCATCGCATACCAATTGCACCAAAAGGCACGTATGGTATATCCATACATGTGGGCTTTCACAAAAACTGATTCGGACGCGTGTGCGCGTCAGAATCAACCCGTATCGACAAAAAGTCCATGTATCGCGACTTTTGCAAAAATTTGCACCATTTGTTGTACGCTCGTCAGAATACGACGAAACTTACGCCATTGGACTCGTGGTATCGCACTGGTCCTGTGACCCAATTTTCACATAATTCTGAGATAATTGACCAAACTGCCTATTTGCGGGCCCTACGGTTGACTTTTTGGGCGAAATTGTGTTCGGCTCACCGGAATCCAAAATTGGATATACCATTGAGTTCGTACTTAAATTTAGAGTTTGTTTAACATATAATTTTGTCCTATTTAGAGACCTTTACCTCTGGCATACTTTTCGGTGCAAAGTGGCCCACAAGTGGACCCGCTTTGACCTAAAATTACCGTTTTGCCCCTATATCCAAATTGGACGAAAGGGTAGTGTTTTCTAGCTATCTCGCTTATTCTGGAAACATTGGTGATATTTATTTCAGCATCCGAAGATGTTCATTCTGAGGCCGTAGTTTCTGATCATGTGTGCTTGACTCCTGGACGTTACACTTTGCAGCTCTCTTGCTAGGCAAGTATACCTTGCCAAATTGTTTACAGTACTTTGCATACTTATTATATTTTTATATGTTCATTGCATGTGTATTTTCTTTCATTCATAATTATATATATAAATGTATGTTGACACACACTTGACACTTAGTATCATGAGAGGACAATCAGTAGGCGTATGGGCTATAACCACTTTGGTAAACTGTAGTAACTAGCACGCACTATGGTAGTCGTGTCCGATGGTCGCTACCCCCACGGTATGTCGGTCGATGGTGTCACGATGGTCGCTACCCCCGCGGTATGACGGCTGATGATGTTCTAGACGTGTGTGAGATTTGTGAGATTATATAGAGTAGCCTACCCTGCCCATACGTCGAAAAGTTGTCCTCATTATGCATTTCATATAGATTGTCTTGTACAACGTACTTATATATTTTTTATCCATTATGCATGTTTATTGTATTCAATTGGCATGCTTTTATGTATCTTGTTACGTTCCTCTGAGGACCTGATCCCTTTCCAGGTGTAGACGATCTTGACTATTCGCGGGAGCACGGATCAGGACTTGCTACTTATCTCTTTCGATGAGGACTTCTCTTCGAGTCTTATGGTTCATTAGTTCTTATGTGGTTTCTCTTATATTCCAGTTTGGTAGTGGATTTGTTTCCACCCGACTATCATTCTTTGATACTTCATATTGATATTCAGTTATATATAGTAGATTGGTTATTTATTCCTATTTGATTATGTGGATGAGATTTAGTTATGCCTATGACTTCTGATAATTATATACCACATATGAGTTATTATTCATATTACAGCGTACGTGTGTATTATGGTATCCATAGATTGGAGTTGCCATATACATACGGCTGGCATGTTTACGTATTCCTAGTCCTCGTATTTTGGTAATACGAGAAATATCTTTGGAAGGTCTTACAGATTTTGAGGGAACACCAGTTGTATGCAAAGCTCAGCAAGTATGAGTTTTGGTTGATCACGTGTCATTCTTGGGTCATATTATCTCTGGAATAGGAGTAGCAGTAGATCCTAAGAAGGTTGAGGCTGTAGAGAGTTGACCAGTTCCTAAGATAGTAGCAAAAGTGCATAGTTTCCTGGGATTGATAGGATACTACAGAAGGTTCATGGCAGACTTTGTAAGGATTTCAGTACCGCTGACTCGATTGACGCACAAGAAAGCTAAGTTTGATTGGTCAGTAGAGTGCTAGACATCATTTAAAGAATTAAAGAAGAGATTGATTTCAGCTCCGATTCTCACGCTTCTAGCAGGTTCGGAGGGTTTACAGTGTATTACGATGCAACTCATGTACATAAGTCCTAGACTCAAATAAATTAAAAGATTATATTTGAATAATGAAGTATAATTACCATGTGTTGTGTATTGATGCAACATGGAAGAGTGATAGCATATGCATTGCGATAGCTTCAAGATCACGAGAAGAATTATCCTACTCACTGTTACGACCCGCACTCGAATTTTCGGGCACGAGTACGTGGTTACGCCCAGCCTACACCGTAGAATCGGCGGTAGAACGATGTCTGGATCATTTTTAACTATCTAACTTCTCAGTAATATAATATGGTACCTGTCAATCATCTCAACTCCAAACGGAGGAGCAATATGGTATCTCACAAGTATATCTAATCTCAATCACAAACAAACTAAGGAAGATAATGCATGAATGGAATAGCGAAGGAAAGAATAAATATACAATTCATAATCTGAAATAATATACAAGTTGTGAATCCACCAAAAGAATAGTCTAATACAATCTAATACAAATAAACTAGACCTCATCGAACTCTGCAACTAAGTCCTCCTGGTCTATATGAGTATCCTCTATAGGTACGCCGTCCTGCAGCCCATAGAATGTGGGATACTGCTTTAGAAGCCAGTCATCTGAAAAAATATATCTAGTCAGGATTGGAGCGAAGTACATACCTCTGAAAGTAGTTTCAATAGCATAATCGAGCATATAAATAGATAATAGAAATAAAATACAAGATCACTAAACATATGAATGATAAACAATAGATATACAGGTAATGTACGAGAATATAGAACAACAATATGAATATCAACAATATGATAAAGTAACTGCAAACTAACTAGCTAATGTGCCTCAGAATACAAGTTTATTATGTGATCGGGTTGGGTGAACATGATCAGGTAAGACGATTACAAGTGAGGTATATAACCAGAATGTACACGATGTAACAATGGGACTTTGATCACATAATCAATTTCTACTCTCCCACCCCCAACTAATACCGATGGATCCAATCACGACACGCTATGAACACAAAATATAACCACTGAACACGAGCAGTGGGTGTACACGAATATCATAACCACCAAACACGAGTGGTGGGTGTACATGAATAAGCACACTGAACATGAGCAGTATATGAACACAAAATATAATCATTACCCAATATACACGATAAGATATAATATACATGAGTACCCGCTGAACACGGTAGGGGATAACATCTCCTGACGGGATCCATATAATACCAGTCCATGAAATCACTGTGTCGGAATCAAGTATATAATTCTAGAACATGCATATATACAATATTATGAATTGAAAACTATGAGAGAAATGTACTCGCCTGAAGTCTTAAGCAAGGTGTGTCTTTCAATGTCCAAGCTGGTGTCACACAGACCTATATATGGTATCTTGCATCAATTCAAGGTTCAAGAATGAAAATAAGTTAAGTTGATGCAATTCTAGGTCAATAAGCCATTTTTAGGTCAAACCGATAAAATCTAGGTTGCAATAGTCTAATACTAAGTCACTAAGTCGATACACTATAAAGCTATGCTATACTAGCTAAGCTAAGATAATAAAAGGCATTCAAAAAGTCATATCCTAAGATATGCAAGTTTCTATATAGGAAATAGTATTTTATATATATATACAAGTCAATATACATAATATTATATCAAAATAATGAAAATACGATACCTTGGCCTTGCACCAATGCGTATTACACATATCTCGATACCCAAACTCAATACCTTGGGTATCGGCCCAATACCTTGGTAATACCTTGGTATCCCGAGGTAACCCAAAACTCTAACATATAACTAATACCAATAGATATATAAAACCCCAAACTAATATACTAACTATAAACTAACACTAATATATACATATCAATATAATATAGAACTAACTATAATACTAATATATATAGATATGTATATCTAATATAACAAACTATCAAGATACACTACCTATTAGTATATGAGACAAACTATCATACAATATCATCTACTACAAATATATATTTACATGTAGCTAACTAGCTACTAGCATATATATATGTCTACACTAATATATATATATATATATATATATATATATATATATATATATATATATATATATATATATATATATATATATATATATATATATATATATATACACTAACTACTACTAGCTAACTCAATGTCTCAATAACCCATAACTGAATACTGTTACCTACTAACTACCCATAACCAATACCTTGCTAACTCACTAAATCAATTATTAGTTAACTACCCATATACTAACTAGACTACTACCTTGAATACCCAAACCCAAGTGAAACTCAACAAATGAAATAAACCTCACTGAAAACTAACTGAAATTGTACAGTTAAAACAAAACCCGAAACTGTTACTGTGCTCGGGTACAGCATAATAAACTGAAACCAAATACTATGCAAGCCCAAGCCCTCTTCCATGCTTGGCTATACAGTTGGCTGTGCAACCTCTTCCCGAGTTGCTACTGCTACTGTGAGTCCCTGCTGTGCAGCTCAAGGATGCACTGCTCGATTGATATGCAGCCAACCTGAGCTGCTACTGCTACTGTAAACAGATACTGCTCGGCATCTCTTCCTGTGCACGAGCTGTAGCTCTTGCTGCACACTGTTGAATTGGTGGCAGCACACTGCAGCTACTGATACTTCTAAGGACTGCTCTCCTCCTTCTTGTTGTCAATGCAGAAGCTCTAATCATGTTGTTGCTGTTAAAGACTACTCAGACCACTCACACACATGCCACACAAACACTCACAGATACCTACACATAACACAACTCTACACATCTATGTATAACAATATATATATATATATATATATATATATATATATATATATATATATATATAAGTAAACACACATATATATATATACATATATATATATATATATATTAACACAAGTAAACACACACACACACACACACATATATATATATATACACCTCTATATATACATAAACACAAACACCTATATACATATATATAAGTAAACACTAATACACACATGTATCTATATAACACACACATATCATCATCTAGATATATAAATACACATGTACGTATAGGAAAGAGGACAAAACATCAAACACGTGGAGTGCACCGCACCTGTATCACACTGACTCTATGATACACTTACGATACGACTCCAACACACAACCAAACACATCGTGGAGGACACGAGCAAGTCTAACACACTAATTATGAATAATACATATAGTAATTACAATAACTACGTATCCGTATCACAATATGATATCCACAAGTCCCCCTGTCGGAGAAAACCCCCCAAAATTAACATTTTCGTCAAATTGACGAGATACGACCTACATGTACCCAATTGTGGATACGACACTAGTCACAAACAAATAATCATATGTTATTTAGATCTATTAGACCCAATGACAACCACTACATGTGCCAATCTCGGAATTTCTCCAAAATTTGTACCAAAATGCACATAACTTCCACCGTAGGTCTCCAATGAACCTAAAATTAATTTCTATGGGTAGTCTATGCATGCGGGTTGGTTTCTTATAGTTAAATATCAGATCTAGATTTTATTAAAAGGGAGAAAACTAAAATGTACCTATTGGGAGATTGATTCCCAATAAAAAGTCCTCAAATGCCAAGTAGCTCCTCTCATTGTAGATCTTGGCCTCCTTCTCCTTGCTCCTTGCTTCCTTCTTGTAGATACTTGATGTAGAAACCTCAATAAAAAATTTAAGAAGGAATTTATGAAGAATTGGTGGAGAATTGATGAGAAAATGAAGAAAATTGGAAGAGAAAAATTGTAGATCTAAAGAATTAGAAAATTGGAATAAAATGAGCAATCTCTCTCCTCACTCTATGGTTGGCCATGTACCCCTCTCCAAGCAATATAAAATATCTCAAGTACCTCTTGGGGCCTCTCATGAAAAAATTAATTAGGGATGGAAGGTTCTAGTCTAATGGTTTCACTAATTAATCCAACCTCCTAATCCATGGGTCTAATTCATGGGCTCAAACTAAACTCATCTAAAATATTGGTTCATGCATCTAATAAATGGGTTAGGTCCACTACAGAAGTCTAAAATAAATCTACAACTAGTAATCAATAATAATATAACAATTTAATAAATCAACCATGCATAATATTTAAATATAAATAATCCTAAAATTAAAATTATCCATGTCAATTATCAAACTACCATTGAGGGAAAATGTGAGGGTGACAATCCTACCCACTTTAGAAAAATTTTGTCCTCAAAATTAAGGAAGAAACTATCTACCAAAAGCAAATAATACCATACAAGAAAGAATTATACCTCACGGTCGAACATATATGGATATCGCTCGTGCATCTCGGCCTCTCGCTCCCAAGTACTCTCTCCTAGCGAGTGATGCCTCCACGCGACGTGCACCAAACGAATCATCTGGTTCCTTAGCACCTTCTCTCTCCGATCCAGAATCTTCACTGGCTGCTCTGGATAGCTAAAAGTAGGGTCCACCTCTATCTCCGAGTGATCCAACACATGACTGGGATCCGCCATGTACCATCTCAACTACGACACGTGAAACACGTTGTGCACTCCCTCCAGTGCAGGTGGTAAGTCTAGTCTGTATGCAACTGCACCGACCCTCTCAAGTATACTGAAGGGTCCTATGAATCACGGACTAAGCTTGCCGCCTCCACCAAAATGAATCGTACCACGTGTCAGAGAAATCCTCAAGAAAACCAGACCGCCAACCTAGCATGAAACACAACCTTAGCACTCTAACAAACAACAATCAACCACAAGCAAAATAAACTAAAACTATACCTCAAACTCCAAAGGTCTCTGGTGGCTATCGTCCCAACGCCGTTGCCTGTCCTGCGCCACTCGAAGTCTATCCCTGATAAGCTTCACCTCCTTTGGTGCATCCACTACCATCTCTGGTCCCAATAAAGCTTTGTGACAAACAGCATCCTAGGATAACAGAGTGCAGCATCTCTGTCCATACAACGCCTCGAATGGTGACATCTCGATGCTGGCTTGGTAGTTGTTGTTGTATAAAAACTCTACCAAGTGAAGGTGATCCTCCCAAGAACCTCCAAGATCCAAAACACAGGTGCGTAGCATGTCCTCGAGTATCTGAATAGTCCTCTCCGACTGTCCGTGTCATACCCCAGTCCCAAAATATCGAGGGACTGGAGATGCGTGGCAATGGCCAGCAGCACGCACCGATGGATAACCCAATTTAATGGAACCATCAGGGCGTACTTAAGCTGTAAATAAGGTCTACTACAACAAGTCACACTAATCTCATCCATAAAGATAAAGAAATAAACTGCATACTGAAATAGAAATAAGTAGCAACAACAATCACAGCAAGTCAGTCGGAGAAACAATCCGACTTAAGTCTGGATAACCTGGCTCTGTAGGCCAGGAACAAGAGATAAACATGAAATAAATACTGAGTACTAGAACAGGCACTCAGGAGAAGTCTTCGGCAGTCACCTCGTCTTCAGTGTTTGGTTCTGATCCAGCAATAGCTTCAGCTCCGGTCCCGTATACCTCGGGATACTGCTCCTCAGCTAAGCCTGGGGACATAATCCATTCCAGGTCCTCAGTGGACATAGCAAGGCACAAAATAATACAAGCCAAATGAATAAGCAGTGCAATAAATAAATAAAATAGCAGGGTAAACTAAGTAACCATCTATGTGATATGCAAATGAGAGCAACACTAGTACTCAGGCTGAGACCGCTACAAGCTCTGTATCGGGGAGCCGGTAGCAGGGATAACACGTAAAGGGTCTAGCTCTGCTGGAGAGTCTATAACCTCACAATAATAGTAGATATATATATAGAACAGCCTGTAGCCTGTGTGTCTCTTTCCACCCAATGTAATCACGCAAACCATGACCATAACGTCTCATGTCCATGTTAGCGGGATTATATCTAATGCAACAAGTCATACTGTCTATAAATAAATATCTCTGTCAAGTCCTGTATCCTATACAGAATCACCACGAATATCTCAGAAAGATTCTGTCCATGATAGTGTCAAGTGTCCTGGGTTGTAGAGTACTTGATAGGTCAAGTACAAGAGTAAGGGAATCGTAAATCCATCTCTAAATGACGAACCCAACACCGCGTACGGTGTTGGCACCCGACTATGATCGGACACTAGGTACGTCACGCATTTCCTAGGTTAAGCAGTTTAAACAAGTTTATATGAATTTACACAAGACATCCAGCAAAGTATTATTACAGGAAATATGAAAATAAAGACTGCAAGTTTGGCAAGGTGCACTTGCCTGATGTTTGGATTCTACCAAGGTGCTGGTTTCGGAAATTTCTAGAGTTATCTCCGAAAGCTGAAATAAACAGTACCATCACGCTCAGAAGGTGTCAAATAGCTAGGAACACCTGTCCTTGGGTCCAATTTGGAGACAAGGGCAAAAACGGCAGTTTTGAACCAAAACGGGGTCCACCGGTGGGCCCGCTTTGCACCGAAAAACGTGTCAGGGTCAACGATCTCTAAATTCACCAAACTTAGTGTCAATAGGTCAGGAACGCTGATACGAACCCAACGAAACTTTTAGATTTGAATTCCGATGAGCCAATCACGAAATCGCCCGTCGAGCGGGGCCTGTGGGGCCCACGACACGCGATTTCGTCAACGTTCTCAGAATCGAACCAAACTTGACCCACAGGACCAGCGTATCGCTACGAGTCCGATGGCGCAAGTTTCGTCTCGATCTGACGTGTGTGCACGAAGTTAGGGTAAATTACAGAAAAGTCGAATACGGGGCGATGTCCGCGGATACGCGTTGATTTCGGTGTGCACGCACACCCGAATCAGCTTTCGCAAAATCTCACACGTCCGTATCAACGATGCGCACGTATCTGTGAAGACCGCACGCGACCAAGTCATCCCGTTTGGCGGGGCGTACTCAGTTCCGAGGTGAAACAGGGTCTGGTTTTTTCCTGTTTTTGGATCGCGGTGTGCGATCACCACAGGACGCGATGCCCCGAGCGGTTTATCCAGGCACCGAGAGGGTCATACAGGATTTGCATAAAAATTTACAGAATTGAAATCGTAGATACAGGGTGCAAGATACGAGTACCTGAAGGGGACCCGAAAAAACTGGGGTTCGGGTTGTGTCCGACACGTGTCGGATACCGAATTGAAAACTAGGGTTAGGGTTTGGGTTCACTGGCCGGCGACGGAGACGGCGGCTGGGGTGGCGCTAAGGCGGAGGAGGCCGGCCGGAGGGCTCGGAGCTGCTGGAGCTGGTGCCGGGGCCGGAGGCGGCGCAGGGGCCGGAGGCGGCGCAGGGGCCGGAGGCGGCCGGAGCGGCTGGAGTTGGTACCGCTGCTGTGTCGGGGAGAGGAAGGGAGAAAGAAGGAGGGGCTGGGGGCTGGGCTAGGCTGGGAGGAGGAGGTCCGGGCGGGCACGGCGGAGAGGTCGGCAGGAGTCGGGCGGTGGCGCACGGCGGCGAGGAGTTCTAGAGTTTGGGGAGATGAGGGAGGAGGAGGTCGGGGTAGGGGTTTTATAGGCTGGGGGCGGGGGTGAGGCCGAGGTCGGGGCGAAGTGGGGGATAGGGGAGATGGGGTATGCGGGTCGGGTCGGGCACGGATCCGGGCTGGGCGGACCCGCCCGACCCGCTAGGTTAGGCTGGGGCTGGGCTGCTAATGGGCTCGGCCCACTGGGCCGGGCCGGGCCCCTAAAAATAATAATAATACAGTAATAATAATAAAAATAATAATAATAATAATAATTTAATTAGGAAAATAGTTTTTAGGCTTTTAAAAATAGGTCTGAAGCCCAATAAAATCCCAGAAAATTATCCTAAGTCCGGTTTTCTATTTTACACCATAAAATTATATTTTCATCATATTTTAATATTATTTATTAACAATTAAAAATCCTATAATCACCACATCACATATTGTAAATTTCTGAAAATTGCAGAAAAATTCCTAAAATTGGTTTTAAAAATCTGAAAATTTGAGGGTGATTGTAATCTACCCCCCTTAAGAGGATTGCGTCCTCACAATCGAAGGGTAAACTACAAAGGGCACGAACTACAGAAATAAAAGAATGCTTAGTTTTTACCTGCATCTGCAAATAAGTGTGGATAACGCTGGCGCATGGTATCCTCTCGTTCCCAGGTCGATTCGCCAGGAGAGTGTTGTTTCCAAGCTACTCGAACCAGCCTGATTGTCTGCCCTCGCAGTGTCTTCTCACTGGTGTCGAGTATACCCACTGGCTGCTTTTCGTATCTCAGGCTAGGTCCCACCAAAATCTCAGAATGATCAACTATATGACTTGGGTCCGTCACATATCGCCTCAGTTGTGAGACGTGGAATACATCATGCACTCCCTCTAAGGATGGAGGTAATGCAAGACGGTAAGCCACTTCACCAATGCGCTCCAAGATATCAAATGGCCCAATGTACCTTGGGCTTAACTTGCCTCTGCTGCCGAATCTGATAGTACCTCTAGTGGGCGAGATCCTCAAAAATACATGCTCTTCTTCCTTGAACTCCAGGGGACGTCTGTGTGCATCTGCCCAATGCTTCTGTCTATCCTGGGCTGCACGGAGATGGTTCTGAATCTGTCTTACTTTCTCCACTGTCTCCGTTACCAACTCTGGACCCAGTATTTGACGTTCGCCAACGTCGCTCCAGCATATTGGCGATCTGCACTTCCTTCCGTACAATGCCTCGAAAGGTGCCATCTAAATGCTTGCCTGATAGCTGTTGTTGTAGGAGAACTCCACTAAGTGCAGATGATCTTCCCAAGATCCTCCAAAGTCCAGTATACATGATCGCAGCATATCTTCCAGGATCTGAATTGTGCGCTCTGATTGGCCATCTGTCTGGGGATGATAGGCAGTACTGAATTTGAGCCTGGTGCCGAGACTCTCTTGCATGCTTCGCCAGAAGTGAGATGTAAATCTTGAGTCTCGATCTGATACAATACTAACCGGCACTCCATGTAATTTTACGATCTGTCGCATATACATGTCGGCTAGTACTTCCGTGGATTGTCTGACTCTGAACGGCAAGAAATGAGCCGACTTAGTGAGCCGATCCACGATGACCCATACTGCATCCTTTCCACTAGGGCTTCTTGGAAATCCAGTGACGAAGTCCATGGTAATATGCTCCCACTTCCATTCAGGGATGGGAAGTGGCTGCAATATACCTGCAGTCCTTTGGTGCTCGGCCTTCACCTGCTGGCAGACTAAGCATTTTGCCACAAATCGGGCAATCTCCCTTTTCATTTCATGCCACCAGTAATATTGTCTTAGGTCCCGGTACATCTTGGTCCCTCATGGATGAACCGAGTATATGGAGCTATGCGCTTCTGTCATCAACTCCTGCCTTAATTCTCTATTCGGAACATATAGGCGATTTCCGTACCTTAATGTTCCGTCTTTGTGGATGCGAAGTCCCGTTTGCAAGCCTGCTTTGGTTCTCTCTTTCAGCCTTCGGAATCTGGCATCATTAGGCAAAGCTTCCTTGATTCTCTCCACCAGCGATGACTTCACTTCGAGGTTAGCCAGCAAACCATTTTGTCCAGGTAGAACAACCTCTATCTGAAGATCTTGCAAGTCTTGTAATAGCTGAGGCTGCTCTGTTAAGAAATAATCCGAGGGTTTTCTGCTAAGGGCGTCGGCTACAACATTTGCTTTCCCCGGGTGGTACTGCAGATCGATGTCAAAGTCCACCATCAACTCAAGCCAACGCCTTTGCCTCATGTTGAACTCCTTCTGTGTATAAACATACTTCAAGCTCTTATGATCAGTGAATATTTCGACCTTCTCTCCATACAGATAATGTCTCCAGATCTTCAATGCAAAAATCACTGCAGCTAGCTCCAGGTCGTGCGTTGGGTAGTTCTTCTCGTGAACCTTCAGCTGCCTCGATGCATAAGTGATAACCTTGCCATGTTGCATCAAGACACAACCTAGTCCACTACCGGACGCATCACTATAAACAACAAAACCTCCTGACCCTGAGGGAAGAGTCAAGACTGGTGCTGTTGTTAGACGCCTCTTTAATTATTCAAAGGCATTCTGGCATTCTTCCGTCCATATGAACTCCTGATCCTTCTGTGTCAGCTTAGTCATCGGCTCTGCGATCCTTGAAAAAGTTTCTACGAACCGCCGGTAATACCCAGCCAGTCCAAGAAAACTTCTCACTTCTGCAACAGAGGTAGGGGTAGGCCAGGTTTCTATAGCAATGACCTTCTCTGGGTCCACAGACAGTCCTTCACCTGAGATAATATGCCCTAAGAATGGCACCCTGTCCATACAGAACTCACATTTGCTGAGTTTGGCATACAGCTTCTCCCTTCTCAAGGTTTCTAGCACAATTCTGAGGTGTTCCTCGTGCTCTTCGTGGTTCTTGGAGTAGACTAGGATATCATCAATGAATACTACCATGAACTTATTCAAGTACTGATGGAAGACTCCATTCATCAAACTCATAAATACGGCGGGTGCGTTGGTTAAACCAAACGATATTACTAGGAACTCATAATGTCCATATTTAGTTCTGAAGGCCGTCTTTGGGATATCTTCCTTCTTCACCCTAATCTGGTGATAACCGGATCTAAGGTCAATCTTTGAGAATACCCTAGCACCACTCAATTGGTCAAACAAGTCATCAATGCGTGGTAATGGATACCGGTTCTTAACAGTTACAGCATTAAGGGCTCTGTAATCAATGCACAACCGTACCGTTCCGTCCTTCTTGGGTACAAAAAGTATAGGTGCTCCCCATGGTGAAACACTGGGCTGGATAAATCCTTTCTCCAGAAGGTCGTCAACTTATGCTTTCAACTCCACTAACTCCTTAGGTGCTAGCCGATATACCGATGAAGTGATAGGTTCGGCTCCTGGAGTTAGGTCTATTGTGAATTCTATCTCCCGATCAGGTGGTAAACCTAGAAGATCGTCGGGAAATACGTCCACAAATTCCGTTATGACTCTTGGGTAACTTGAATCTTCTTCTACAGTCAATATCCTAAGAGTTGGCTGGACCCCTTGTTCTACAGCTCCTCTAAGAAATTCAAACTCAGGAAGGCTAGGGGGTCTAAATATCACTTTTTCAAGCCGGCAATCCAGTGTCGCATGGTACTGACTTAACCAGTCCATACCAAGTACCACATCGTAATCAGGCATAGAAAAGATCAGGAATTGGGCTCGCATCTCTCGGCCACAGACTACTACCGAACATGATCTACAAGTATCACTAACCGGGATAATTCTACCTCCCGTTAGAATTTTCTTCATCTTCGAGAGAGGTGCGGTAGCTATTCTATGTGTGGCTACGAAGCTAGCAGCAATAAATGAATGCGAGGCTCCAGAATCAAATAATGCTACAGCAGGAATTGAAGCTACTAATATGGTACCTGCTATCACTTCTCCTGCAGTAGCTTCTTCAGTGACTACTAGTGCATAAGCCTGACCTCGTCCCTGAGCGGGACCCCTTTGCTGACGAGCTTGCTGGAACATTGCTGCCTGAGGTGGTAGAGGTAGCCTGGCTCCTCCAGGCCCTGTCTGTGTTGCTCCCCCAGCTGGAAGAGCTGCAGGTGGAGCTGGCCGATTCGGAACTCCCTCCCGACGTTCCGAGCAGTCCTTTGAGAAGTGTTGTCCAGATCCGCAAACCAGGCAGAGCCCCAGCTTGCGTCTACATTCTTTTTCAATATGTCCTACCTTGCCGCAGTAATGGCAAGTAGGCAGGTTCTTAGTTGCTGCTCTTGGAGGCGGGCTCTTCTGGGGCCGTTTAGCAGATTCCTCTGGTGATGACTTGGACGGTACGGAGGAGAAGGGACATTTCAGGCTTGATTCCCTCCGAGTAACGCGCTCCAGCCGACGTGCTGCCGCTAGGACATCGGAGTAAGATGTGGGCGCGACCGATCCGATTAACTTCTGAAGCTCAAACCTGAGCCCATCAAAGAACTTCTCCGCCTTCTCCTCTTCGGTAGGAATTAGCGAAGGGGCAAAGTGGCTCAGGCAAATAAATTCGGCGTTATATTCCTCCACCGTCATGTTGCCCTGGATCAGGCGGTTGAATCTGTCTCGGAGTTCTGACCGAGCCACAGCAGGGATGTACATTTTCTGGAAGAGTCTGGAGAACTCCTCCCAGGTGACCTGATCATGTCCGAGCCTTCTTTCTTCGGACAGCCACCAATGGTGCGCGTTGTCCGTCAGTTGCATCCTGACGACAGTCATCCACTTGTCCCTTGGAAGTTCAGCGGCCTCCAACTGATGCTGCGTGTTCGTAAGCCATTCATGAACTTCAGTTGGTCCTGCCTTGCCCGAGAAGGTACGGGGTTTGAGTTGACGGAAATTCGTGATAGATCCCGTCGCTAGCCGCCTATTTGGTGGATTTGCATATTCCAATGCTACGACTATGATGTTCCTTAGGTTCTCGGCCTCATGACATTGGGCCTTCTGTTGGATCTGTTGTTGTGCCTGCATCATGGCGTAGAACATCTGGAACATTTGCTGTCCGTCCATTGCCTGTCCTGGGAAAAAGACAGGCATCGTAGGAGGGAACTGGGGAGGAGGCGGGATGTCATCACGCCTGAACCTGGAACTTGGCTGGCCAGTTTGATTGCTCTGAGAGGACTTTCCTCTGGTATCTGGCGTCGTTCCAGCTTCGCAGGTAACCCCCGCTTCAGGCGGTGTACCCAAGGGGGTCTCGTCACCACTTTTGGGATCCATAACTCTGCATCAAAAGGAAACAATGAGAACGCACAGAGGAATCAAAACAGGATGCAATTCAAGCAATTTAATTAAATTCGACATAGAGTTCAAAAACGATTCAATCAATGGATGAGATCCTATAACCTATCTTATTGCAGGCCTGTCCGGTCCCTAAGTTGAAACCGAACAATTTAGTTTAGACCTGCATGGGCCACTAATAAAAACTATGTCACGCCCCAGTCCCAAAATGCCGAGGGACTGGAGATGCGTGGCAATGGCCAGCAGCACGCACCGATGGATAACCCAATTTAATGGAACCATCAGGGCGTACTTAAGCTGTAAATAAGGTCTACTACAACAAGTCACACTAATCTCATCCATAAAGATAAAGAAATAAACTGCATACTGAAATAGAAATAAGTAGCAACAACAATCACAGCAAGTCAGTCGGAGAAACAATCCGACTTAAGTCTGAATAACCTGGCTCTGTAGGCCAGGAACAAGAGATAAACATGAAATAAATACTGAGTACTGGAACAGGCACTCAGGAGAAGTCTTCGGCAGTCACCTCATCTTCAGTGTTTAGTTCTGCTCCAGCAATAGCTTCAGCTTCGGTCCCGTATACCTCGGGATACTGCTCCTCAGCTAAGCCTGGGGACATAATCCATTCCAGGTCCTCAGTGGACATAGCAAGGCACAAAATAATACAAGCCAAATGAATAAGCAGTACAATAAATAAATAAAATAGCAGGGTAAACTAAGTAACCATCTATGTGATATGCAAATGAGAGCAACACTAGTACTCAGGCTGAGACCGCTACAAGCTCTGTATCGGGGAGCCGGTAGCAGGGATAACACGTAAAGGGTCTAGCTCTGCTGGAGAGTCTATAACCTCACAATAATAGTAGATATATATATAGAATAGCATGTAGCCTGTGTGTCTCTCCCCACCCAATGTAATCACGCAAACCATGACCATAACGTCTCATGTCCATGTCAGCGGGATTATATCTAATGCAACAAGTCATACTGTCTATAAATAAATGTCTCTGTCAAGTCCTGTATCCTATACAGAATCACCACGAATATCTCAGGAAGATTCTGTCCATGATAGTGTCAAGTGTCCTGGGTTGTAGAGTACTTGATAGGTCAAGTACAAGAGTAAGGGAATCGTAAATCCATCTCTAAATGACGAACCCAACACCGCGTACGGTGTTGGCACCCGACTATGATCGGACACTAGGTACGTCACGCGTTTCCTAGGTTAAGCAGTTTAAACAAGTTTATATGAATTTACACAAGACATCCAGCAAAGTATTATTACAGGAAATATGGAAATAAAGACTGCAAGTTTGGCAAGGTGCACTTGCCTGATGTTTGGATTCCACCAAGGTGCTGGTTTCGAAAATTCCAGAGTTGTCTTCGAAAGCTAAAATAAACAGTACCATCATGCTCAGAAGGTGTCAAATAGCTAAGAACGCCTGTCCTTGGGTCCAATTTGGAGACAAGGGCAAAAACGGCAGTTTTGGGCCCAAACGGGGTCCACCGGTGGGCCCGCTTTGCACCGAAAAATGTGTCAGGGTCAACGGTCTCTAAATTCACCAAACTTAGTGTCAACAGGTCAGGAACGCTGATACAAACTCAACAGAACTTTCAGATTTGAATTCTGATGAGCCGATCACGAAATCGCCCGTCGAGCGGGGCTTGTGGGGCCCACGACACGCGATTTCGTCAACGTTCTCAGAATCGAACCAAACTTGACCCACAGGACCAGCGTATCGCTAGGAGTCTGATGGCGTAAGTTTCGTCTAAATCTGACGTGTGTGTACGAAGTTAGGGTGAATTGCAGAAAAGTCAGATACGGGATGATGTCCGCGGATACGCATTGATTCCGGTGTGCACGCACACCCCAATCAGCTTCCGCGAAATCTCACACGTCCGTATCAACGACGCGCACGTATCTGTGAAGATCGCACGCGACCAAGTCATCCTGTTTGGCGGGGCGTACTCAGTTCCGGGGTGAAACAGGGTCTGGTTTTTTCCTGTTTTTGGATCGCGGTGTGCGATCACCACAGGACGCGATGCCCCGAGCGGTTTGTCCGGGCACCGAGAGGGTCATACAGGCTTTGCGTAAAAATTTACAGAATCGAAATCGGAGATACAGGGTGCAAGATACGAGTACCTGAAGGGGACCCAAAAAAACCAGGGTTCGGGTTATGTCCGACACGTGTCGGATACCGAATTGAAAACTAGGGTTAGGGTTTGGGTTCACTGGCTGGCGACGGGGACGGAGGCTGGGGTGGCGCTGAGGCGGAGGAGGCCGGCCGGAGGGCTCGGGCGGCGCCGGCGAGGCTGGGCGAAGGCGGCGCAGGGGCCGGAGGCGGCCGGAGCGGCTGGAGCTGGTGCCGCTGCTGTGTCGGGGAGAGGAAGGGAGGAAGAAGGAGGGGCTGGGGGCTGGGCTAGGCTGGGAGAAGGAGGTCCGGGCGGGCACGGCGGGGAGGTCGGCCGGAGTCGGGCGGTGGCGCACGGCGGCGAGGAGGTCTAGGGTTTGGGGAGATGAGGGAGGAGGAGATCGGGGTAGGGGTTTTATAGGCTGGGGGCGGGGGTGAGGCCGAGGTCGGGGCGACATGGGGGACAGGGGAGATGGGGTATGCGGGTCGGGTCTGGCGCGGATCCGGGCTGGGCGGACCCGCCCGATCCGCTAGGTTAGGCTGGGGCTGGACTGCTAATGGGCTCGGCCCACTGGGCCGGGCCGGGCCGGGCCCCTAAAAATAATAATAATACAGTAATAATAATAATAATAAAATAATAATAATAATTTAATCAGAAAAATAGTTTTTAGGCTTTTAAAAATAGGTCTGAAGCCCAATAAAATCCCAGAAAATTACCCTAAGTCCGATTTTCTATTTTACACCATAAAATCATATTTTTATCACATTTTAATATTATTTATTAGCAATTAAAAATCCTACAATTACTATAGCACATATTGTAAATTCCTGAAAATTGCAGAAAAATTCCCAAAATTGGTTTTAAAAATCTGAAAATTTGAGGGTGATTTCAGTCCGTCAGTCTGAGGGTGATATGCGGTACTGAACTTGAGCTGAGTGCCCAAGCTAGCCTACAAACTCCTCCAAAAATGGGATATGAAGTGACTATCCCGATCTGAGATTATGATCACTGGAATACCGTGTAATGTGACAATCTAGCGCACATACATCTTCGCATGTCTCTCTGTAGATGTACCCACCTTAAATGACAGAAAGTGGGCTAATTTGGTCAACCTATCCACGATGACCCAAATCACATCTTTTTTTCCTGAAGAACGCGAAAGTCCTGATACAAAATCCATGGTCACATATTCCCATTTCTACTCCAGAATGGGTAAAGGCTGAAGCAATCCTCCTGACCGCTCTCTCTCTCTCTGCCTTGTCCTGCTAGGAAACTAAGCATCTGGACATGAAGCTAGCTACCTCCCGCTTCATGCCATACCACCATACATGCTCTCTCATGTCTCTATACATCTTATTGGCACCAGGATGCATAGAGTACTGAGAATGATGCGCCTCCTGCAGAATCTTCTTGCGCAATGCTCCTCTCGGTACACATAACCTGGTACCGTGTCGCAATGATCCATCATCTACGACGATAAAGTCCTCTGCCAGCCCGACCTAAACCTGTGTTCTGATGCTCCTTAGAGACTCAACCTCATACTTTCTGGCTCTGACCTGGTCCATCAGCTCTGACTGTACCTGAAGTCCCCACATCTGTGTTGCGACTCCAAAAACTAGCACCTCAATGCCCAAACTGTCAAGATCTGCCAATAAATATCTATCTCTAGTCAAGCACATAGTCACGGGATACCTGCTCAAAGCATTCACGACTACGTTGGCCTTTCATAGATGGTACTACAAGGATATGTTGAAGTCTTTTATCAGCTCCAACCATCGCCGCTGCCTCATGTTGAGATCTTTTTGTGTAAACATATACTTTAAGCTCTTATGGTCTGTGAAGATCTCTAATCTCTCTCCATATAAATAGTATTTTTATAATTTAAGAGAAAAGATAACTGCTGCCAACTCCAAGTCATGGGTAGGATAGTTCTTCTCATGCGGGCGTTATTGCCTGGAAGCATAGGCAATCACCTTCCCGTGCTGCTGTAACACACAACCCAAACCCTTTTCTGATGCATCACTGTAAATGGAAAATCCTCTTGCTACTGATGGCAATGTCAAGATGGGAGCTGTAGTCAATCTCCTCTTCATCTTCTTAAATACTGACTGACAATCCTCAGTCCAGACAAATTCTACATCCTTCCTGGCCAGTCTAGTCATCGGCTCTGCAAGTCTCAAAAAGTCCTGAATAAACATAGTAGCCCACTAATCCAAGGAAACTCCTGATCTCTGCTACTGAACTCGGGGTAGACCACGATTCAACTGCTAAAATCTTTTTCGGGTCTACCGAGATTCCATCTCCTGTAATAACATGTCCAAGGAATTCAACCTTGTCAAGGAAGAATTCACACTTAGATAACTTGCCATACAACTTTTCCTTCCTGAGGGTCTCTAGAACTATCCTCAAGTGCTGCTCATGCTCCTCTAGGGTCTACGAATATATCAGAATATTATCAATGAAGACTACAATAAACTGGTCCAGGTACTGATAAAATACCTTGTTCATCAGGTTCATGAATACTGTCGGGCATTGGTCAACCTAAACGGCATCACCAAGAACTCGAACTGTCCATAATGAGTCCTGAAAGCTGTCTTCGGGAAGTCTTCCCTTTTCACTTTCACCTGGTGGTACCCTGACCTTAAGTCTATCTTTGATAATACCTTCACTCTGCTCAACTGGTCAAACAAGTCATCAATCCATGACAATGGGTATTTGTTCTTGATAGTGAGGTTATTAAGTACCCGTAGTCGATACACATACGTACCGACCCATCATTCTTTGGTACAAAAAGTACTGGAGTACCCCATGGTGACGAACTAGAACGGATAAAGCCCTTGTCTTATAACTCATCCACCTACTTTTTTAACTCTGGCAGTTTGTTGTTGTTTACTCTATAGGCGTGCTGAGATATCTGCTCTGCGCCTGGCACTAAATCTATAGAGAATTCTATATCTCTATCCGGCGGAAACCCCGGCAACTTCTCTGGAAAGACATCCAAGAACTCTGCAATCAATGGATGTGGCGACTCCTGCTCTTCTACGAAAGCTCTACAGAAATTGCCTTCGCTCTGCTCTGCTCCTCGGACGAACTCGAACTTTGGCTCTCCTTGCGTCTAAAATAAAACTTTGCCTCCACGATAATCGATACTAGCATGATGTCTACTCAACCAATCCATCTCGAGTACTATGTCATAACTCGGAAGTGGCATTACAAGTAAACATACGCTCAGCTCACGGCCTCCCAAATAAACTCTCTGGTTCTTACAAACATCACTGACCAGGATAATGCTACCACCGATCATGATCTTGCAAGTCCTCGCCAATGGTTCAGACTCAAGCCGATGCCTCAAAGCAAAAGATACAGATACAAAGCTATGAGAAGCACCAGAATCGAATAAAATATGAGCTGAAAAGGAATCAAGATAAACTGAACCTGAGATGACATCGCCAACCGGCTCCTCCTCCTCGACAGTCAAGGCAAAAGCTCACCCCTGTCACTGCGCTCCTCTCTGCTGTTGATGCTGGACAAACTGCTGCTGCTGCGGTGGAAGAGGTCCTCTCTGCTATTATCCCGCTGGTGGTCTAACGGGTGCCCTCTATGCCTGTCCTCCACCCTGAGCTGGACGAGTTGGGACTTTAGGACAAGCCCGTAACTGATGATCTCCTAATCCACAGAATAAGTATTGGCCTAGCCTCACCCTGCATGTATCCCATCCGTGTCCTTGCTTCTTACAGAAAGTGCAAGAAACTGCTGCCCTCTGGATCTGATGCATCTGCTGAGACGGCGCTCTAGTTGGCCCGTGATACTGCTGCCTCTGGTGCTAGTAAGGCCTCTGGTGCTGCTGCTGGAAGTGAGGCCTCTTCGCTAGACCTGTGTTGGTGCTGGATTCTCCTGTGACCCTCGGCCTCTTAGAGCCAAGCTCTAAGTCATCCTCCGCTCTCTGCGCCTGTCTGAGTATCTCCTCGAAAGTGGCAGTAGGATCTCCGTTGGTGTGGGGTTTGACCTCCCGGTTCAGCCCCTTTCTGAACCTCCTGGCTCTGCCTCTAGGGTTCTGACCCTCCACGAAGCAACATAGTCGACAATACTCTACCGCATACTCGTCCACAGACATACCTCCCTGGACGAGGTACTGGAACTGACTCTCCAAAGATATAAGAGCCATGTTTGGGAAGAACTTCTCCTTGAAAAGCTCTTTGAAGGCTTTCCAAGTGAGTCCTGGTACTGTAATCCTGGGGTCTGTCTGCAACCATGTCAAAGCAATGTCGAACATCATACACCTCGTAGCCTCTATCTATAGCATCTCTGGAATCTGCGCCAGCCGCAGGTTCCGCTCGATGTCCTCGATCCACTCATCCACATAGATAATCCCCTCTGTGCCTCTGAAGTCCTTCGGGCCTATCCTCTTGAAGTCTATGATGGTACCCGGCCTCGGCTGATGCGGAATAAACTGAGCTGGTGCCGTCTGTGGCAGGATTGTAGTAGCTCTCTCAACTGCTGCAAGTATGATCTGGTGAGCATTCTCTATGCTCTATCGTAGGACCTCTGACTGTCGCTGTTGTGCCTCCATCATCTGCTGGAAGAGCGCGAACATCTGTATCTGATCAACTACTAGTGGTGGAGGTGGAAGATCCTCGAAAACTGTCTGCCCTGTCCTCGGTACTGGAGGTAGAGCACCTCCGAAAGCTGCTGCCGATACGCCCACCTGGACCGGTGAAGCTGACCTCCTGAATGTAGGTGCTGGACCATCATCTGAGGGTGCTGCCCTCAAGGGTGATGAAGTGACTGATCGTGCTGTCGCGACACCTAATCGCTGGGAACGTGTCTTTGGCGGCATTCTGAAGATAGATTGAAATACGGAATCAATATTGAATATGATACGATATCATCAAAGAAGGACATAACTTTATTCAAAGTAAAGTAATATTCAATAGATAAGGGTTTGCAAAAACTGATATTGGAATTTTTCTAGGTGTGATTGAGTAAACTCTCAGCCTAAATCCTATTTCCTAAAGCAGGCTCGTAGCAGTACTCTAGACGTGCACAATTACGAAATTGTACTAATTGCGAATCTAGACCTTCATGGGCCACCACTAAAAATGTGTCACAACCTACACCCGGATGTTCGGGCATAAGTAAGTGGTTACGCCCAGCCTACACCACAGAATCGGCGGTAGAACACTGTCTAGGTCATTTCTAACTATCTAACATCTCAGCAATATAATATGGTACCTATCAATTATCTCAACTCCAAACGGAGGAGCAATATGGTATCTCACAAGTATATCTAATCTCAATCACAAATAAACTAAGGAAGATAATACACGAATGGAATAGTGAAGGAAAGAATAAAGATACAATCCACAATCTGAAATAATATACAAGTTATGAATCCACTAAAAGAATAGTCTAATACAATCCAATTGTAAGCCCCCTGATTTTCAGGAATTATTAATTTGGACTTTTCACAATTTTCTGTAATTTTCAGAATTTTTCTGTAATTAAAACCTAGGTTCTTGGTAATTAAATGATTTTTATTTGCTGTTATACTATTAAAATATTATGAAAATAATATTTTTGGGTGTAAAATAAAAAACTGGACTTAGGATAATTTTTTTGGAATTTATTGGGCCCCGGACCTATTTTTAAAATCACCTAAAAACAATTATTTATTTATTATTTATTTATTTATTTATTTAATTAAATAAACCCTAACCTAACCCAGCCCACCTAACCGGCCCAGCCCACCAAACCGGCCCAAACCCTCGGCCCAGCCCATTGGGCTACCGGGTCGGGTCCACCCGAACCCGCGCCCATGACCAGTTCCCCTTTCTCCCCCCCAGCCTGACCCGTTCCCCCGCGTCCCTCGCCGGAGCCGCCGCCTCCGGCCACGTGGCGCTCCGCCCGGCCACCTCGCCCGCACCCCACGGCCACGATGCCACCTCCTCCGCCTCTCCCGGCATCTCCCTCTCCATCTGAACCTATAAATCCCCCCCCCCCCCCGAGCTCCTTCTCCGGCCACCTCCCCTACCCTAGCCCTAACTCCGGCCACTCTCTCCGGTGCCGACCTCCACCTACTTCCCTCCTTCTTCTATGATCAGCCCCCCTCTCTCCCCGCCGTCACAGCCTCGAGCAGCCCCGTCCAGCTCCCTCCTCCGCCCGACTCCTCTTCCCCACCAGCAGCAGCAGTCAGCAGCGGCCGCCCCGCCGGCCTCCGGCCGTCGTGCCCGGAGTGCCGCCTCCGCCCAGCCTCGCCGGCGCCGCCCCCAGCTGCCCTCGACCGCCTCCGGCCTCCCCTTGCCGTCCTCCGGCAGCTACCACCCTAAACCCTAACCCTAGTTCTCTTGTGTCGGACACGAAAAATTTGGATTTTTCGGACCCTGTTCAGGTACGCGTATCTCCCTGCTCGTTTACCCGTTTTCGATTCTGTCAGTTGCGTTGCATACCCTGCGTGACCCTCTCGGTGCCCGTGCAACCCGCACGGGGCATCGCGTCCTATGGCGATCGCGAACCGCGATCCAAAAATAGGAAAAACAATGATCCGATTCACCCCGGAACTGGGTACGCCCCGCCAAACGTGATGACTTGGTCGCGCACGGTCTTCACAGATATGTGCGCATCGTTGATACGGACGTATGGGATTTTACAGAAGTTGATTCGAATGTGCGTGCACACCGGAATCAACGCGTATCCGCGGACAATGCCCCGTATTCGCCTTTTCTGAATCATGTCCTAACTTTGTGTACACACGTCGGATTGAAACAAAACTTGTGCCATCAGACTCGTAGCGATACGCTGGTCCTGTGACCCAAGTTTGGTTCGATTCTGAGAACGTTGACGAAATTGCGTGTCGTGGGCCCCACAGGCCCCGCTCAACGGGCGATTTTGTGATCGGCTCATCGGAATCCAATTCTGAAAGTTCCGTTGGGTTCGTATCATCGTTCCTGACTTGTTGACACTAAGTTTGGTGAATTTGGAGACCTTTGACCCTGACACATTTTTTGGTGCAAAGCGGGCCCACATGTGGACCCCATTTTGACCCAAAATTGCCGTTTTGCCCTTGTCTTCAAATTGGACTCAAGGACAGGCATTTCTAGCTATTTGATATCTTCTGAGCATGATGGTAATATTTATTTCAGCATCCGGAGACATTCCTAGAAATTTCCCGATGATAGAACCGTAGTTGGAATCCAAACATCAGGCAAGTACCTGCATTTCAAGTTTATTCTTTATATTATGATAATTAGATCCTTGCTCTACTAGCACCATTGGATGATTACACTTAGTGTTAGGATTTGGAGTTCATGTCTTGCTTTTCGTGTCGGGAGGGAGAATACTAGGAGGCATGTAGTTTACCCTTCCCCCTGTCCTAACTGATAGCTGTTGGTACGCGACTGTACCATCAGCCGGATACTCGATTATTCCTGACTGATAGCCGTCTATGACGTGCCTAATTAGCCTTATAACCCCCTACATGCCAACTATATATTCTAAATATAAAATCACACACACATAGTTTCTTTATCTTGTTGCAGTTCCATTTTCTTGTCTCATTATAATCCTGTTTTACTCATGTCTCTAACTTATAGCATTTAACTCTTAGTTAATTTTACTACTTATTATGCATGTTCTTATCATGATACTTAGTTAGTTTTTACTACTTGTCATAATTATTTAGTTTAAGCTTTGTTATGTATTGGTACTTTGCTCCTTTCTTGACTGGATCCGTTGATATTAGACGATGATGAGGACTATGCCCCCACCTTTTATGGCCCATATGGCGTAGCAGATGATACATTTTGAGGAGCCGGTTCCTACTCAGGAGACTACTTTTGAGGAGTAGTTAGCCAGTTAGCTAGTATTTTCTTTCAGCATAATACTCGGGTTTGTCCCCGATTTATCTTCTGGTTCTGTAATAAACTGTGGATTTGTTTGTCACAATTTGTCTTATAAAATCTTAGCATTCCTATTTCCTGTTATTATTCTTGCCTATTTATTTATTTTGAATGAGCTAGATTTAAATTTACTTGTGAATATGATGTAGACAGCGTACTACCGCCGACACTGCGGCGTAGGCTGGACGTACTCGCGAACCGGTACCCAATTCATCTGGGTGCGGGTCGTGACACTTTTTTATGGTGGCCTATGCAGGTCAACGACTAAATTGTTTGGCTTCAACTTAGGGACCGAACAAGCCTGCAGTAAGAATAAGATAAGTTTTTACGATCTCATCCACTTGCTTGAATCGTTCTTGACATCTATCTCGGATTCAAATTAATTTCTTGACTTGCATCCTGCCTTGATTCCTGTGCGCATCTTATCATTTATTTTGGATGCAGAGTAATAGACCTACCAGCAAGCGACGAGATTTCTACAAGATCATCACGAGATGCTGTGATAAACCAACAAGCTCTACCAATACCCGAACCGAGACCACCCTTGGTACCACAAGCAGCACCCTTCCAACAGGCCCAGTAGCAGCAGAAGAATCCACCACAAGGACGCGGACAAGCTTTCGCGATGACCATGGAGAACGCGCAGACTCTTGGAGTAGCTAATGCGCGTAAGTGATTTATAGTTATCCGTTTCTAGTCTTGTTTTAGCTCGTGCCTATTGGTTCGTGACCTCAGCCCCAACCTAGTAATTTTGAACTTGCTAATAACCTGGTATGCTTTTATATTTGACAACTGTAGAGATTGTAGAGTCTTTTGTTATTGTGCTTATTGTGTGTTGTTTTGTGAACTTGAATTAAGTTGTACCTCCTTCCATCATCATCTTGCGTACTTATAATTGTTGTACTACCTTGACTTATGCTGCTAATATAGCCTAGTCTTGCAAGCTTACCCTTCATCAAGCTTGTTCATGACATATGTATTATTGGGTCGACACACTAATACAAGTGTCTATTCAGAATCAGTGTATTACGGTCTGATCAACCTTAGTGCATTTTGGTTCGCACTTCGCACGACTACTTTACGTGGATTGAGATATATAGTCGACTAGTATACTTGCCCTCTAGATATGTTCAAGCATATCGTATCAGTTACATAACTGTACTAATACGAGCATGCGAACAAATGATTACCAGAATAGGATTTTAATCCACCACTGCTTGACAATTCCCATTTGAATTCTTTAAACGCCTTGATCCCGATACTTCTATTCTATCACCCCACCCTTGAACTCTTTATTATTAATCTTCGTCTTCCCTTATTTCGGAAAGACGAAATCTCGTGCTTGGTATAAGTTTGATATATAGACAGTACTAGATATACCCCACGGGCCGGTCGCATTAATGATGACCCTTTTATATATGATTAAGGGAATACCATAGGTGATGCGTTTGGTGTTAAAGACTTGAGGATTCAATACCATGATTAGATAAGTTGGGACATAGCTTTATTAGATGTATAGCCTTATGTGATAGATGGGTAAATTCTAAGTTGGGTAGCAGTGCATTGTCAACTCGAGAGGAGTTTCTTTTGGATTGTGATCGAGTAAAGCTTAGATTGGGAGAGGTTCAAGCCAATTCAATTTTGAGAATTTTAGAAGAATGACTAAGATGATGAGGATTAATGAACTTTAAAAATTTTGATATTGAGGACCCAATATTTATACCTTAGGTACATGATTTAAATTTGGAATAATGAAGGTAAAATCATCAATTTGAATTTAGAGGATAAAAATATAGAATTTCAGACTTGAACATTGGTGGATTGTATTTAAATTATCTTCAATTTGATGATTGGAATTAAGAATTTAAAATTTAATGGTTGGACTACCTATTTGAAATGTTGAGGATGTGAATGGAGTTTTAAAAGTCGAAGCATACAAAAATTTATAAGTAAAAATGGGAATAATATTGGACTCGGATTACTTCTAGAGGAGATTATGATAGTTAGAGATCGGAAGGTGAAATTTACATACTTATTTAAATTTTGAAGATGTTATAAGAATTTAATTTAAATTTGGATATGGATATGGATAATTTGAGAAAGTGAGAAGAGATAACCATAGGTGAAAATTTTGATTGGAACAGTGATCATTTTAACCTTGAAGTGATTGCAATGGATATGATTAGAATTTTGATTATCGCAAGGAGATTGCGATTGACTTGCCTTATGTACATAAAGGAATAATAGATTATGCCATATTTTAATTTTGAGGACGAAATTTTTATAAGTTGGGTAGATTGTAAGCCCCCTGATTTTCAGGAATTATTAATTTGGACTTTTCATAATTTTCTGGAATTTTTGGGATTTTTCTGTAATTAAAACCTAGGCTCTTGGTAATTAAATAATTTTTATTTGCTGTTAATTACTATTAAAATATTATAAAAATAATATTTTTGGGTGTAAAATGAAAAACTGGACTTAGGATGATTTTTCTGGAATTTATTGGGCCCCGGACCTATTTTTAAAATCACCTAAAAATAATTATTTATTTATTATTTATTTATTTAATTAAATAAACCCTAACCTAACCCAGCCCACCTAACCGGCCCAGCCCATCAAACCGGCCCAAACCCTCGGCCCAGCCCATTGGGCTACCGGGTTGGGTCGGGTCCACCCACACCCGAACCCGCGCCCGTGACCCGTTCCCCTTTCTCCCACCCAGCCTGACCCGTTCCCCCGCGTCCCCCGCCGGAGCCGCCAACTCCGTCCATGTGGCGCTCCGCCCGGCCACCTCGCCCGTACCCCACGGCCACGACGCCACCTCCTCCGCCTCTCCCGGCCTCTCCCTCTCCCTCTGAACCTATAAATCCCCCCCCGAGCTCCTTCTCCGGCCACCTCCCCTGCCCTAGCCCTAACTCCGGCCACTCTCTCCGGCGCCGACCTCCACCTACTTCCCTCCTTCTTCTCCGATCAGCCCCCCTCTCTCCCCGTCGTCACCGCCTCGAGTAGCCCCGTCCAGCTCCCTCCTCCGCCCGACTCCTCTTTCCCACCAGCAGCAGCAGTCAGCAGCGGCCGCCCCGCCCGCCTCCGGCCGCCGTGCCCGCAGCGCCGCCTTCGCCCAGCCTCGTCGACACCGCCCCCTGCTGCCCTCGATCGCCTCCGGCCTTCCCTCGCCGTCCTCCGGCAGCTACCACCCTAAACCCTAACCCTAGTTCTCTTGTGTCGGACACGGAAAATTCGGGTTTTTTGGACCCTGTTCAGGTACGCGTATCTCCCTGCTCGTTTACCCGTTTTTAATTCCGTCAGTTGCGTTACGTACCCTGCGTGACCCTCTCGGTGCCCGTGTAACCCGCTCGGGGCATCGCGTCCTGTGGCGATCGCGAACCGCGATCCAAAAACAGGAAAAACAACAACCCGATTCACCCCTGAACTGGGTATGCTCTTCCAAACGGGACGACTTGGTCGCGCGTGGTCTTCACAGATACGTGCGCGTCATTGATACGGACGTGTGGGATTTCGCAGAAGTCGATTCGGATGTGCGTGCACACCGGAATCAACGCGTATCCGCGGACAACGTCCCGTATCCGCCTTTTTTGAATCACGCCCTAACTTTGTGTACACACGTCGAATTGAAACGAAACTTGTGCCCTCGGACTCTTAGAGATACGCTGGTCCTGTGACCCAAGTTTGGTTCGATTCTGAGAACGTTGACGAAATCACGTGTCGTGGGCCCCACAGGCCCCGCTCGACGGGCGATTTTGTGATCGGCTCATCGGAATCCAATTCTGGAAGTTCCGTTGGGTTCGTATCATCGTTCCTGACCTGTTGACACTAAATTTGGTGAATTTGGAGACCTTTGATCCTGACACGTTTTTCAGTTCAAAGTGGGCCCACATGTGGACCCCGTTTTGACCCAAAATTGCCGTTTTGCCCTTGTCTCCAAATTGGACTCAAGGACAGGCATTTCTAGCTATTTGATATCTTCTGAGCATGATAGTAATATTTATTTCAGTATCCGGAGACATTCCTGGAAATTTCTCGAGGATAGAACCGTAGTTGGAATCCAAACATCAGGCAAGTACCTGCACTTCAAGTTTATTCTTTATATTATGATAATTAGATCCTTGCTCTACTAGCACCATTGGATGATTACACTTAGTGTTAGGATTTGGAGTTCATGTCTTGTTTTTCGTATCGGGAGGGAGAATACTAGGAGGCATGTAGTTTACCCTTCCCCCTGTCCTGACTGATAGCTGTTGGTACGCGACTGTACCATCAGCCAGATACTCGATTATTCCTGACTGATAGCCGTCTATGACGTGCCTAATTAGTCTTATAACCCCATACATGCCAACTATGTATTCTAAATACAAAATCACACACACATAGTTTCTTTATCTTGTTGCAGTTCCATTTTTTTGTCTCATTATAATCCTGTTTTACTCATGTCTCTAACTTATAGCATTTAACTCTTAGTTAATTTTACTACTTATTATGCATGTTCTTATCATGATACTTAGTCAGTTTTTACTACTTTTCATAATTATTTAGTTTAAGCTTTGTTGTGTATTGGTACTTTGCTCCTTTCCTGACTGGATCCGTTGATATTAGGCGATGATGAGGACTATGCCCCCACCTTTTATGGCCCATATGGCGTAGCAGATGATACATTTTGAGAAGCCGGTTCCTACTCAGGAGACTACTTTTGAGGAGTAGTTAGCCAGTTAGCTAGTATTTTCTTTCAGCATAATACTCGGGTTTGTCCCCGATTTATCTTCTGGTTCTGTAATAAACTATGAATTTGTTTGTCATAATTTGTCTTATGAAATCTTAGCATTCCTATTTCCTGTTATTATCCTTACCTATTTATTTATTGTGAATGAGCTAGATTTAAATTTATCTGTGAATATGATGTAGACAGCGTACTACCACCGACACTGCGACGTAGGCTGGACGTACTCGCGAACTGGTATCCGATTCATCTGGGTGCAGGTCGTGACACCAATACAAATAAACTAGACCTCCTCAGGCTCTGCAACTAAGTCCTCCTGGTTTATAGGAGTATTCTCAATAGGTACGTCGTCCTGCGGCCCGTAGAATATAGGATACTGCTCTAGAATCCAGTCATTTGAAAAAATATATCTAGTCAGGATTGGAGCGAAGTACATACCGATGAAAGCAGTTTCAATAGCATAATCGAACAATAGATATACAGTTAATGTACGAGAATATAGAACAATAATATGAATGTTAATAATATGATAAAGTAACTGCAAACTAACTAGCTAATGTGCCTCAGAATAAAAGTTTATTATGTGATCGGGTTGGGTGAACATGATCAGGTATGACGATTACAAGTGAGGTACGTAACCAGAAAGTACACGATGTAACAATGGCGATTTGATCACATAATCCACTCATACTCTTCCACCCCCAACTAATACCGATGGATCCAATCACGACACACTATGAACATAAAATATAACCACTGAACACGAGCAGTGGGTGTACACGAATATCATAACCACCGAACACGAGCAGTTGATGTATACAAATAAGCATAATGAACATGAGCAGTGTGTGAACATAAAATATAATTAATACCTAATATACACGATGAGATACAATGTACACGAGTATCCGCTAAATAAGGTAGGAAATAACATCTCCTGACGGGATCCATATAGTACCAGTCCGTAAAATTATTGTGTCAGGATCAAGTATACAATTCTAGAACATGCATATATACAATATTAAGAATTGAAAACTATCAGAGAAATGTACTCACCAGAAGTCCTGAGCAAGGTGTGTCTCTCGATGCCCAAGCTGGTATCACACAGACCTATATATGGTATATTGCATCAATTAAAGGTTCAAGAATTAAAAATAAGTTAAGTTGATACAATTTTAGGTCAATAAGCTATTTCTAAGTCAAACCGATAAAATCTAGGTTGTAAAAGTCTAATACCAAGTCACTAAGTCGATACACTATGAAACTATACTATACTAGCTAAGCTAAGATACTAAAAGGCATTCAAAAAGCCGTATCCTAAGATACGCAAGTTTCTATATATGAAATAGTATTTTAGATATATATACAAGTGAATATACTTAATACTATATCAAAACAATAAAAATATGATACCTTGGCCTTGCACCAATACGTATCACACCTATCTCGATATCCAAACTCAATACCTTGGGTATCAGCCCAATACCTTGGTATCCCGAGGTAACCCAAAACTCTAACATATAACTAATACCAATAGATATATAAAACCCCGAACTAATATACTAACTATACACTAACACTAATATATAGATATCAATATAATATAGAACTAACTATAATACTAACATACATAAATATGTATAGCTAATATAACTAACTATCAAGAGACACTACCTATTAGTAAATGAGACTAACTATCATACAATATCATCTACTACAAATATATATTTATATGTAGCTAACTAGCTACTAGCATATATATATGTCTACACTAATATATATATATATATATATATATATATATACTAACTACTACTAGCTAACTCAATATCTCAATAACCCATAACTGAAACTGAATACTGCTACCTACTAACTACCCATAACCAATACCTTGCTAACTCACTAAATCAATTATAAGCTAACTACCCATATACTAACTAGACTAATACCTTGAATACCTAAACCCAAGTGAAACTCAACAACTGAAATGAACCTCACTAAAAACTAACTGAAACTGCACAGTTAAAACAAAACCTGAAACTGTTACTGTGCTCGGGCACGGCACAGTGAACTGAAACCAAATATTGTATAAACCCGAGCCCTCTTCCATGCTTGGCTGCACAGTTGGTTGTGCAACCTCTTCATGAGTTGCTACTGCTACTGAGAGTCCCTGCTGTGCATCTCAAGGATGCACTGCTCGATTGATATGCAGCCAACCCGAGCTGCTACCGCTACTATAAACAGATATTGCTCGACATCCCTTCCTGTGCACAAGCTGTAGGTCTTGCTGCCAACTGCTGAATTGGTGGCAGCACACTGCAGCTACTGATACTTCTAAGGACTGATTTCCTCCTTCTTGATGTCAATGCAGAAGCTTTATTCTTGTTGTTGTTGATAAAGACTGCTCAGACCACTCACACACATGCCACACAAACACTCACAGATACCCTACACATAACACAACTCTACACATCTATATATAACAATATATATATATATATATATATATATATATATATATATATATATATATATATATATATATATATATATATATATATATATATAATAACACAAGTAAACACACACACACACACACACACACACATATATATATATATATATATATATATATATACACATATACACAAACTCATATACACTATTATATACATATATATCACATAAATATCATCTAGATATATAAATATACATGTAGGTATAGGAAAGAGGACAAAATATCAAACATG
The DNA here is from genome assembly GCA_036927795.1 of Iris macrosiphon. NCBI lineage: Eukaryota > Viridiplantae > Streptophyta > Magnoliopsida > Asparagales > Iridaceae > Iris > Iris macrosiphon. Next base: position 176,351,377 of record JAYESA010000010.1, read on the forward strand.
TTGAGTGTACCGCACCCGTATCTCACCAACTCTATGATACGCTTGCGATACGGCTCCAACACACAACCAAATGTATCCCGAAGGATACAAGCAAGTTAACACACTAATTATGAATAATACATATAGTAATTAGAATAACTACGTATCTGTCTTACAATATGATATGTACAAGTTCCCGTGTCGGAAAAATACCCCCAAAATTAATCTGTTTCGTCAAATTGATAAGATACGGCCTATACGTACCCAATTATGGATATGACACTAGTCACAAACAATCATATATCATTTAGATCTATTAGATCCAATGACAACCAATACATATGCCAATCTCGGAATTCCCCTAAAATTGGCACCAAAATACACATAACTTCCACCGTAGGTCTTCGATGAACCTAAAACTAATTTCTATGGGTAGCCTATGCATGTGGGTTAATTTCTCATGGTTAAATCTTAGATCTAGAGTCTATTAGAAGGAAAAATCTAAAATATACCTATTGGGAGATGAATTCCCAATAAAAAGTCTTCAAATGCCAAGTAGCTCCTCTCCTTGTAGATCTTGGCCACCTCCTCCTTGTTCCTTGCTTTTTTATTGTACATCCTTGATTTAGAAACCTCAATGAAGAATTTTAGAAGGAATTTATGAAGAATTGGTGGATAACTGATGAGGGAATGAAGAAAATTGGAAGAAAAAAATTGTAGATCTAAAGAATTGGGAAATTAGAATGAAATGAGCACTCTCTCTCCTCACTCTATGACCGACCATGTACCCCTCTCCAAGCAATATAAAATATCTCAATTATCCCTTGGGGCCTCTCATGAAGAAATTAATTAGGGAGGAAAGGTTCTAGTCTAATGGTTTTACTAATTAATCCAACCTCCTAATCCATGGGCCTAATTCATGGGCTCAAACTAAACTCATCCAAAATGTTGATTCATGCATCTAATAAATGGGTTAGGTCCACTATACAAGTCTACAACTAGCAATCAATAATAATACAAGAATTAAATAAATCATGCATGCACAATATTTAAATATAAATAATCCTAAAATTAAAATTACCCATGTCAATTATCAAACTACCATTGAGTGAAAATGTGAGGGTGAAACTCATGATTTATAGTTGGCGGCGGTAGTATTTGCACTTAAACTGGGGAGGCATTACTTTTATGGTGATCGGGTAAAAATATTTACGGATCATAAGAGCTTAAAGTATGTATTCACCTAGAAGGACCTGAACATGAGGCAGAGAAGGTGGCTAGAATTGATAAAGGACTAGGATATGGAACTTCAGTACCATCCAGGTAAGGCAAATGTAGTAGCAGATGCTCTTAGAAGGAGAGGTAGTATATTTATGTTTATATCGCATCAGCATATCTTAGAAGCTCTTTGAAAGATGGGTGTAGAGATAGTACTTCAATAGGACGTAGGAGTATTAACTAGTTTATAGATTTAGTCTATCTTAGTTGAGAGAATTAAGATAGCTCAGGCAGAGGATCCGAAAGTTCATAAGCTTCAGACAGAATATGAGTCTGGTCTCAGGAAAGAGTTGACGATTCATGAAGATAAAACTCTTATGTTTGGAAATCGTCTCTGTGTACTAAGTGGAAATATTCGACAAGAAGTAATGACCGAGGCACACAGTTTCCAGTATTCAATTTATCCAAGAGGTACCAAGATATATCAAGATATCAAGCAATATTTTTGGTGGAACAGGATGAAGAGGGAGATACCATGATTCGTTTCTCGGTGTTTGGTATGTCAGCAAGTGAAGGCCGACCAGCAGAGACCAGTAGGATTATTGCAGCCACTTTCTATTCCTGAGTGGAAGTGGAAATATATCACGATGGACTTTGTGACCGGTTTACCTAGATCCCCGACTGGTCATGATACAGTTTGGGGTAATAGTAGATCGTCTCACAAAAGTAGCTCACTTTCTTCATTTTCGAGTAGGATAATTCACAGAGCAGTTAACAGAGATGTATATGTGATAGATAGTAAGACATCACAACATCCCAGTGAGTATCATATAAGATCGAGACACTCGGTTCACTTCAAATTTTTGGAAGAGCTTGCACCAGAGTTTGGGCACCAAGTTAAGATTCAATACTTTTTACCATCCTCAAACGGACGGGCAATTAGAGAGAACCATCCAGACCCTGGAAGATATTTTATGATCTTGTACTTTAGATTTTGAAGGGTCTTGGAAATATCACCTTCATATCGTTAAGTTCTCAAACAATAACAGTTATCAAGCAAGTATTCAGATGACACCATTCGAAGCATTATATGGGAGAAAGTATAGATCACCATAGGCATAAGATTATATAGGTAAGAGAAAGTTGTTAGGCCCAGAGATGATCACGCAGACAGTAGAAGTTGTCAAAAAAATCAGAGAACGACTTTGGGTTACGCAAGATAGGCATCAACATTGAGCAGATCAGCATTATAGGCCTTTAGAGTTTTGTGTCGGCGATCACGTGTTCTTACGGACTTTGCCAACCCGTAGAGTCGTTAGATTCATAATTCACGGGAAGCTTAGTCCTTGATATGTCGATTCGTTCGATATTCTCGAGCGGGTAGGCGATATTACTTATTATCTTGCCCTTCTGCCTTCTCTACGTGAGGTACACGATGTATTTTATGTATCTCAATTAAGTAGGTATTTAGGATCCTCGGTCATATCATCGACCATTTCGAGCTAGTCGTTGGTACCGACTTATCTTACGAGAAATAACCCGTATCCATTTTGGACCGAAGGAAGAAGGTGCTCAAGAATTAGACTATTCATCTTGTCCGAGTTGTTTGGGGTCACCACCCTTTGGGAGAGTCGACGTGGGAGCGCGAGAATAAAATTCGGTCTCGGTATCCATACATATTCGACTCAGAAGGTATATTCGTTCTTATGCCTTCGTATCTTCAATCTCGTGATTCGTTTACCCATGCTATGTGATACTGTTTTTCTTTATTATATGCCTGAATTTGATTGCATGTGTAGATGAGCTTATAGTTAGTGCAGTGCTCATTCTAATTTTTTTAGCTAGCCTTGGGTTTGAATTTCGAGGACAAATTTTTTTTAAGGTGGATAGAGATTTCACTCCCTGTTTCTGATATACATATGTAGAACATATTAGTTTTTCTGCTTATATTATTTGTTGCTTGCATGGTAATTATGTTGTATGTCATAGAGACTAGACCCATTTTTTGGTTTAATTAGACTCATGGTTTAATTCTTGGGTTGGTTTGGTCTTGAGTGAACCCATGGTCTAAACCTCAACCCAAGCATATATAAGTTAACTTCTTTCTCTCTCTTTCCTTATTCTCTCATTTTTTCAATCTTTCATTTAGGCAAGTTCACCTTACACTACATGGAGAAATCTCTTAATTTTTTATTCTGACTCTTTTCTTGCATTTTATTAGTCTAATATTTATACATTATGATTCTAAATACTTTTAGTACTTGGAGTTTTCGATTTTAATGGGTGAATTTGTGTAGATCTATAATTAAAGTTTAGGTTTTTATAGGTTCCTTGATTTTTTGGTGGTTTTGATCTATTAAAACATGGTATTTAAAAAAAACTAGTTTTTGTGGTTGATTGAGTACTTTATTTTGAGTTTGGCTTTTGGTTCACTTGATTCGGGATTAAAATAAGATTGATTGAAAAAAATAATTTTTGGGATTTTGTGAGTTTTTGCAATAGCTGAACTTGCTGTCTGTAGAAGACGAAGTTCTCATGTAGCCAGCGACATATGCGGCCGAGAGTATCATGCGACATGATCCTTATGCGGCCTGGACACTTATCGTATATCCGACCAGTATGCGTCCATCTTGTTGGAAGCATGGCTGATTATTACACAAGTGTTCTGGAGCTAATCCTTGAACTTCTTGTGTTTCACTCGCTGAACGAATTAGAAATTTGCTATGTCCCAGAACGTCTCATGCGGCCTTGACCCATATACGGCAAGCAAACCTATGCGACTTGACCCATATACTGGTTGAGACCTATGCGGCATTGACTCATATGCGACAGCAACCTCTATGCGGCACCTGTTATATGCGATACTGACTCTATGCGTCCCTGACCCTATGTGCATGATTTGTTGATTTTCTTGGTTTGATGTTTTATTGGATTTTGTGATTCTAAGTGTGAGATTGATGATTGGAATGCATGAGAACTGAGTGACCATGTGTTAAACCTGACTATATGCTTGACCCGACTATGAATAGAGGTAGACCATGCGACCAAGTAAATATGACTACCTATGTGCCTGACTCAACCTACGTATTATTATATGCTAGAACTCATGTAATTTACCAATGACTAGTGACTTGACTCGACTATTGGTATATGTATTGATACACTTACTACGTGCTATGCGTTCCGACGTGCTAAGTATTTCTACATGATTATGTTACATGTTTTATATCGAGGTGTTCCTACGTGCTAAGCTACATGTGATATAATCAAATTCCTCCAGTATGTACTTGATAGTTGGTCAATAAACAAGCGTGGCTAGGGTTTGTTGACTGTTGCATCACTCTCGGATGAATCCAATTAAACTGCTAAGTGACAAAGTGGATTTGTATCTAGCATGCCCGTACTACAGTATAAAATATAAGGGGAGTAACATGTGACCATGCCATATGATTCCAGCTAACCGTAGGATTAACTATGCAACTAAAATATGTAGTGCATTAGGAGGGACAAAATCCTGAGATCGTGCTTAACTAGCCACCCTCAATCATTATATGCGGAGTGAAGGCTGGCCTCCATAGATATTATTTAAATCCTCATTACTGGATGGCAATATCCGACTATTATATTATACTATGTGTTCTATGCGATCTTAGTATCATGGCCTTACGAAGGACCGGTGTATACTAGTATATGCTATGCGGCGATTCATGGCTCGACTAGCCTCTGTTAGAATATGGTTCGATCTGAGGATTCCTATTATATATATAATACCTCTGGGATAATCTAGACTCCACCTAGTAAGACTTACAAGTGATTGGTCGATTATGTAATTAAGCTTGTTTGTGTATTGTATCTGCTGTCAAATAGTAGGAACATGGACTACCATGGTGCGATGGTCTAACCCTTATCCTTGTTTGGTTGTAGGGTTTGATTGCTGTGTCACAATAGGCTATGAATCGAAATAATGAGACATAAATATATATATATATATATATATATATATATATATATATATATATATATATATATATATATATATTTCATAATCTGGTTTTATTTCTTTATGTGATTCCTTTATGGTTCTTGCTCTTTGGGGTCTAACCCCGCTGGTTTTGCATGGTCAGGTTTAGAGCCAGCACACGAGGATCAAGCGTACTTCTCCCTGAACCATGGCATGCACCAGACGGATTGCCACTGAGGTAAATGAGTGGATTTCATCTTCCCTGCTCATTATTGCACATTTTACTCATTTTGGGCGTTTAGCCACCCGCACTTGTTAGCCGTAAATCTAGACATTTAGTTTCCTTACATTATTGTAATTAATCAGACTGCAGTTGATCATGGTCATGTACTTTTGCTACTTTGTCAGCTTTTTTATTTTCGCATAGTTGGTTTCCTGAATATTGTGTTAGGATGTTTGGGATGCCTTACTTCCTTGTCATATATGTTCTATGTTTACTGTTCTTACTTGACTGATTGAGACAATAGATGTATTGTGTGACCCTAAGTGACTTGCTTGTAGTATGCACCCCTTGTCTAGTTACAGTCGTGACCGTCGTACGATGTTCTATACCTTCTACGGGAGAGCTGGCCATGTCCATCTCTGTTTTCTTGTACTGGGGTATGACAAAGCACTTGGAGAAGGAGGAATTGGCAAGAAGCATATGTCCGGATCGTGTCCAATTGAGTAATTCATTATAAATCCATCTCCCAATTGGTAAATTCTGAATTTTCTCCATAATTAGGCACTAATTCATGCATTTGATAATTAGAAAATCTTCCTAGACTTAGATCTATCCATAGGAACAAGAACTAGGTTCATATGACTTGTATTGTGGTTCTAAATAGGTTTTGTGACCAATTTGGAAAATTTCCGAGATTGACACATAAAGTGTGTGTCATGAGACCAATTGGATCTATTTAGACTTAGATTGATGTTATAGGACTAGATACGTGTCCATAATAAGACATGAGTATAGCGTATCATAGTATTTTGTGATACGATATGATACCAGATTTATTTTTGGGGTTTTGTGCTTGATGGTGTAATTACTCTTCAATTTCCTTTGTAATTCATTACATTATATATATATATATATATATATATATATATATATATATATATATATATATATATATATATAATTGGTACGTATAATTAGAAATTATTAAGCATTGGGGGTTTTTGGCACTTTGATCGAGTGTGTATCCTAGAGTATCACAAAGGTGAGCTTCAAATATTTGAATTAATGCACTTGGTGCATGTGTTTCACCAATACCTATAATTATGTGATACATATCTGTAGATATATATAGAGAGTAGTAAATATGTTAATAATTGGCATATATATATATATATATTGGGGAAATTTGTGATTGATGTGTAGGTGTGTGTAGTTTTATGGAGGGTATATAAATATGTGTATTTAGGAAAGATGGGGTCGAGTTTATGAGACACAGCAGCAGCAGCAGTTAACTGAAGGTAAGGTGGGGAGAACTAGGTACTGACTGATACTTGAAGTATCAGTGTGTACACATGAAACAACAAGGGTATTAAGCAAGGAAAGGGTGTTCAATACAACAGTACACAGTGTGCATTGTTCTCTTGAACCAGCAATGCATTAGGGTCAGGATTTTAAGGTCAAGAACATCAGCAGTTGATGGGGTATCTCAGATCTGTACTAATGAACAGATATATAGGAGAGAACAAAAAAAAGTAGTAGCAATATAGGTATGAACTACAGTAAACTAGTTAAGGTGTGTGGGTAATAGGTGCTCGAGTTCAGTAGGTTCTGAATGTGTAGGACATTTGGTTAATTGAGGTGGGAGCCAAGCCTTCAGTTGGGGTGAACTTGATAGGATCAACAGCAGGTAGGTCTATTCTCTGCAGGTAGGTTATTCAGAATTGGGTGTGCTAGTGTGGGTGTGTATCAATTGTGATACAATCAGGGGTTGCAACAGTAAGAGGTGACATTAGTAGCAGGTAAAACTGCAGTAGCAGTAAACCTATGCATGAAGTGCACATGTGTCAGTAGGAGGAGTTAATAGGGTGACTATGTGTGAGTGACTGTATCAGTGAGAGTGAGTGTAAGGTTTATTAGTAACTGGGTAAATATGGAAGTTGGGTTGGTAAAATATCTTAGGAATATGTGAGTGTAATGGAGATAGCAATAAGGGGTATTACCTAATGACTGATACCAAGGTAATGAGATACCCAATTAGTAAGGTATTAACTAAGGTATTTGGTATGAGAGTTAATATTGGTATTATATAGGATATCATTATACTATGTATATAATATTAGTATTAGCTAATATGTTATATATAGTATAGTATATCAACTAGGAGTAATATTAGTTAGGTATTACCTAGTATACTTGGTATAAGACTAGTATGACCTAGTTAACCTTGTATTAATTAGTATGGTTTAGGTAAACCTTAGAAGTGACCTAGTATCACCTCATAACCACTAATATGGCCTAGAGAGCATATTTCAGACTATATTAGTTTATTTATGTTTATTACACCCAATAATATGATATTTCATATATAGTTCAGTGTGACACCAGTCCAGACACAGATTGGTATTGTCAGCTCAGGACCTCAGGCAAGTACATTCTCTAACAGTTTTTTGTTTATGATATCTTCTATGTTTCTTGTATTTTGTGTAGATATCCTTAACTTCTTGACACATGGTTACACATATTGGTATTTTCTGGATCTCGTCATGAGATATTATTCCATGTAAACCCTGTGTGTGTCCTGTGATCTTGTATATAGATAGACACTGATTCATGAGAAGATTAGCTCCGTTCTCATAAAATCCCATGTCGTAGCGTGTCATGGTTGGATCCACTATACCAGTCGGGGGCAGAGATTGTTAGTTAGATATGTGATCATACCCCTACCTGTGCATGTCCCTATGAGTGTTAATCATACATCTCACGTATGATTAACCAGGCCATATTTTTATGCAAGTACTCCAGCCGATCACATGTTGAAGCTAGTACTCACTCAATTAGCTAGTTGTTTTTTCTGACTCTTGTATATGATGCCCACCTCTTGTATTATTTACAGCATTTCTATATCCTATATATTTTATGCTCATATTCTATTTATCTTGTATTTCTCTTTATTTACTGCTACATAGTCCTTATCATTTATTCAGAACTACTGTTAGAGGTGTTCTTTGCTTCAATCCTGATTGGATATATTTTTTAGATAATTTAGATGACTGGTATCCTACACACTAGAGACCTCAGGACGTAGTTGGTGTAGAGTTGGAGACGATGACTCGGGAGGAGCCGATAGCTGGAGATGATCAACTAGTTGCAGATAGTTAGACTTTTGTATTAGATTATCTCAGATATATATTTTGGCATGTTTTATATTTGAGACTATTGTGCCAGTCTATTAGACTTGGATATGAGGTGTATTATGACTGTGATTTATTTTCTTCTTCTATTCCATATCGTACTACATATTGCTCTAGTTTTATTGTGATTGAGTATTGATTATCATATTGTTCCTCCATTAGGAGTTGAGATATCTTGACAGGTACATATATTGTGTGAGGTATTTAGATAATATTGTTGACCTAGATAACGTTCTACCGTCGATGGTGTGGCATAGGCTAGACGTACCATTATCCCTAGTGTAGATCATGACACATTTTTATGGTGGCCCATGCAGGTGATGGCTGCAACTAGTGCGATATCGTAGTAGTGCTCATACTTAGAGTATTACTACAAGCCTGCTTTAGGATATAGGATGAGAGTATACTCAATCACAACTAGGAATACTTCTAATTTATTTCTTTTGATAACTTTATCAATGTGAATAATTACTTTCTTTGAAATATTATTGTCCTTCTTTGATGTTATCGTATTTTTGCGCAATATTGATCCCTTTATTTTAAATCTATTTTTAGGATGCCTACAAAGATTAGTTTCTATCTCTCGGGAGTATCTTCAGCTTCCTCAGCTACTTCCTAGCCTGCTATTGAGAGGGCAACAGACACTGCTCCATTATCTCCAGCTCAGAGGATTGCCTCACTAGTTCAGGTGAGGGTTTTTGTAGCAGCTTTTGGGGGTGCTACACCTCCAATTACGAGGACTGTTCCCTCAGTCGTGGAGGATCTTCCACCTCCATCACCCATGCCAGCAGACGGGATACAGATGTTCACGTTATTCAGAGAGATGATGAAGGCCCAGAGGACTCAGACAAAGTTTCAGCAGAGGCAGATGGATATGATGCAGGAAGGCATCGAGAGGGCTCATCCGGTTGCCTTAGCAGCATTCGAGATTGGTGCTCCCACCCAGCAACAGGATACCCAGCCCAAGCCGGTAACATCCAGGACTTCAAGAAGCTGGGACCTCAGAACTTCAAAGGGACGGAAGGCATTATTTATGTGGATGATTAGCTCGAGGACATCGAGCTTATTATGAGGCTGTCTCATCTCGTAGAGGACCTGAAGATCGAGGCAGTTGGACTCCAGATGACAGTTATTTATCGCACTTGGTTCAGGAATGAACCACTTTTCGCCGATCCTGGGCAGACTTGGGAGGGTTTCAAATACCTTTTCAAAAAGAAGTTCTTCACCCCTACTGACAGATTAGACTTGGCACGGCAGTTTCAGAACCTCCAGCAGGGGAGTATGTCAATAGAGTAGTACGTCGCAAAATTCGGCAAGCTGAGCCGGTACGCGGAGCATATGGTACGAGACTCGGATATGAGAGCGAGTCTTTTTCGGGAGGGCCTAAACTGGGAGGTGAAGGTTCTCATCACATCTAGTCATGATACTTATTCATTGATTCTTGTGGAGAGGAATGCAAGGTCGAGAGGGATCTGGACTTAAGGTCTAAGAGAGATCGTGATATCTTTAGTGGGGTTAATAGCGGTACGTGACCTGCCAAGCGTCCCTAGTTCCAGCATAGATCTTTTTAGCAGCCATAACAGCAACAGAGATAGACTCAGCATGTTCCCACCTGTCATTTCTGTAAGAATATAAGCCACATCTGGGAGGTCTGTAGGAAGCAGTTGGGTGTTTGCCTGTATTATGGCACATGGGGACATCAGATGAGGGATTGTCCTGTATCTCCTTGTCGCGTAGCTCAGATAGAAGCCCCAGATCAGAGAGCACCAGCGAGGCCACCTACGGGTCAGCAGAGAGGACCTCTTGTAAACCCCCTCACCCAAAATTTGGCCTACTTGGCTTAGATAGTAAAACTAGGGCTAGTTGAATCCAATTAGAAATAGAATACGACATTTTAAGTAATTTTACAATATTTATATTACTTGGTGCACCTTACCGTTGCCTCGATAATTGGAGCACTACACTAGCCATTGCCTTCCTACAAATTTTATATCCTTGTCCTAGACATGTTCGCCTTCTATCATGACCTTTGTGTAACTTATAATTATGCTATCTTGTGCTACATTTTAGTCGCACAATATTCGTCGCGGATGTTTATATTTAATTCTAAATAAATACGACTTTGTATCCTTGTGCGTTCCAATCGAAATTGGAGACACAATCTTGATCCATTTTGTGCAACCCAATTTATGATAATATTTTATTATGAGTCCTCTATGTCCATGATACGCGTTCCACCTAATTTTAGCCCCATGTACTTCTAATTAATTTTAGAACACCATTTACATCAATTTTAATTAAATTGATGTAAGGACCAAACTTGACCCAAAATTAGACCCAACACCAAACCAAACCCCCATTCACACCCTCAAGCTTCATACTAAACACCACACACCCTTTTCATCCAATACATCACACCAAACATGGTGTTTTCTCTCATTAAATCCAAAAATCCACTTTCTGTGCAATTTTCCAATTGTTGGGGACTTAATTATAAAAATATAATGATGTGTTACCATCCTATTAGTCAAGCACATGAAGAAATCATCCCCTCTCCCTTTGACCTTTCAACCCTCTCCCTCTCTCCTCTTTTTCTTGTATATTTTCTCCATGTCTAATCTTGGCCATCCATTTAAAATGGAGCCATCCTCACTACACAACACCCTCATATATATATATATATATATATATATATATATATATATATATATATATATATATATATATATATATATATATATTATCCTAACCCTTTTCCCAAAGCAAACCCCATCCCAATGTGTACTTGGCTGGCCCTAAACCCTAGGTTACCATCATCATCATCCCCCACATGTAAAATACCTCCCCATTATATTTTCTTTATTACCTCCGCCATCAAAACTCTAACCTACCCTAAACCAAAATCCAACCTCCTATTCTTTCCCTTCACCACCTCCCTCTGCAACCCGTCGACCACCCAACAGCCTCGTCGAGCCCATCCTCCGCTTGAGCAGCAGCTCTGAACCACCTGTCGACCCCGCCTGAACCACCGCGTCTCCCCCTCGCCGGACCACCCGAGCCCACGTGTGCTCTCCTCTATACGACCTCCTCCTCTCCCTCCGGTCATCTTCCTCCGCCCTTCCCCTAGACGAACAGCCACCGTTCTCGACTACGACCTCGCTGGACCCGACTGCACAACAGTCCCAGACCCGACCACCTGAGTTCTTCTCCTCCCCACGACTTCATCACCGGCCTGAGTACCCCGAGCACCACCCTCCGCTAATCCCAACCTCCCTTTCACCCGCTGCCAAGCCTGCCTGACCACCCTCTTCCCCGGCCATGGCTCCCAGCCACCACTACCGTTCACCTCTCCTCCCCCTCGCCGTTCTCTTCCACCTCTCATCCTCCTGTCTGAGCTCCAACTCTGGCAGCCCTACCACGATCACCTTCACCATCATCATCGCCTTCATCATCATCATCACCATCATCATCCTCATCATTACCCTCGTCATCATCATCAACATCGTCGTCATTTTCATCGTCGTCATCGTCATTCCCGTGCCTGTGCACGCTAACCCCGAGGTTCGAACTTGTCCCTCTCCTCCTTTTTATGTGTGCTTGTGTGTATGCAATTAGGACATTAGTATTACTTTACGACAATTAGTTGACATCAGACCCTGAGTCGGTGAACCCAACTCGCATTCGTATACGTACGCGTGTGCATGTAATTATCAATTTGGTATATATATATATATATATATATATATATATATATATATATAATGTACACATTTAGTATATGTATATTATTCATTGGTATATATATTTATATATATTTAGTATATGTATTCAATTGGTATGTATATAATTATTGGTTGTTATATACATAAATAAATATATGGTATGTATATATATATTGTAAGTAATTAAATACTATGCTAGTTAAGACTATATATATATATATATATATATATATATATATATATATATATATGTGTACTATGAGACCCTAGTATTAATTACGGATAGTCCATAATTGCTTTGATCCTGTGGCCCTGTAAATTGTTAGTAGACTGCCTTATGTACACTGACGTACTGGCAAGACTGTGTTAGTTGCCTGTCTGATTGATACAGCATTTGAAGACGTAACACCCGCGTAATTAGACGCGCATTTGACCCTGTTAGTTGACCAGTGTCACCCTTAGTGTACCCTCTGAGTTCAGTGTATTTATGGTTGTGTATGTGCTAGTGTAATGGCTGATATTGTATTGTATTATATTATATATATATATGACCCATTGGATTGTTTTGTGCGACTTCAGGAGCAGGTTATTGGTACTACGTAGCTTTCTTGCCAGGCAAGTATACCTTGTCATTGTACTATAATTTATATTCCATATGCTGCATGCATCTTAATTTCTGTCATTTAGTTCATGTATTTTAACTGCTATATAAACTGCGCGTCCAAGGAAACTTGGGTGCAACGATAGTGACGTCGTAATCTATTTTTATTATGTATCCCCATAATTTGGAGGCATCATTAGGTTTCATTGGCCGTGACACAGTTGTTACATGAGTGTGAGTCTTATGTAGGACACGGACTGCGTACTGGGTTGGCCTCCTGTACGTATGGGACGTGCGTTAGGGATAACTGTCGATAGAAACTTTGCATGCTAGGAGACTTGGCAGTTATTAGAGGTATTATCGTGTCATGGATGTGACATGCTTAGAGCATGGGGTAGGGAGAACAATAAGTAAGGCGTTTGGGCTCCTTTGCACTTTCCTTTTTATGTAACCCGCAAGCTCCGTCGGAGATGCGTGATCATGATGACCCCTATACTACCTGGTGGCCTCTTTCGTTCAAAAGACGACATGCTTTTTAGGCCCCTAAATCTCCAAGAGAATCATACCAATCCTATTTTGGCCAGATAGCCCACATGTTGGAAAGTTATTCTCAAACTGCATTCACATAGATGGTTAGGCGACCCATTGGATATTTATTTTAGTACTTTATTGGCATGCTTCTATGTATCTTATTATGTCCCTCCGAGGACTTGGTCCCTTTCCAGGTGTAGATATTCATAAGTATTCGCAGGAGCGCAGATCCTGACTGGTTACTTATATTTTCGAGGAGGTCTTCTCTTCGAGTCTCAGTGATTGTTAGTTGATGTACTTATATTATGTTTGCTTTTATATTCTAGTTCGACAGTGGATTTGTTTCCATCGACTGTCATCCTTAGATACTTCTTATTGAGATTTAGTTACATAGTTATTGGTTATTCATTTCTATTTGATTTCTGTGGATGAGATTTAGATGATGCCCTGTGTCATGTGATAGTTTATACCACTTGTGAATTATTGTTCATAATACAGCATACGTTTGTGTTATGGTTTCCATATATTTGAGTCTCCATACACATACGGCTGACATGTTTACGTGTTCCTAGTCCTACGTATTTTGGGACTGGGGCATGATACCTCTACTTTTGACATAGAATCAGAGGTTTGTACAGCACCTCCAGCAGCAAAAAGGTGCACAACAGGGGCAAGCATTCGCCATGACAGTTGAGGAGGATGAGCCGGTCGGAGATGTTATATCAGATTAAGTTCTTTTTTATTCTATTCTAGCATATACTTTATTTGATTTTGGTGCTTCCCATTCTTTTGTATCGATATATTTTGTTCTTAAGCATCGTATAGAGGCTGAACCTTTGGCTATGGCTTGCAAGATCACGACTGAGGGAGGCATGATCCTGGTCAGTGATGTTTGCAAGGATCGAAGAGTTATATTGGAAGGCTGGAAGTTGAGTACGTACTTACTCAAAATGCCACTTCTAAACTATGATATTGTACTCGGGATGGATTGGTTGAGTAGTCACCATGCTAGTATAGATTATCGTGGAGGCAATGTTTTATTTAGACCACCAGGAGAGCCAGAGTTTAAGATTGCTAGAGGAGCAGCAAAGCAGAGCGAGGATGACTTCTGTGGAGCTTTGGGGGAAGATAATGAGTTATTACATCCATTGATAGCAGAGTCCGTGGATGTTTTACCGGAGGAGTTACCGGGTTTGTCGCAGGACCAAGATCTGGAGTTCTCTATGGATTTGTTGCCAGACGCAGAGCTGATATCTTAATACGTCTATAGAGTCAACAACAGCAAACTGGTAGAATTAAAAAAGCAGGTAGATAAGTTGCAGGACAAAGGCTTAATTCGATCCAATTCATCACTATGGGGTGCTCCAGTATTGTTTGTATCGAAGAAGGATGGATCGGTACGCATATGTATCGATTACAGGGCTCTGAACAACCTCACTATAAAGAACAAATACCTGTTGTCGAGGATAAATGATCTCTTTGATCAGTTGAGCGGAGTAAAGGTATTTTCAAAGATAGACTTAAGGTCAGGCTACCACCAGGTAAAAGTGAAGAAGGAAGATATTCTGAAGACAACTTTTCGGACTCGGTATAGCCAGTTTGAGTTCATGGTGATGCCGTTTGGGTTGGCCAATGCCCCGACGGTATTCATAAATTTGATAAACAAGGTGTTCCACCAGTATCTTAATAAGTTTATGGTGGTATTTATTGATGATATTCTAGTATATTCGAAGATCCCGGAGGAGCATGAGGAGCATCGAAGGATAGTTCTAGAGACTCTCAGGAAGGATAACTTTATGGCAAGCTTTTGAAGTATGAGTTATTCCTTGATAAGGTTAAATTCATTGGGCATGTGATTACAGTAGATAGGATCTCCGTAGACCCGAAGAAGATTTTAGCAGTGGAGTCATAGGCTACTCCAAGTTTAGTGACAGAGATCAGGAGCTTTCTGGGACTAGCAGGTTACTACATGAGATTTGAACAGGACTTCTCTAGGACTGCAGAACCGATAACTAGGTTGACCAGGAATGATATAGAGTTTGTCTGGACAGAAGATTGTCAGGCCACTTTTGATAAAATAAAGAGAGGATTGAAGACATCTCCAGTGTTGACATTACCATCAGGGTCAGGTGGATTCACTATTTATAGTGATGCTTCAGGGAAGGGTTTGGATTGCGTTCTGTAGTAGAATGGAAAGGTGATTGCCTATGCTTCCAGAAAATTATATTCTCATGAGAAGAATTATCATACCCATGATTTGGAGTTGGTAGCAGTCATCTGTGCTCTAAAGCTATGGAAGTTATATTTGTATGGAGAGCGTGTGGAGATCTTTACAGACCACAAGAGCTTGAAGTACGTGTTTATATAGAAAGAGCTGAACATGAGAACGATGGTAGTTGGAGTTGATGAAGGACTTTGACATATCATTGCAGTACCATCTACGAAAGGCCAACATAGTCGTTGATGCCTTGAGCAGGTATCCAGTGGCTATGTGCTACACTACGGACATACATTTATTGGCCGATCTTGAGAGCTTAGGAATTGAGATGCTAGTTCCTAGTGTCGAGATGCAGATATGGGGATTATAAATACAATCAAAGTTGATGGATCAGATCAGGGCTACAAAGTATGAGGATGAGTCTCTGAGGAGTATCATGACACATTCTTATATGGAATTATCAGATAATTTTACTATTGCAAAGGATGGATTATTGCGGTACTATACCAGATTGTGTGTGCTGAATAGAACATTGCACGAGGAGGTTATCTAGGAGGCACATCGATCTCAGTAGTATATTCATCCAGGTGACAACAAGATATATAGAGATCTGAGAGAGCATGTATGGTGGTATGGTATGAAGTGGGAGGTGGCGTACTTCGTATCTAGATATTTACTGTGCCAGCAGGTAAAGACAAAGAGGCAAAGGCTAGGTGGGTTACTTCAGTCTTTACCTACTCCATAGTAGAAATAGGAGAATGTTACCATGGATATTATTTCGGAGCTACCTTATTCTCCAAGAGAAAAAGACGCAATTTGGGTCATCGTAGACAAGTTGACCAAATCAACCTACTTATTACCATTCAAAGTGGATACATCTACGAAGAATCTAGCGGAGTTGTATGTGCGGCAGATTGTCAGATTATATAGAGTTTATCTGAGCATAGTCTTGGATAGGGATAGTCGCTTCATATCCCATTTCTGGAAGAGTTTACAGGCTAGCTTGGGCACCCAGCTCAAGTTTAGTACCGCATATTACCCCTAGACAGATGGACAGTCAGAGAGGACTATTCAGACTCTCGAATATATGCTTCGTACTTATGTTTTGGATTTCAGAGGCTCTTGGGAGGATCATCTTTACCTGGTAAATTTTTCTTACAATAACAACTACCAAGCCAGTATTGAGATGTCACCATTCGAGACTTTATATGGATGGAGATGTCGCACTCCTTTATCTTGGGATGATATTGGTGAGAGAGCCTTATTAGAAATGGAGATGATTATGGATGCAGCTGAGAAGGTGAAGCTAATCAGAGATAGACTTTGGATGGTGAAGGACAGACAGACAGACAGCGGCATTGGGCCGATAGTCGTCGGAGACTATTGGAGTTTGAGGTATAGGTTTTGTTTGTATTTCTTGTGATTGCTCTATTTTAGGTTGAGTGTTAAGGCTGTGTTTTATTCTAGGTTGGCAATTTGGTATTTTTGCAGATTTCTCTAGCATGGGCACAATTCACTTTGGTGGAGGTGGAAAGCTTAGTCCATGGTACATTGGACCCTTCACTATTCATGCGAGGGTCGGTGCAGTGGCTTACAGACTAGACTTGTCGTCTGCACTAGAGGGAGTGCATGATGTGTTCCATGTGTCGCAACTGAGATGATACGTGACAGATCCTAGTCATGTATTGGATCACTCGAAGATCGAGGTGGGTCTGACTCTTAGCTACCTAGAGCAGCCAGTAGAGATTCTGGATCGCAGGAAGAAGGTGCTACGGAACCAGACGATTTTCTTGGTACGCGTTGCGTGGAGGCATCACTCTCCGGGAGAGTCTACCTGGGAGGGGGAAGCCGAGATACGCGAGCGATACCCTTATTTATTTGGGCCGTGAGGTATCATTCTTCTCTCTTGTATGATTGCTTGTTATAGTGTTAGTTCTTCCTTAAATCTCAAGGACAAAAATTTTCTAAGGAGGGCAGATTTGTCACTAACATATTTCTAGATGAGGGTATTTTTATCATTGGCATATTATTAGTTAGAGATTTAATATTATATATTATGCTAGTAATTAATTATATTATGATGTGCTATTTATTTCTTTATTAGTGGACTAGCCTATTATTATTTAGACTTGTCATTAGTGGACCCATTAGTTTTTTATGACCCATTGAGCCCAACATTGGACTAGGCCAATTAGACCATTCTTTTAATTAATTAAGGAGATTATATTAGTTTATGAAGAACTAGAAGCTTGCTAATTTAGCCCTCCAAATTAAATCTCTTAACTAACTAGTGGGGGCATTGTAGTCACTATGAATTATATGGAGAAGGGATTAGAGGGGGCCGGCCATATGAGGGGGGAACACTCTCTCTCCTCTCATTAGTTCATTCCAAATTTATATCCCCAATTTAGTTCTTTCTCAAATTACTGCATCCCTCTACAAAATTTACACAATTCACTCTCATTCTCTCTTAATTTTCATCAATTAGAAGCATTGGAGCTTGGATTGCAAGAAGCACTTGGAGAAGGAGGAATTGGCAAGGAGCTTATGTCCGAATCGTGTCCAATTGAATGATTCATTGAGAATCTATCTTCCAATTGGTACATTCTAAATTTTCTCCATAATTAGACTATAATTCATGCATTTGACCATTAGAAAATATTTCTAGTCTTATATCTATCCATAGGAACAAGAACTAGGTTTATATGACTTGTATTATGGTTTATACATAGGTTTTTTTTTGCCCAATTTAGGAAAATTTCAAGATTGACACATAAATTGTGTGTCATGAGACCAATTAAATCTATTTAGACTTAGATTGATTTTATAGGACTAGATATGTGTCCACAAGTAGACACGAGTATAGCGTATTATAGTACCTTGTGATACGGTATGATACAAGATTTATTTTGGGGATTTTGTGCTTGATGGTGTAATTACTCTTCAATTTTCTTTGTAATTTATTGCATTAGTTATATATATATATGTAATTGATACGTATAATTAGAAATTGTTAAGCATTGGGGGGTTTTAGCACTTTGATCGAGTGTGTATCCTAGAGTATCATAAATGTGAGCTTCAAATATTTGAATTAATGTACTTGGTGCATGTGTTTCACCAATACCTATAGTTATGTGATACATATCTGTAGATATATATAAAGAGTAGTAAATATGTTAGTAATGGCATATATATATATATATATATATATATATATATATATATATATATATATATATATATATATATATATGGGAAATTTATGATTGATGTGTAGGTGTGTGCAATTTTATTGATTGTATATAAATATGTGTATTTAGGAAAGATGGGTGGGTCGGGTTTATGAGACATAGCAGAAGAAACAGTTAACTGAAGGTAAGGTGGGGAGAACTAGGTACGGACTGATACTTGAAGTATCAGTGTGTACACATAAAGCAACATGGGTAATAAGAAAGAAAAGGGTGTTCAATACAATAGTACACAATGTGCACAGTTCTCTCGAACCAGCAGTGCATTGGGGTTGGATTTTTGAGGCCTAGTACAGAAGCAGTTGATAGGGTATCTCATATTTGTACTAATAAATAGATATATAGAAGAGAACAACAAGAGCAGTAGCAATGCAGGTATGAACTACTGTGAACTAGTTAAGGTGTATGGGTGATAGATGCTCGAGTTCAGTAGGTTATAAATGTGTAGGACAGTCGATTAATTGAGGTAGGAGCTAAGACTTCAGTTGGGGTAAACTTGATAGGATCAACAATAGGTAGGTCCATTCTTTGCAGGTAGGTTATTTAGAATTGGGTATGCTAGTGTGGGTGTGTATCAGTTGTGATACAATCAGGGGTAACAATAGTAAGAGGTAACATTAGCAGCAGGTACAACTGCAGTAGCAGTGAACCTGTGCATGAAGTGCACATGTGTCAGTAGGAGGAGTTAATAGGGTGACTATGTGTGAGTGACTGTATTAGTGAGAGTGAGTGTAAAGTGTATTAGTAAATGGGTAAATGTGGAAGTTGGGTTGGTAAAATATCTTAGGAATATGTGAGTGTAATGGAGATAGCAGTAAGGGGTATTACCTAATGATTGATACAAAGGTAATGAGATACCCAATTGGTAAGGTATTAACTAAGATATTTGGTATGAGAGTTAATATTGGTATTAGATAGGATATCATAATACTATGTATATGATATAAGTATTAGCTAATATGTTATATATAGTATAATTTATCAAATATGAGTAATATTAGCTAGGTATTACCTAGTATACTTGGTATAAGACTAGTATGACCTAGTTAACCTAGTATTAACTAGTATGTTCTAGGTAAACCTTAGAAGTGACCTAGTATCACCTCATAACCACTAGTATGGCCTAGAGAGCATATTTCTTACTCATATTTGTTTATTTATGTTCATTACACCCAATAACATGATATTTCATATATAGGTCAGTGTGACACCAGTCCGGACATAGATTGGTATTGTCACCTCAGGACCTCAGTGTAGGACCGTGAGGCAACTCTAGAGGGGAGAGGGTGAATAGAGTGAGTGCAGTGGAATAATCTACACAATTTATGATTATCAGAATTAAGGCAGTTGCTAACTAACAGTGTATATAAATATAGTAAAGTAAAGCAGTAAAGTAGAGAGAGAAAGTAAACGCAAATACCAAGATGTATACTGGTTTCCCCCTGAGAGGACTAGTCCAGGCCTGAGAACTCAAACTCGGAGTTTCTCCACTATAATCACCAATAGTGAATCACAAGCTTTGATCCGAAGGCTTGCCACTTCTTTACACCATGATTTTTGATCCGAAGTCTTGCAACTTCACAGCTTAGAGAGAGAGAGAGAGAGTAACTGATCGAACAAAGCTCTTTACAACTCAGAAGACTTCTAGACCGAGATCACACTTGGCACTAGGAAGGCTAGGGAGTTGCTTTTTGAGATAGAAAAGTTAAGGCTTAGAGGTTTGCTCACAATATGATAGAAGACTTAAGAATAGTTGAGTTGGTTGAGTTGAGTAAGAATGAGAATTCCAATCCTATTTATAGGTTATAGGCAAACAGAATTTGATCAAAATTCGGTCATGGTTTAATTCAAATTTCTAACCGTTGGTCTAAGAAATCAGGAGCTATTAAACTGGTTTATTTTATACCAAAAGGGTAACCGAGTTCGGTCCAAGTTCGGCCCGAGTTCGGCCCGAGTTCGGTCTCCTAGTATGGTAGACTTTGTAAATAAATGTGACCTGATTTGGTGGATAGGTTCTTTGGTTTATTTGAGTAGACTAGGTATCTGGTTTATAGGTTCTTAGTTTTGCCAGTGTGACTCAGCGTACATCAGTCCTAGACTCAATTAAATAAATATTACGTTTGAATAGACGTAATATAGATGACATGTAATAGAAGTGTTGAGGCTTCAGATGCGATATATCAATGCATGGTTTAGTTAACTATCAAAATCAAGTTGACTGAGACCGGATGGGCCAACAATCTCTCTCATTTTGATAATTGATAAACTATAAATGATACTGTAAGTCTTTGATATGCAAGGCTCCCCCGTAACTGTGGAGTAGTTGATATGTTGAAGACAACGTCTGTCAAGTATCGTCTTGTATGCTAGTATCATGTATTCTTTCTCCCCCATTGTCATTTGATCGAAATTGCATGCTCCCTCGAAATCAATGAGATGACAAGAAAAAACAAGAGAGTAAAGTGTATACAAGATAATATATAATGACAAAAATTTTTTTTGCATTAAACTTTTATTCATTTGAAAGAAAAACATACAAAAGTGGATGTGTAATGAAACATCATAGTAGAAATAACTTTAATCGATATTATGTCTTTCTTGACTTGATATAAATATAGAATAATAAGTACTGAACTTAAATCATACATTTTCAAGAGTTTAAATCATCTCGGAGTAGCTGTAGGGGCTAGATCCCAGCTAGCGGTTGTCCGAAGACACTTAAATACTGTGTCGCTTAAGGTTATTTACACCTTTTTGACAGAAGGACCCTTTCGGCTTGTATCCAAAAAATTTAAAACTTTGCCCACGTAGAGCCAGTTTATCATCGTCTTTCCCGACAAGTCCGTCGTATATAGCACCAGTGCTGGTTCAGCAGTATCAGGGTCCAAGGCCTTTGTCGACCCAATCTCAAGTATTCCAACAGTATAGGCCCTGCAGCAGGGTCAACTCCAGGTTAGAACAACAGTACCGAAACATGAGAAAGTGGGGTTTGGTGTGTTATAGTAGATGTTGGCTGAGGGCAGTCAAGTCGAGGGTATATTTTGAGCTTCTTTCAGTTTTATCTATCTTTTGGGTTCCATATTCGGCGAGTGAAGATGTGTTCCTCATCTCACTCTGTCACACCCCAGGCCTAAAATTCATAAGACTAGGTTTACGTACACATGCCAAATGTACGAACAAGTATAGAAACTCAATTTAATGGACCTAACCAGTCGTAGTACACTGTAAAATATATCTAAGTTATAATATTCCAGGCAGGTAAAATCTAGTCTCAACCACAAATATCACAGAGTAAGAACTGAATGAATATATAAGTCTCAGAATCAAATACAAATTAAAATATAGTGGAGAATAATCCATGAAAAATAAGTACAAAAAAATACTGAAAGAATACAACTAAGCAATAAAGAAATGGTCCAACTTCAGCTAACTAGATAAAGATACCCAAGACACTAAGCAACTGTCATCCATAAAGCTCAAGGAAACTCCTGTGGCTCCACCTCAAAGTCCTCGTCTGTAAAATCTCCAACTCTGTAGTCCGTCGGGCATAAGTGCTCGTCAAAATCTGAAAAAGGTGTCAGGTCCTCAGAGGTACATAACAAGTACACAAAAAATTGATATGCATGAAAGTAAAGCAGTAAACAATAAATAAGGTAACTAACCATCTATGTGATATGCATTTGAGACATCTCTAGTGGCGTATGAGGGGAAAGAAATAGAAGAACAGTCATCCCACCAGGCGTCCAAAAGGACTCTGGGGTACGCCAGTCACACCATATACATAGTAAGAAACAGAAATTCCATACGCTCACTAGTAGATTCTTCCATCCCAATGTATCCGAACCGTATACGGGGTACAGACATAACACAATGACGTTAACAAAAATCTACAAACTAAACTAACACCCACTAGTATACAAGACGCGAACTCACGTATCGATGTAGGAATGACACGCTAGCCCATGCACTCTCTCACTCAATGTACTTGATGAACAAGTGTCAGGTCAGAAGATACCTCGTACCTTCACAATATACTGGGTAAGTCTGCTACTCTAAGACGCGTGCACACAACTAAAAAATAAAAAGTAGGTATATGTAAACTGAATAATACAATCAAGCAAGGTGTACTTGCCTTCCAAGCCAAGCTGCGAGCACAACATGTCTGGTCCGGAGCTCTCCACAGAAACGTCTCGAATATCTACCAATTAATTATTACTCTTATTAGGCTTTTATTTTCTTGTAATATTAAGTTATCATCTAGTTATTAATTCTATATTGGTTTGCACATGCAAGTAGTTACACACCAACTATTACTCGTCATCAAACATTATCAAAAATTATTTTTAAAATATTAATTATTAAAAGCTATTAATTCCAAAATTTTATTGAAAAATAGGATTTTTAGTGATAGGGCCATCTCCTATAAATTATATGAGTCCAAAACCAAGTAAAAATCAAAACTAGGTCATAACGAGTTACCTACTAGTCGCCAAAAATCATTTTTTGATAAATAGATACATATGGAATAAATACTCATAAATCATAATTAAAATATAATAATATAATTTTAAATTCTAAAATAAGAATTTTTGGTCGAGGTTTAAGTCTAAAACTATTGGGGTCAAGTTTTGTCAAAACTATGCCAACTTGTTACATAAAACACCTAGAATCCTAATTTTTATAATTAAAATAAAATTTGAATATATTTTATAAAAAAAATTTTTATTATAAAAAATTAATTAGTCTTTACCATCTACAAGTTAATCCTATTAGGATTGGCAATAAGCCTTGCTAGTAGGCATGTCAAGGGATGGTACATGGATTTTGTGACATCATAGACATCAAAATAATATTTATTCAATATAATTTCAAAATATATAATTTCTGAAAAAATATTAATTCACCAAGAAAATTAGGGTTTTTTATTTACCATTAAGTCCTAAGAAGGTCCAAGGGTTTCCAACAAGCATATATCAAGACTAGGTCAAAACTACACATAAAATATGCTCAAAATCCTAATTTAATGTCTATTAATAATTCTAGAATTATTAATAAAAACTAAATTAAATCCTTATTCAATCGTATATATAAGTTTATCAACAAAATTTAAAGAAGGTTTTACATGCATGCACAAACTTTTGGATTAAACCTCAAACTAGGGTTCATGGGTTGCATGAGTTTTTCAAAATAAAATAATAGTACATCATACATATATATAATATATATATTCATAAATCAAGAAGGGATTGAAGAAGGAATAATAGAATGATTAAAGAAACTTACTAGAAGAAGAAGGAAGGAGATGCTAGGGTTCTTGGATGAGGAAGCCTCGGGGTGTCTGTGCGGGGGATGGGGTTGGCGGCAAGGTGATGAGGTCGAGGAAGAAGGTGAAAAGTATTTTAGATTAGGGTTAGGGTTTAAGATGAGAGGTTGTTATATATATATATATATATATATATATATATATATATATATATATATATATATATATATATATATGTGTGTGTGTGTGTGTGTGTGTGTGTGTGTGTGTGTGTGGATAGATAAAGAGAGAGGGAGGGAGAGATCAACGGAAGAGGGGGTACGCATGGGTATGGGGGGCCGCAGGTTTGAGGGAGGATAGGAATAGTATTGGGAGTTTCCTAATTTAGAGGGTTCCTAATTTGGTTGTTAGTTAATAACTAATCAAATATGGTATTAATGATTAGGATTTTATTTGTGATTCTAAAGGATAAAATAATAAATAAATAAATAAATTCTACAAAAAGAGAAAAGTGGTCTAAATTGGCATAGAGAAATTATGGGTCACTTAATGAAGAATGTTGGATTGAAAAATAATCACAAATAAATTATTTATATACAAAATATCTAAATATTACACACAAGAAACTATGGTTATTACACTAGTTTCATACTAATACTAAATGATCGAATTTTGAGTCATAGGATGATCATACAAGTAGCGTCTCCAGTGTAGGCTACTTTTTACGAAAAATGTTACAGAGTTTGGGGTCATTCTATATCATTAATGTCCAAACCATGGTGAAGTATCCTAATAAAATAATTAGGTTTTAATTAATTTTTAAAATAGTCTAAATAAACACAATAAATATAGAATACACACAAAATACCTATTTTTGGGTGAGGGGATTTATAATCTACCAAACTTACAAGAATTTTGTTCTCGAAATAAAAAATAAGGCGCAGTTCCAAAATTAGAGAAGAAAAAATGGTAGAGAAAGGTCATATACAAATTATCGTACCTCAAACTTGGAAAGGAGAAAATATAATCTTGTATTAAATTCTAAGGGTCAGTCTGGTCTACTCTAGGTAAGGTGATATGGCATGAATAAATTTTTGTACAAGAAAAATTTGCACATGAAATCGAGGATACGATAGAGAAGATGAGTATCCGATATAAAGTGTCGTTGATAGGACGGAGGATAAACTGTCACTACTTGGTTACATGAACGATTTTAAGCTATCTATGGCCTAATAATTGAAAAAGGATGTCCCTCTATTCTATAAATTTTCTATAGCCACTATGGCCTACATTGTTCTCATTGAAGTCGTCTAATTTTTAAATCCACCAAATTCGTATCTAAGTCAAGTTAACCACAATTTTTTCAAAAATTTAAATAACAAAATCTATTCAAATCGATCGCAATCTCTTCAAAATTAAAATAACCACTGTTTAAATCAGAATTCAACCTATCGCAATCTCTTCTCGAACTTTCAAATAATTTAAATCTAAATTTAAATCAATTATATGACATCTTCAAGGTTTAAATAACTTATATCAGATTTTAAATCATGATTCCAACTATCATAATCTCTTCTAGATTTTAAATAATAAATAACTCTAATCAAATCTTATTCTTAGTTTCAAACTTAAGAATTTTGTACTCATCAAATTTTAAATTAAATTTCCATCCTCAATATTTCAAATAGGTGATCCAACAATCAAAAATTTAACTTTTAATTCAAACCCTCAAATCGTAAAATTTTAAATCAAATCTATCAATGCTCACGTTTAGAATTCTATATTTATTCTCAAAATTTAAATTGAGGATTCAATCTTTAATATTCAAAATTCAAATTATATGCTCAAATTATAAATATTTGATCCAATATCCAAATTTTAAAATTCATTCAATAAGGTATTCTTCTCTTACAGTTTAGTCCTCATCATCATAATTATCCAAAAAAAAATCTCGAAATTAAATAACTTAAATCTCTCAATCTTATCCTACTTGATCACGATCTAAATTTTTACCTTCATATAACCTTTATCTCAAGTTGACAATACAACTTTTATAATTTACCAATCTTTCATAAACACAAGGCTATATAAAAAAAATTCTCAATCATTCAATAGTGCTTACTAATCCTCAAAATCTTAACACAAAATCTATCATATGTGATATGCCCTTAATTACAAAAGATAGTCACATAGTAATATGCTTGGCCTGTGGGGTATACCTAGTACTATCCGTGTGTCAAACTTATATCAAGCACGAGCGTTAGTCTTTCCGAAATAGGGGAAGACGAAAAATAATAATAAAGAGTTCAAGGAGGAGGTGATAGATTACAAGTACGGGGTTTAAGGGCGATTGAAGAATTCAAAAGAGAGTTGTCAAGGCAGTTATAGATTAAAATCCTATTTTGGTAAAATTTTATTCGCAGGCTCATATCAATATAGTTATGTACCCGACACGATATGCTCAGGCTTATCTAGAGGGCAAGTATATTCGTTTAACAAGCTAAGTCAACTTTATCTCAATCCACGTAAAGTAGTCATGAGAAGAGCAAACCAAGTGCACTAAGGTTGTCCAAACCATAATACACTGATTCTAATTTAGACAATGTATTAGTATGGGCCCCCAATAATACATATGTCATGAACAAGCTTGATAAAGAATAATCTTGTAAAACTAGATTGTAATAGCAGCATGAGTCAAGATAGTCCAAATAATATAAGTATGTGAGTTTATGATGAATAAAAGTAAAATAGTTCAAGTTCATCAAGAATCTAAGACTTGTCCGGTGTTTGTGCCTCTAGAGTTGCCATACTAAATCCTTGTCTAAGTCTCTGGTCGACCAGATGGGAGTATGGGCCTCTAAAGTTCTACAGTATGGATAAACACTATCTTCTTATGCTAGCTTATATTCAGGTATCGTTCACTTATACCCCATTAGTGTATTTTAACGACTATGGAATTCTATGTTGTAAGGCACGCTACCCAACTTACAAAGATTCAACTATTACTATAACTGAATAAGGAGATTTTACAAAATAACCTTGTTCTTATAAATAAAGTAGAAATGCTTGTTGGGGTATACGAGGGAAAGATTTTGGTACTTATTAGGGTATCATATTGCATTATAAAACTCCATAGGTAATAGTCTTCTTAAGTCTTAATCATAGTGCCTATAGAACAAAAGTGTTATTATTAAGAATGGAGAAGTTACTGGCTCTCAAGTGAGAGGGAATATGACCTGTATTGAGATATGTGAAACAGATTACTTGATTTGAAACTAAAGAATAATCATAAAATTATAATCTAAATGAACAACTTAAACTGTCAAGTTCTAACTACTATGTATAAAAATTCAAGATTAACAAACTATAATCCTACCAAACTGCATATCCTAACATAAAAGGAATCACTTGGCCTATAATTAGAAGATTAAGATGACATAATTTGAAAGATAAAGGAAAATTTTAGTCATCGCACAAATAGCGAGCGTTAAGGTTTCGAAGAAAAAAGATATTAAAGTAAATAGAGAAAGTCTTGATAATATCATATTTCCTAAGGGAAGGGGGTATGCTAGTCTCTTGTTTGAGGTATGATCAATGAAAAAGTTCTAATCATTCAATAGGTTTTAATTGGGTAAAGAGCTATGACAATTGATCTATGATGGAGGGAGGGATTAACTCAAGATAGGAAAGTATATAGATAGTTGGATGGGATGGCACGGTCGGTGACTCATGAAGACTCAAGTATGACTCAACGATGATCATAAATTCTAAGGTAGCTACTAAGCTGAAGGTAGGGTACCCTTACTCTTACTAAGGTATTAGTTCATTCCTCTTGGTTTCCTAAGGTACTGCTTTGCTAATATCAAGACAAGAATCTAAATTTATAGTCCTCTTATATTATCACACTATGAAAGTTAGGTTTAGTCCTAATATTTAACCTTGGATTTCTATTGGTTCCTCAATACTAGGGTCAAATAATATGGTCAAATTTTTAACTAACCTTAGTAGTATCTATACTACTCTCAAGTCATTCCTAAATATATCAAGGGATAATGGTCAATCAATTTACGTGCGTTGGATGCTAGGGTTCATTAGGTATGCTAAACCTTTGGGAGCTACCAATATTTAAATTTGTTTTTTAGTAGGTATGCTATCATCATTATCTTTTAGCCCTAACAACAAGAATTTCTATATTCTGGCAGAAGGCTATACTCAAGGAACTATTAGGAAAATATATTAAATAGGAAGAGGTGAGAAAATAAGGATATCGATGTCAAGAGAATTAAACGAGTATAATTTTGAAGGTCAAGGAAGGTAGGTGAGTTCAAGAATTCATAATAGAAAATAAAGAGGGAAGTCAAATATGTGGATGAGATCCTATACTCTAATCATATTTACAGGCTTGCTCGGTACAGTAAGGTAACCGAGACAATATACTCTCGACCTGCATGGGCCCCCCACTAAAAAATATGTCACGCTCCAGTCCCAAAATTTATAGAACTAGGTATACGTACACATGCCAGCTGTACGAACAAGTATAGAAACCCAATTTAATGGACCTAAACATTCATAGTACGTAGTAAAATATATCTAAGTCACAGTATTCCAAGTAGGTAAAATCTAGTCTCATCCACAAATATCACAAAGTAAGAACTGAATGAATAGATAAGTCTCAGAATTAAATATAAAATAAAATCTAATGGAGAACAATCCAAGAAAATTGAGTACAAAAGAATACTAAAAGAATACAACTAAGCAATAAAAAAATGGTTCGGCGTCAGCTAACTAGATAAAGACACCCATGACACTAAGCAATTGTCACCCATGAAGCTCAAGGAAACTTCTGTGGCTCCACCTCAAAGTCCTCGTCTGCAAAATTCTTCAACTCTGTAGTCCGTCGGGTACAAGTGCTCATCGAGATCGGGAAAAGGTGTCAGGTCCTCAGAGGGACATAACAAGTACACTAGAAATTGACATGCATAAAAGTAAAGCAGTAAACAATAAATAGGATAACTAACCATCTACATGATATGCACTCGAAATATCTCTAGTGGCGTATGAGGGAGGAGAAATAGAAGAATAGTCATCCCACCAGGCATCCAAAAGAACTCCGGGGTACGCCAACCACACCATATACACAGTAAGAAACAGAAATCCCATACGCTCATTAGTAGATTCTCCCCTCCCAATGTATCTGAACCGTATACGGGGTGCGGACATAATGCAACGATGTCAATAAAAATCTAGAAACTAAACTAACACCCACTACTAATACAAGATGCGAACTCACGTATCGATGTATGGTCAACACGCTAGTCCATGCACTCTCTCACTCAGTATACGTGATGAACAAGTGTCGGGTCAGAAGATACCTCATACCTTCATAATATACTGGGTAAGTCTGCTACTCTAAGATGCGTGCACACAACTAACAAATAAAAACTAGGCATATGTAAACTGAATAATACAATCAAGCAAGATGTACTTGCCTTCCAAGCTAAGCTGCGAGCACAACAAGTCTAATCCGGAGCTCTCTATAGGAACGTCTCGAACACCTACCAATTAATTATTACTCTAATTAGACTCTTATTTTCTAGTTACATTAAGTTATCATCTAGTTACTAATTCTACATTGGTTTGCACATGCAAGTAGTTACACGCCAACTATTACTAGTCATCAAATATTACCAAAAATTATTTTTAAAATATTAATTATGAAAGCTATTAATTCTGATATTTTATTGGAAAATAGGGTTTTTAGTGATAAGGCCATCTTCTATAAATTCTATGAGTCTAAAACCAAGTAGAAACCAAAACTAGGTCATAACGAGTTACCTACTAGTCACCAAAAATTAATTTTTGATAAATAGATAAATCTAGAATAAATACTCATAAATCATAATTAAAACATAATAGTATAATTTTAAATGCTAAAATAAAGGTTTTTGGTCGAGACTTAAGTCTGAAACTGTCGGGGTCAAGTTTTGTAAAAACTAGGTCAACTTGTTACATAAAATACCTAGAATCCTAATTTTAATAATTAAAAATAAAATTTGAATATATTTTGTAAAATCAATATTAAATATAATAAATACCTTTTTTATTTTATACAAAATTAATTAAGTTTTACCATCTACAAGTTGATCATATTAGGATTGGCAACAAGCCTTGCTAGTAGGCATGTCAAGGGATGGTACATGAGTTTTGTGACATCATAGACATGAAAATAATTTAATATAATTTTAGCATATATAATTTTTTGAAAAATAATAATTCACCAAGAAAATTAGGATTTTTTATCTACCATTAAGTCATAATAAGGTCCAAGGGTTTCCAACAAGCATACATCAAGACTAGGTCATAACTACACATAAAATATGCTAAAAATCCTAATTTAATACCTATTAATAATTCTAAAATTATTAATAAAAAACTAAATTTAATCCATATTAAATTATCTATATAAGTTCATCAACAAAATTTAAAGAAGGTTTTACATGTATGCACAAACTTTTGGATTAAACCTCAAACTAGGGTTCATGGGTTACATGAGTTCTTCAAAATTAAATAATAGAGTTTATATCATCATATATATATATATATATATATATATATATATATATATATATATATATATATATAAATCAAGAAGGGATTGAAGAATGTAGGAGAGATGTAATAAAGAAACTTACTAGAAGAAGAAGGAAGGAGATACAAGGGTTCTTGGATGGAGGAAGCCTCGGGGTATCCGTGTGGGGGATGGGGTCAGCGGCAAGGTGATGGGGTCGGCGGCTTCGAGGGAAGAGGTGAAGAGAATTTTAGATTAGGGTTAGGGTTTAAGGTGAGAAGTTGTTATATATATATATATATATATATATATATGTGTGTGTGTGTGTGTGTGTGTGTGTGTGTGTGTGTGTGTGTGTGGATGGATAAAGAGAGAGGGAGGGAGAGTTCGGCGGAAGAGGTGATGCACATAGGTATGGGGGGGCACGGGTTTGAGGGAGGGTAGGAATAGGATTTGGAGTTTCCTAATTTGGAGGGTTCCTAATTTGGTTATTAGTTAATAACTAATCAAATAGGGACTTAATGATTAGGTTTTGATTTGTGATTCTAAAGTATGAGGAAAGTGGCCTAAATTGGCATGGAGGAATTATGGGTTGCTTAATAAAGAATGTTAGATTAAAAAATAATCACAAATAAATTATTTATATACAAAATATCTAAATATTACGCACAAAAAACTATGGTTGTTACACTAGTGCTATACTAATACTAAATAATCAAATTTTGAGTCACGAAAAGATCCTACAAGTAATATCTCCAGTGTAGCCTACTTCTTACGAAGAGCGTTGCAGATTTTGGGGTCATCCTATATCATTAATGTCCAAACAACGGTAAAATTTCCTAATGAAACAATTATATTTTAATTGCTTTTTAAAATAGTCTAAATAAACGCAATAAATATAGAATACACACAAAATACTTATTTTTGGGTGAGGGGGTTTACACACTCCTTTACCTTCGTATTTCTTGATACGTGATAGTTTTTATGTGTTCCTTGACATTTGTCATGTGTCTCGACTACGGAGGTACATCTTGGGCAGAGTCATGTTCTTGACTAAGTCATTGGTACCGACTTATTTCGAGATTTGATCCTTGTCCATTTTGGGAGTCAGCATAGGCCAGCGAGAACGAGTTCATATTTAGCTTACTCATGAGACATATTTATTTATATTCCTTTAGCTCTTCTCTTATTCTAGTTGTGTTATTGCTTGTAAATTTATTTATATTACGGTTGCCTTTCATTACCTATTTATATGCCATACTTTATTTTATTAAGATAGCTGTATTTTCTGGAGCTTCTGCTTTTGGTTTCCAGCTCGACTAGCTTTAGTAAAATTTCGAGGACAAAATATTTCTAAGGAGTGGAGAGTTGTGAGACTCGTCTCACTATTTTTGTATTCGTATCTGGTCGACAGGTATTATTATTTTATAATTATTTCCAGTATATTTTTGGGATTTTTTAGCTGATTTCGGGTAATTTTTAGATTATGAACATTGTAGCTATCCCTAGTTATATATAGCCCTTTCCTTTCTCTCTATTCCTCATTTCCTTTTTCTTTTTCTTCTCTTCCCTCTTCCTTTCTCTTCCATCTTCTCCTTTACCCGCAGCTTGGAAGCAGGCCTTGGCCGCGGATTTAGTGCTAGTAGTGGTAGTTGGTAGTGGTTTAGGCAAGTACATCTTGCCAATGAGTAAGAACTTGCCTATTTTCGTTTCTCGTGGTTTCTTGAATTTTATTTGCTTATAATTTGTTCCGTAGTCTTCTCTACTTGCTTAGTACTTAGCATTTTTGGTTTTGATGGCTTGAATAGAGTAGATCTACATTTCTATGTTAAAATTTTTATGGGTTCCTTGAGTTTTCCTTGGTTTTGATCAACTAAAACTAGTTATTTTTGAAAACTAGTAGTTCCATGTGATAGAGAATTAAATTTCGTATGATTTTGACTTTTGAATCGCTTAATTTGGAGTTAAATTGAAGACTTTACGGCCAAAATAAGTTTTAGAGCTTTGTTCTCGGACCTGTCTGGCAGGGACGATGAGCAGTGCCACGCGTATGGCGCTGTGCAAAGAAATCATGCCGCCTGCAGTGTGCTGCGCATTAATTGCTTGTCGCTACATGCACCGCACGCATTAATGCGCCACGCATGGAGTTCCTGTTGTGCCCAGTGCACCGCACATGGATTTCTTGCCGTCCCATGCGTCGCGCACATCAATCCTTGACTGCGTACATCGATGTGACTCACACATCACTTTCTTACCGTAAGCCATGTGCCGAGTAAGGATTTTTGGTCGTACGCAATATGTTGCACATGGAATTCTTGTCGCGGGCAGTGTGCAGCGCGCATGATGACCCAGATGACCTTTTTTTGCCCGTTTAACTAATTTTCTATCTAGAATCTTAACAAACTCAAAACATAAAAGTTGTATATCTTTGTCTTGCCTTTCCAAATCTTTTTGGATCGCCTTATTTGGACTTTGGATGAGAAAGTTATGCCCATTTTTCTAAAATGTGTCAAAATTATATTTTGTGTAATTGGCATGTTTGATTATTTTGTATATTGTTGCTATATTCTTCAATTGTTTTGCTTTCTTAAAATTTGGGATTTAAAAATGTAATTTTTTCTTACATATTTAACCTAACTGAGATACTTACAAGAATATGGATACTTGAGCAAGGACTATGATTATACTAAAATCGTGAACTCTCAGAACCTGACATGTACTGATATTTCTGATAGTGGCTCAATACAGCGCACTCATAACTTGAGATTCATGTACTATCCTGATAAAGGCTATTAGTAGCACCAATGTTGCATGACTTGTCATTCCGTTGTTGATTTTGATTGTACCTATCATGCTATTGTCCAATCTTGCATCATATATAAGGCAAATTTCTGAGCACCACGGTCAGAAATCTTGATTAAACTGATCAGGTTCATAAACTATATTTGATACCTAGAATCATTTAGGGAATTTTTTTGGCTACATGCAATCCCAACATCCCAGCGACACTATTTAATTTGGAGCTCTCCGTCGTTGTAGAAGCATAAAAAATACGCTGGATAGCTATACGCATCATGTTGATGTTGGGCAGCGTAAACAGAGGATCTCAGAGCCATCAAATGTGCAACAGAGCTTTTTCGCTGAGCATAGCGTAAAATATAGGCTCAAGAACCATCCGCGTAATGCAGTATATCCAGGCTGCTACAGCGTAAAAAGGGTGCTACATCGCCTTTATGGCGTAAAACTCATCGGCTTTCAATGCAGCATTGAAGTGTACGAGGAACGCTTCGTATTCTTCAAAATAAACCTGTCAGATCATGCAATAAACCTGACGTCTAGACTCCTGACATAGAGTACTGTATGGCTACCCAGGCGATGACTATAATGATTGCGCGGTACTGCAACACAGGCTGTCATTTACTGCCATTTCCTTGGCGTAAACCGCTTTTACGCATACAAAGGAATACGCCGCCTAGTTTTACACAGGCAGATGTGAGCTGTTTATGCTCCGCAGAAGACAAACAGCCTGTCACGTCAAAAGCTACTCTTCGTACAGGGCTCGAGGCACGTCTCTGCATTTAATGCGTAGAGCGGTGACAGGTTCTCAAGGCACGTCTCTGCATTTAATGCGCCGAATACTGACAGATGCCCGAGGCACGTCTCTGTATTTTATGTGCAGAAGAGTGGCAGGCCTTTAAAACATGCCTCTGCATTTAATGCGTAGGATAATGGCGGATCTCTGTATTTAATGTAGGAGATTTGATTAAATGTCACCGAACCGTCGTCTAGTGACATTTCCTTTGCGTAAACTGCTCTTACGCATACAAAGGGATACGCTACCCAGTTGTACACAGGCAGACGTGAGCTTCTTACGCTCCGCAGAAGGCAAACAGACCGCCACGTCAGCAGTTGCTCTTTATACAGGATTCGAGACGCGTATCTGCATTTAATGTGCAGAATGATGGCAAATCTTAAAGACAAGCCTCTGCATTTAATGCGCAGGATGGGGGCAGATCTCCGTATTTAATGCAAGAGATTTGATTATATCTCCAAGAGCCGTAATTCCGGCTAAAACGTCCATATCATCTCGGCTTCTACGCCCGCTCGACTTCTATGCCCACTCGGCTTCTATGCCCACTCGGCTCCTACGTCTACTCGGCTTCTATGCCTACTTGGCTTCTATGCCCACTCGGCTTCTATGCTCACTCGGCTCCTACGTCTACTCGGCTTCTATGCCTACTTGACTTCTATGACCACTCGGCTTCTACGCCCACTCGGCTTCTACGCCTACTCGGCTTCTATGCCTACTTGGCTTCTACGCCTACTCGGCTTCTATGCCTACTTGGCTTCTACGCCATGGTGACAGTCATTGGCTTCTACGCCAACCTCTGCTACACAAAGGATAACTACCTATGTGGTTTTTACGCCGTGATCTTCGCAGCAGCTATACGCGTTGTCCCTTAGTTGGACACGCGTCACATGCTCACTCAAAAGGTCATCTATACGCAGGCATTGGTTATTGTAACCGTCGTATAAAAGGGAGATGTACTTTCTACTACTCGGTTTTTATACCGACTGAGTGGTCACTGTCACTAAAACTCTATAAATAGAGACCTCTATTGACAGAGGAAAAAGGTCAAAAAATTGAAGGTCGAACGATCAAAAATTAGTCAAGGAATCCAGTATCAGATCCAAGGTCGACAATTAGGAGGAAAGAAGGAGGAGAGAAAATGGTCGAGAGAGAGAGAGAAGAATCCAGAGCTCAGGCAAAGAGAAGGGATCGACGACTTTGGCATCGGGCATTCACCCTCTTTAGCAACCTTCGAAGCTGCTTTCTGTCTTCTACGGCGCTTTTTCATCATCGTATGGTCCAAGGGCCAAAGTGATCGACTGCAGATCAGACTCCTATAGCAATATTTACCCAGATTAAATAAATTATACTCGACATCCTCATATAGGATTAAATTGTACAATCTTGTTTGTAAACACAGAAGAAGGGCAGGTTTTCGTATAAGACCTCGTTTCCACATATTATCTTTCATTTATTTTATCAAACAACAAGATGGCGACTCTGCTAGAGAAGATATTTCTCTTCTGACGAGGAAGCAATTGCTCAACACGATGCGATATCCGTGGGATCCGTGAAGAAGATACTGGTCGTCCAATTCGACCAGTCTGCCTACGAAGACATGCTTCGAACAGGGGGTAGCTCTCACTCTCTCTCAGTCCAAGACAACAGGAAGCTGCATAAGGTCTGGATGCCCAAGACATCCTCGACCATTCCTGTCGACTCTCCGACCTCTCCGATTTCTCCGATAAATGAGGTTGTAGCATTGCTCCCTCCACGACTTGCGCGTAAAATTCAGTCGCCTGTCTCTGACAGGGCAGAAAAAATTTCTGGCAATGCCTCAGCGCTAACCCAGAAGTATACTCCGCGCTCTGTACGTAAAATTCAGTCTCCTGTCCCTGGCGGAAAAGACGAAACTTCGGACAATAACTCAGCGCTAGTCCAGAAGCCTACACCACGCTTTGCGCGTAGAAATCAGTCTCCCGTCCCTGGCGGAACAGACAAAACTTCTGACAATGCCTTAGCGCCAAATCAGAAGTTCCAAACGCGCTTTGCACGTAAAAATGCATCTGCCTTCCACAGAAAAGCAGATGATCCCTGCAATCTACGCGAGGGAAAGCAAGCGACGGACTACTCAACTTTTCGGCCTTTACGCCAGCAAGGGAAGAATCTGCCAGCCCTCTGGATTACGCGAGAGGCTGATGGCGGACTGAGGACATCCTCAGCTTTACGCCAACCATAGCAGAGCTCCAAATTATGCAAGGAGAAGTCCCTCAGCATAAAGAAGGCTCAATTTACGGAAAGACACCCTCCTCGGGGATTATCCGCTACTCAGATGGCCAACCTGTTGTATACAGGTGGCACAGGAAAAACTATGGTTCCCAACATCCGCATGCCCACTGATGTGAACCGAAGGAACAAGTCATCTTCTTCTTCTGTAACTCCTCCTGACCTGCGCAAGTACCTGATCCAGAAATGCAAGGATAGGGGATCTTCCAATATGTCTATTACGCCTCCTAACGAGCACTCTTGTAATAGTCATAGGATTATAGTTAATTGTTGCTGTTCTGAAGCAAAACGGTCGATTTTCAACCGGTTGAGCTACTCTCCATCTTTCCAGGAAGAAGAGCCCACACATGCATCGGTGAACATGGCTTCACACATACCTAGAGGAAGATCGGGCTCAAGACATCATCCCTCTAGAGCTCCGAGCCGAAGGAGATTCAACCAGCTCCTTAGGAACACTGAAGCTGGGGTGTTCCGAAACACCCGTTCGAGGTCGCGACAACCGACTTCGTACTCTTCTGATTCCGAAGCTGGGGGTCGCCAGTCTCCCGAATCAGATACTGAAAGTATAGAGTCAACTTCTACCGAGACCTATACTAATCTTTCAATGACACCCAGGGAGATAGGAGTTTATGCCATTGGAGATGAACGCGAGGAAGCTTCCCCGTCCGGGAGCGCTGATCCGCTTTTAATGCAGCATTGAAGTGTACGAGGAATGCTTCGTATTCTTCAAAATGAACCTGTCAGATCATGCAATGAACCTGACATTTAGACTCATGACAAAGAGTATTACACGGCTACCCAGGTGACGGCTATAATGATGGTGCGGTACTGCAACACAGGTTGTCATTTACTGCTATTTCCTTGGGGCAAACCGCTTTTACGCATACAAAGGAATACGCCGCCTAGTTTTACACAGGCAGATGTGAGCTGTTTACGCTCCGCAGAAGACAAACAGCATGCCACGTCAAAAGCTACTCTTCGTACAGGGCTCGAGGCACGTCTCTGCATTTAATGCACCGAATACTGACAGATGCCCGAGGCACGTCTCTGCATTTTATGCTCAGAAGAGTGGTAGGCCTTCAAAATGCGCCTCTGCATTTAATGCGCAGGATAATGGCGGATCTCTGCATTTAATGCAGGAGATTTGATTAAATGTCACCGAACCGTCGTCTAGTGACATTTCCTTTGCGTAAACTGCTCTTACGCATACAAAGGAATACGCTGCCCAGTTGTACACAGGCAGACGTGAGCTTCTTACGCTCCGCAGAAGGCAAACAGACTGCCACGTCAGCAGTTGCTCTTCGTACAGGATTCGAGGCGCGTATCTGCATTTAATGTACAGAATGATGGCAAATCTTAAAGACAAGCCTCTGCATTTAATGTGCAGGATGGGGGCAGATCTCCGCATTTAATGCAAGAGATTTAATTATATCTCCAAGAGCCGTAATTCCGGCTAAAAAGTCCACATCATCTCGGCTTCTACGCCCGCTCGGCTTCTATGCCCACTCGGCTTCTATGCCCACTCGGCTTCTATGCCTACTTGGCTTCTATGCCCACTCGGCTTCTATGCCCACTCGGCTCCTACATCTACTCGGCTTCTATGCCTACTTGGCTTCTATGCCCACTCGGCTTCTATGCCCACTCGGCTCTTACGTCTACTCAGCTTCTATGCCTACTTGGCTTCTATGACCACTCTGCTTCTACGCCCACTCGGCTTCTATGACTACTCGGCTTCTATGCCTACTTGGCTTCTACGCCTACTCGGCTTCTATGCCTACTTGGCTTCTACGCCATGGTGACAGTCATTGGCTTCTACGCCAACCTCTGCTACACAAAGGATAACTGTCACGACCCGCACCCGATATAGGGGCACGAGTGCGTGGGTACGTCCAGCCTATGCCGCAGCATCGACGGTAGAACGCTGTCTAGGTCATGTAACTATCTAATCAACTCACAAATACCCAACTCCATAAGGAGACGTGGATATCATAAAATAATGCTAGAAATACTCAATCACGTAAACTAAAGCACGATGAGATATCAAGGTAAGCAAGAAATATAAGACAAGTCTAATGACAAATTAATCATACCTGCAATCATTAACTTCCAATCTCCAAGTGTCTCGGAAACCAGTCTACTAAGGTCACAGTCTGAAAAAATATTTTCCAGTCAGGAAGGAGCAAAGTACATCTCTAAATAGCAGTTCTTTATTAATGATATAAACTATGTAGCAGTTCCAGATGGAAATATACCAGATGCATGTATAGGTACGAGAAAATGTACAATAAAAGAAATACTGGAAATACTGTAAATAAATGCAGGAAGGGAAACAATATGTCAACGAGCAAGAATCCTATGACTAAGTGTGTGAGTACTAGCTTTAACATGTGATCGGCTTGGGAACTTGATCAGGCTGGTTACATGTGATTAGCTATGACTCACGAAGGTCAGGCTAACCGTTGGTTAGCTATGATGCATGTATAGGTCAGGCTAATCACACGTAACAGCTATGAAGCATGGAGATGGTCAGGCCGCACCCGACGTGAGATGTGGGGTGAGCTATGATGCATGGAAAGTTGGGTATGATCACATATCTACACTAAAATACTCCCCAAACCCCCGACTGGTATAGTAGATCCAATCATGGTACGCTATGGCACGGGATTCCCTAGGGAGGTAGTAAATCTCCCCGGGTCTCAGTGTCTGTACATGCACAAGATATCAAGGAAACAAGTCTTGTACAAGCTACACCATGAATAAGGAATAACATCTCATGACGAGATCCGTGTATACCAATCCGTGTAACCAACATGTCAAGAACATGGATATTTACACTAGATACAGTGAACATAAGAGATATCATAAATTAGAAACTAATCAGAGAATGTACTCGCCTTTGGTCCTTAGCTGGTGAATACCGAGGTCCTGTTCCAGAATATTGCCTGGAGGAACCAACAGTCCTAAAGACATATAATAAACAATACAATATTTGCATCAGAAGCTATACTAAACACACAAGCAAAAACTAACTCAGGGGCTATGTCAGGCATGGGACTCAGTCAACTAGGGTCGTCTATTAGAGACATAGAAGTGTACACATTGTACTAACATATACATCAAATACATTTGGTACGAAAATAGATAAGTGTATTTATATATACCTTAAGTAATATTAATACTGTATGTTTTAATTACAATAGCTACTAGGAAATACGTTATACAAGGTATATTCATAAAAATAAGCCAAGTTAGAATTTTACTATATATATACTAAATTCCAAAGTACAATGACTATGCTAATACATGAATTTAATTTATACTAGTATATATATACTTTTCATTAAATAGATATTATAAAAATAAACCAATATATATATTGAGAATATATCAAGTATATACAAAATATGCATATATACATATATTTATACATATACCCAAATTAATTATATATACTAGAATACGTATTTATATATATATAAATCATATTAAATATATATACCAACACATACTCACTATAAGCAAGAATGTACAATGTGTGCTCAATCAACCAACAAATTCCTCATATTCGAAATTTAGCACATGGATCTAGT
Organism: Iris macrosiphon; assembly: GCA_036927795.1. NCBI lineage: Eukaryota > Viridiplantae > Streptophyta > Magnoliopsida > Asparagales > Iridaceae > Iris > Iris macrosiphon. The sequence goes on from JAYESA010000010.1 coordinate 176,391,547, forward strand.
AAGACCTTGACCCATTATCTCTCTTTCTTTCTCGTGAGATAGTATACTGGTCATGTTTTCTCACAATCATATAAGCTTAAGTTCTTCCTCTGTCCAACTCTAAGAAATATATGTCTAATTGGTCTCAATTTATCTATATATATTAACATTTCCAAATTCAGCTTAAATTTCCCATATATATACAACAACAACAACCAGAATGGCCGAAATAAGTTCATAGTCCTTTTACTCAAAATAGTATTTCAAGACAAGGTGCAGCAGTTCTCATTCTCTTTTTCTTATACCCTTTAATCTAATGACTATAATTAGCCTATATGGAAATCATGACTACCCAATAACTACTGTGAACATTTCTTCCTATGTTATATCAATAATCTTCCACGGAGGAACTTTTTGCACAACTACAGACAATATTTCCACCAAGCAAACAAACCAATTAACGTTTCCTTCTTCCCATGCATTTATTAAAACCACACACAACCATATACATAGTGAAGGAGGAAGAGGGGGAGGAGCTTACAGTGGCTTGGCCGGAGTAGCTGTAGCAGGCGGAGTTAATGGGGAGTCGGGGTCATCCTGGCCGGACGACGCCGCGGATGCACAGGCCGGAGGGTGACACAGAGGTGGAGAGCAGCGGGGAGAGGGAGATGAGGGGGAGTAGTCGGAGAAGAGGTTGGCCGGAGTTGGTCGATGGTGGTGGAGGCTTGAGGTGGTGATGGTGGTAGATGTAGATGGAGGAGGGAAGAGCAGAGGGAGGTGGTCGACGATGGCTGGCGGGGAAGTGTGCAGGCGGAGCGACGGGGGGTACTGCACAAACGAGTGAGGGAGCAGCAGCGCTGTCTGTGCACAGCCAGAGTCAAGTGGAGCAGGCCGGAGTGGCTGTCCTTCCTAGCCGGAGCGGGGGCTGCTCCGCCGGAGTGGACGCACGGGAGCGGGGGTCGACGTCCAGTGGCGGGGACGCACGCAGCAGAGGCCGGATCGACAGCGCCGGCGGGACGCACGGCGTGGCTGCAGCGGAGGAAACTGTGGGGGAAGAGCAGTGAAGTCGGGGTGCTATGGAAGACGGGCTCGACGGCGTGGCCGGTGGGACGGTCAGCCGCCGGAGGACCGCGGGGTGCTGTCTGCTCGGCCGGGGTGGCAGCAGTGCCCGGCCGGAGGGTGAAACCGAGTAGTTGGGTTAGGGTGAAGTGATGTGGAAGAAAGGAAGGAGAAGAAGAAGAGAAGAAAAAGAAATAAAAACTATGGAGGAGGCTCGGTTGGGTTTGCATGGAGAAGGAGGGAGGAAAGAGAGAGAGGGTGGGTTTTTTACGCATGGGGATTAGGGCCTGCCTTGGGGATTGTGTGAGGGTGATATGATGGCTTTATAGGGGAGTGTGTTGGGGATTAAAGGGTTGGGATCCATCCATTCAAAGTGGATGGATGAGATTTAACATGAATAGGAGAGGGGTTTCTTCATGTGAGGATGAGGGTGAGGTTTAATTAAAAATTAATAGGGATTCCTCATTGTTTTTAAACAAATGAGGTGATGACAAAAATGCAAATTTGCAAATTAACCCCTTAAATTTGGGTATTTGCACAGGCGCATAAAATAACGAAAATTTGGCGGGCGATTCGGTGTCCAGTATTTTGTAGGGTCAGGGGGCGCTGTAAGTTTGGTGTGGGCTCAAAAAGCAGGGCACTGGAATTAAATTGGGATTTTCAAAATTGGTTAAAATAGTATCCTCAATTTAATTAGAAATAAATGCAAGCTGTGTTCAAAAATTAATTAGGAGTACATGGGGCCAAAATCAGGTCAGGTCATCAATACCAATAATGAAGAAGACTCAGAACAGAATATTACCCTAATTTGGGCCGCACGAAAAATAGGTCAAGATTGCCTCCAATTTCGATTGGAACGCACAACGATACAAAATAGGAATTTATTAAATAATGTCCGCGACGATTTTTGTGCGGCTAGAAACAATGCACAGGGAGCATAATTATGAGTTGCAAAAATAGCAGAATAGAAGGCGGGCATGTCTAGGACAAGATGGTGAAATTTGTTGGGAGGCAAAAGCTAGGGTAGTGCTCCAAATATTAAAGCAAGGACAATGCGCAAAAATATTAAATAAAATACGGTAATTAAATACAAACTCCAAGAATTAAATTCTAGATAAAAATAATTAAATACAAAATTCTATAATTCAGACAGGTGGTCATCTACTAGGCTTCTAGGTCATGTCTACTAGCTTAAAATAAATGAACACTGTATATAATACTATATTTAAATTATACATCACACATTTATTTAAATTAATATACTATCATGCAATTAATTAATTGTAACTACCATAATATTAAATATTATAAAAAGTCGAAAATACCCCTGTTTTTGGGATGTGGTAGTGACAATAACTACCTACGTGGCTTTTACGCCGTGATCTTCGCAGCAGCTATACGCGTTGTCCCTTAGTTGGATACGCGTCACATGCTCACTCAAAAGGTCATCTATAAGCAGGCATTGGTTATTGTAACCGTCGTGTAAAAGGGTGCTGTACTTTCCACTACTCGGTTTCTACACCGACTGAGTGGTCACTGTCACTAAAACTCTATAAATAGAGACCTCTATTGACAGAGGAAAAAAGGAGGAGAGAAAACGGTCAAGGAATCCAGTATCAGATCCAAGGTCGACAATTAGGAGAAAAGGAGGAGAGAAAACGGTCGAGAGAGAGAGAGAAGAATCCAGAGCTCAGACAAAGAGAAGGGATCGATGACTTTGGCATCGGGCATCCACCCTCTTTAGCAACCTTCGAAGCTGCTTTCTGTCTTCTACGGTGCTTCTTCATCTTCGTGTGGTCCAAGGGCCAAAGTGATCGACTGCAGATCAGACTCCTATAGCAATATTTACCCAGATTAAATAAATTGTACTCGACATCCTCGTATAGGATTAAATTGTACAATCTTGTTTGTAAACACATAAGAAGGGCGGGTTTTCGTATAAGACCTCGTTTCCACATATTATCTCTCATTTATTTTATCAAACAACAAGATGGCGACTCTGCTGGAGAAGATCTTTCTTTTCTGACGAGGAAGCAATTGCTCAACACGATGCGGTATCCGTAGGACCGTGAAGAAGACACTGGTCGTCCAATTCGACCAGTCTGCCTACGAAGACATGCTTCGAACAGGGGGTAGCTCTCACTCTCTCTCACTCCAAGACAACAGGAAGCTGCGTAAGGTCTGGATGCCCAAGACATCCTCGACCATTCCTGTCGACTCTTCGACCTCTCCAATTTCTCCGACCAACGAGGTTGTAGCATTGCTCCCTCCGCGACTTGCGCATAAAATTCAGCCGCCTGTCTCTGATAGGGCAGACAAAACTTCTGGCAATTCCTCAGCGCTAACCCAGAAGTATACTCCGCGCTCTGCGCGTAAAATTCAGTCTCCTGTCCCTGGCGAAAAAGACGAAACTTCGGACAATGCCTCAGCGCCAAATCAGAAGTTCTAAACGCGCTCCGTGCGTAAAAATGCATCTGTCTTCCGCGGAAAAGCAGATGATCCCTGCAATCTATGCGAGGGAAAGCAAGCGGCGGACTACTCAACTTCTCGGCCTTTACGCCAACAAAGGAAGAATCTGCCAGCCCTCCGGATTACGCGAGAGGCTGACGGCCGACTGAGGACATCCTCAGCTTTACGCCAACCAGAGCAGAGCTCCAAATTACGCCAGGAGAAGCCCCTCAGCGTAAAGAAGGCTCAATTTGCAGAAAGACACCCTCCTAGGGGATTATCCGCTACTCAGATGGCCAACCTGTTGTATACAGGTGGCACAGGGAAAACTATGGTTTCCAACATCCGCATGCCCACTGATGTGAACAGAAGAAATAAGTCATCTTCTTCTTCTGTAACTCCTCCTAACCTGCGCAAGTACCTGATCCAGAAACGCAAGGATAGGGGATCTTCCAGCATGTCTATTACGCCTCCTACGAGCACTCTTGTAATAGTCATAGGATTGTAATTAATTATTGCTGTTCTGAAGCAAAATGGTCGATTTTTGACCGGTTGAGCTACTCTCCATCTTTCCAGAAAGAAGAGCCCACACATGCATCGGTGAACATGGCTTCACACATACCTAGAGGAAGATCGGGCTCAAGACGTCATCCCTCTAGAGCTCCGAGCCGAAGGAGATTCAACCAGCTCCTTAGGAACACTGAAGCTGGGGTGTTCCGAAATACCCGTTCGAGGTCGCGACAACCGACTTCGTACTCTTCTGATTCCGAAGCTGGAGGTCGCCAGTCTCCCGAATCAGATACTGAAAGTATAGAGTCAACTTCTACCGAGACCTATACTAATATTTCAATGACACCCAGGGAGATGAGAGTTTATACCATTGGATATGAACGCGAGAAAGCTTCCCCGTCCGGGAGCGCTGATCCACTTTCAATACAGCATTGAAGTGTACGAGGAACGGTTCGTATTCTTCGAAATGAACCTGTCAGATCATGAAATGAACCTGACGTCTGGACTCCTGACAAAGAGTACTGCACGGCTACCTAGGCGACGGCTATAATGATGGTGCGGTACTGCAACACAGGCTGTCATTTACTGCCATTTCCTTGGCGTAAACCGCTTTTACGCATACAAAAGAATACGCTGCCTAGTTTTACACAGGCAGATATGAGCTGTTTACGCTCCGCAGAAGACAAATAGTCTGCCACATCAAAAGCTACTCTTCGTACAGGACTCGAGGCACGTCTCTGCATTTAATGCACAGAGCGGTGACAGGTTCTCAAGGCACGTCTCTGCATTTAATGCGCCGAATACTGACAGATGCCCGAGGCACGTCTCTGCATTTTATACGCAGAAGAGTGGCAGGCCTTCAAAACACGCCTCTGTATTTAATGCGCAGGATAATGGCGGATCTCTGCATTTAATGCAGGAGATTTAATTAAATATCACCGAACCGTCGTCTAGTGATATTTTCTTTGCGTAAACTACTCTTACGCATACAAAAGGATACGCTGCCCAGTTGTACACAGGCAGACGTGAGCTTCTTACACTCCATAGAAGGCAAACAGACCGCCACGTCAGCAGTTGCTCTTCGTACAGGATTCGAGGTGCGTATCTGCATTTAATGTGCAGAATGATGGCAAATCTTAAAGATAAGCCTCTGTATTTAATGCGCAGGATGGGGGCAGATCTCCGCATTTAATGCAAGAGATTTGATTATATCTCCAAGAGCCGTAATTTCGGCTAAAATGTCAATATCATCTCGGCTTCTATGCCCGCTCGACTTCTATGCCCACTCGGCTTCTATGCCCACTCGGCTCCTACGTCTACTCGGCTTCTATGCCTACTTGGATTCTATGCCCACTCGGCTTCTATGCCCACTCGGCTCCTACATCTACTCGGCTTCTATGCCTACTTGGCTTCTATGCCCACTCGGCTTCTATGCCCACTCGGCTCCTACGTCTACTCGGCTTCTATGCCTACTTGGCTTCTATGACCACTCGGCTTCTACGCCCACTCGGCTTCTACGCCTACTCGACTTCTATGCCTACTTGGCTTCTACGCCTACTCGGCTTCTATGCCTACTTGGCTTCTACGCCATGGTGACAGTCATTGGCTTCTACGCCAACCTCTGCTACACAAAGGATAACTACCTACGTGGCTTTTACGCCGTGATCTTCGCAGCAGCTATACGCGTTGTCCCTTAGTTGGACACTCGTCACATGCTCACTCAAAAGGTCATCTATACGCAGGCATTGGTTATTGTAACCGTCGTATAAAAGGGTGCTGTACTTTCTACTAATCGGTTTCTATATCGACTGAGTTGTCACTGTCACTAAAACTCCATAAATAGAGACCTCTATTGACAGAGGAAAAAGGTCAAAAAATTGAAGGTCGAACGATCAGAAATTGGTCAAGGAATCCAGTATCAGATCCAAGGTCGACAATTGGAAGGAAAGAAGGAGGAGAGAAAACGGTCGAGAGAGAGAGAAAGAGAGAGAAGAATCCAGAGCTCATGCAAAGAGAAGGGATCGACGACTTTGGCATCGGGCATCCACCCTCTTTAGCAACCTTCGAAGCTGCTTTCTGTCCTCTACGGTGCTTCTTCATCATCGTGTGGTCCAAGGGCCAAAGTGATCGACTGCAGATCAGACTCCTATAGCAATATTTATCCAGATTAAATAAATTGTACTCGACATCCTCGTATAGGATTAAATTGTACAATCTTGTTTGTAAACACAGAAGAAGGACGGGTTTTCGTATTAGACCTCGTTTCCACATATTATCTTTCGTTTATTTTATCAAACAACAGTCGTGAGGGGTACACTTCTAGCACACCGTCGAGTATTGCATTACAAGTAAAGTATCCATATATATTAATTATATTATGTGTCTCATACGTCTGGATGATCCGGATGGACTGTAGGACATGTGGCTGTATAAAATTTCTAAATTGCATGTGATAGTAATTAGGACTGTGATAAACCTAGTTAGCTAATGGTAGTAAGACGTATGACATGATTGGCCATGATTGCTTGATTTTTTTAGTCTAGTTCTTTCTTGCTTCATCCAGTTACTAATCTTGAGTAGTAAATTGAGCACTGATTACAGATACTCTCCAGAATTGTTAAACTGTTAGGTTACCTGTTGCACTTATTTACTAATTTTTCTTTTGAGACGTTTAGCCACCGAGCACGTGTTTAGCTCATGTTCTTCTGAACTTGTTATCTAGCCTAAAGGGTAGGACATGATTAGCATATTCTAGACTATAGCTAGAGTTGATCATGTATAACTTTACTCTTGCTAGTTCTCTATTTTGTACAACTAGCTTTATGATCATCTATGTATGTATAGTTTGGGATGCCTTATTATTATATGTCTGGTGATTATACATCGTGTAACTTATTGTTTTCTTTTGATTGAGTCACCTAGGATTGCTTGACCCAGGAATGACTGTTGGATTGTAGAGTAAACCCTCACATGTCTAGACAGTCGTGACCATATCTCGGGGTATAGAGTACTCTGTTATGCGTAGCTGGCTTTGTCTGCCCCTTCTCTCTATTATTTTGGTTTTGGGGTGTGACAGACTTACCCCTAGTGTTGATATCTTGCTAGACCAGTTTTTGTCGAGTTTCAGAACATGATTTTGGTCCCGAAACCCATCTTTCTTGGACTTTTTCCTAGAATTGCCTACGGTAATCGGCATACCGACGGTATACTGGAGTGTACCGACGGTATACCGATTTTGGACCAACTTAGAATCGAGAAACATGTTGTGTTCTAAATCGGCGTACCAACGGTATACCGATTTATTGATATATGAAAGTTATTGTATTTTTATTCGGCGTACCAATGGTGTACTAGTGTGTACCAACGGTATACCGATTTGCCTTACTTGGTTTTCCTGACTTTCTGGTTGTGTCTTAGATGGCATGCCACCGGTATACTACAGTATACCGCCGGTATACCAATTTTGTACTATTTTTTATATGCTTTATTTTTTGTCGTATTTTCTCTGTTCTTCTTATATGGCACCTATGTGCATATATATTTGACATGACCATATTACCTTGTATATTTAGGGGATGATTTATACCCTATATATACTTGACATGATTACATGACCAGACACCCTTGTATAGTTAGGGGACAATTTACACCCTATATACACTTGACATAAGTACATGCTTGATAGTGACTCATAGTAGTGAACTCATGATCCTTGACATGTACATGCTTGATAGTGACTCATAGCAGTGTACTCATGATACTAGACCTGTATATTACTTATTGTGGCTTGTTATAGCGCACGCTAGTCATGCCTATAACTGTGTAGTTGTATTCTTGTCATGTCTTGCTTTTGTGATTGTCAAATTATTGTCCATTCTTGCATATCTTCGAGAGAAGTATATGTCTATGATGGATTCTTCGTGGTAGTCAAAATGAATTGTAAAACATGTTGTAGTGATTTCAGAATCACAATCACCGCAATTTTAGGCAAAAGACGTTGATTTCTTAATCACTATGATTTAATTTTGATATCATGCATTTGTGTAGAGTCAAGATGTTCACGTATTTGTACGGTCATTAGACATCTTGTGCACAAGATATTGTTCCTCGATTGATTTTTGGGGGCACTGGGATCAATTCGACCTAGGAGGAGGAGCGTTAACATACTAGCGCAGAGTAATTTGGGACCTCTGGTAGAGGCTAGCTACCCAGGCTGGATGGTATCATGTTTCACTAGATGTCTAGGATGGCTTGTGGTGCATGTGACTTTCATGTAGAGTTAAGATTTATGCTAATGTATATCTACATGCAGGCCTATCGAATACATTTACAGGGAAATGTGTGCACCACGCACTTATATTTTTGATGGCTAACAATTATTTTCTGCAGGGACACTCATGTGACACAAGTTTTGATTCAATACATGCATATTGTTATTATTGTTGTATCTGACAGGGAATAATGGAGGATAAGTATTGGGTAAGATTATCCATGTTAGTCTATTGTGTGACATTTATATGCCAGTGACACAAGTATGTTTAACATTTCTACTATGGCTTGTAACTGATCCTAAGGCAAGATTAGAAATACCACCTAAGTTTGCTTGAAATCACATAATAAATGTGTTGGTTCTGTTGAGTGGGCGAGATGCCACTCAATTGTGCATTTTTATGTACTGATCACCCACCAGATCCTCCCAGGTGCGGAGTTCGCTTGAGAGGTGCTGAGTCGTTAGGACCTAGTTAATGTTAGGAGGTTAGTTGGCGACAAGAAGCATGGCATCCGGAGATTTAATTTCTTGTATATAAAGGACATAATGTATGAGTGAAGTCTGGAGATGGAGAGGAGAAGGGGAAGTAGGAGAAGAGAGAATATGATAAAGGAGATTGCAAGGGCCTTAAACCCTATGTTGCATCTCATGTCTATTTATATTGATATGCAATACACCCACAATTACTATTATACCCTCATATGAAAAATAACAAAATAAAATAACTCTAACACCCTCCCTCAAGCAGGAGCATATAGATCAGACATGCCCAGCTTGCTACATAAATCAGAAAATAGACTACGAGCAAGTGGTTTGGTGAGGATATCACCTAATTGATCCTCTGACCGAACATAAGGAGTGAAAATCTGTTGCTTCAGCAACAAATCACGAACAAAATGATAATCCACCTCGATATGCTTCGTGCGCTCATGAAACACCAGATTACTTGCGATAAATATAGCCGACTGATTATCATAATATATCTCCATCAGAATAGGAATCATGATTCCCATTTCATGAAGAAGAGACTGCACCCACATCATCTCAGAAGCTGTATGAGCCATCGCACGGTACTCGGCCTCTGCACTAGAACGAGCCACAATATTCTGCTTCTTACTACACCACGTGACAAGATTGCCACCCATAAATGTACAATAGCCAGAAGTATACCTCCTATCACTGCGACTGACTGCCCAATCAGCATCACTGAACCCAGTCACTGTAAGCAACTGGGAAGTTTGTACAATAAACTCTTTCCAGGTGCACCCTTCAAGTATCGAAGAATGTAAGAGATAGCCTCCCAATGTGGTTGCCGAGAGGCATGTATAAACTGACTAACTACTCCAAATGCATATGTGATGTCTGGTCGAGTAACAGTAAGATATATAAGTTTGCCAACCAAACGTCTATAATATCCAACATCCTCAAATAACCCATCTGGAATAATCATTAATAAAAATAACAAAATACTGAAATTCTTTAGGACTTTTGACTCTAGACGGACCCCAAATATCAGAATGAACAAGATCAAAAGACTCTAATTGACGACTCTCACTACGACGAGGAAAGGAACTACGGTGATGCTTGCCTAATTGACAAGCCTCACATTCAAGAATAGAAACCTAAGCAGTCAAAAACGGTTATATCGGTTATATAACCGATATATAATGGTATCGGTCCTGAACCGATATTTTTTTCAAAAATATCGGTAAAATATCGGAACCGATATTATCGGCCGATATGGCCGATATTGTTCAAAATATCGGTTTACAAAAAATCGATTTCTTACGGTTTTGGTTTTGCTACAGAAAAACCGATATTGAATGATATGATATTCACATCAATGGAGAATGGAGATTACATCTTCTGCCATCAAAATCTTCATGCATCAAACTTATTCAGAGATGTAGTTCCTCAAGTGATCTCCTTTATCTTGGATATCTTAAATTTCTCGACGATATGTATACTTTCTACATATTTTATAATAGAAAAATATTAAGTGTATTGTTCATATATAAAAATTGTGTTAAAAATACAAACCGATATTGACCGTTATAAAATCGATATATCAGTGATATACCTATAACTCTACTGGACCGTTATCATAAAAAAACTGTTATTAACTGCATAGCTAGAAATATGACTCAAACTAGGAACAACTTGACGCAACTTAGCCAAAGACGGATATCCCAAACGATAATGCCACTGCAACGGAGAAGTAGAAACAGAAGTGAAGGCTTTTCCAGGTAGATCCAAGTAGTACAGTCCATCTTTTTCATGCCCCGAACCAATCATCTTCTTCGTCCTAAGGTCCTAAAAAACACACGAATTTGGAGAAAATGTCACAGAACATTGAAGAGATTTGGTTAAATGGCTCACAGATAACAAATTAAAGGGAAAATTAGGCACATATAATGAATCAAATAATGATAGTGATTGAGTAGGGTGAATGACACATTTCCTAAGCACAAGACGAGTAGACCCATCAGCCAAGATAATATTATGTTTCATGGAACTACGATTATGAAAGATAGATATTATACCAGACATGTGAGAGCTTGCTCCTGAGTCGATGACCCAAGAGGTGGATGGTGACTGGGTTGCCACAAAAGCAGGATTACCTATATGTACCATGGTTGCAGTAGGTTGGGAGGTGGTACTAGCAAGCGCGTTCAACTTCTAGAGGATCTGTTGAAATGGAGATGAGGTATCGGACGTTGAAGTCTGATTGAAACCCGAAGTATCATCTCTGGGAACAAAAGTGGTGACCTGGGACTGCATATTTTCAGCATGCACTTGATGTGCATATTCTGGTTTGCCCCACTTGTCCCAACAATAGTCTTCCACATGATCGAGCATTCCACAATAGTTACACTTCCGTGGTTGACCACGGCCACCACCACCACCGCGGCCACCACCACGACCATTATCTCTACCACCACGGCCTCCTCGACCAAAACTACGACTACCATCTCTACCGCCACGTCCACTACCACGACCAACAATACTAGAAACTAGGGCAGAAGAGTCAGTACTCGGCACCACAGAACTCTGTCCCAGAAAGGAACGATTGAGACGGGAGAAAATATCTGCCACCGTAGGTAACTGCTCTCCAGCAAGGATTTGAGCTTTATAAGGTTCGAGCGTAGGATCCAAGCCGGCTAGGATAAGTGAAACATGAAACTCTTCCCTCTGTCTGCGAGCTTCCTTCAAATCAGTAGTAACAGGATGATATTGAAGCAGTTCCTCCCACAAAGCCTTCTTTGAAGCCAGATATTAATTCACAGGCTTCCCATTTTGCTTTGTATTGAACAATAACTCGTACAACTCATAGATACGGGCAATATTTTGCTTCTGCGAATATGATTCTTCCAGAGATGCCCAAATCTGTTTGCTTGATTCACACCACTGAACATTAGTAGCGATATGTGGTTCCATACTATGCCACAACCACGACATAACGTATGCATCTGCACTCATCCAATCTTCATACTCAGCAGAAGTTTCAGGCAGGGGTTCTTCCGTCAAAAACTTTAACTTCTTCTTCGCCCTTAACACCACTTTGATAGACTTGGACCAAGCAAGGTAGTTCGCACCATTGAGTTTCACCGCTGTAATCGACTTTCCTAATTCATCATTATGAATAACAGTAAAAGGAGAACCACCTTCGCTACCACCACCACTATTAATCTCGCTAGAAGATTCGGTCCCCACCATACTTGCAGATACAACAGAAAGATGAGATCTTTGAAACCCTAGATCTCACAACAAATCTCAACCGACGACGAATAACCAACAAAAATTTATAAAAACCCTAGATCTCATAAACGAACCACGAACGACCACGAACAACGAACGACGAACGGTGAATCATGAAAAGTAGAAGAAAAACAGCCTACAAATATATGCTCTGATACCAAGTGAAGTACTTACAAATATATGCTCTAATACCAAGTGAAGTCTGGAGATGGAGAGGAGAAGGGAAAGTAGGAGAAGAGAGAATATGAGAAAGGAGATTGCAAGGGCCTTAAACCCTAGGTTGCATCTCATGTCTATTTATATTGATATGCAATACACCCACAATTACTATTATACCCTCATATGAAAAATAACAAAATAAAATAACTCTAACAGTATGGAACATAATTGGTTGTATAGTTCTCGAGTTATAAGTCATGTGGCATAATTCATTGTATTGAGAGAGAGATATAGTAATTTGTAATCGAGTTGTATCTTGGCTTCGAGTCATTTTAAATCATATTGCAATATCAATAAAGAGAATTCTTCTTTGTATATCTTGTGTTGATTCAACTTTTCTGCTTAGTATTTCTGTTGTGGTGACTCTATAACTTAGATGTTCAATCGGTCGTTTTGGTGCTTGTCTTGTACAAGTGCAATTTAGGCTTGTACGACATCACACCCAGTAGCGACGTTTGGTTTTGTGGAACCGGGACTTGATATTTTGGTATTAGAGTACGGTTTTACGTCATTGGACCTTTATCGATTTGTGTCACGACCTGCACCCGGATGATCAGTGCACGAGTACGTGGGTACGTCCAACCTATGCCCCAGCATCGACAGTAGAGCGTTGTTTAGACCTCAACGTGAAGCATACTAATACAACTAGTTCCATCATGTACTCAAACATAATATTCTAAAAGGAAGAATGAATAAGGAAGATACTCCAAACAACAATATAAAAGAATAAAACTAAGGCATGATACGGAAAAAGAAATAATAGTCTAGATCTCTACAAATGTTATCTCATGATCCATGGTGCAAAGCAGTCTCAACTATATCGTCACTCTGAGATCCAGGAACGTAGAGCACAACAACTCCTAAAAATATTATCTAGTCAGGATGGAACGAGTACAACTTTAACAACAGTTCCAATATATGACATAAATTATAAAGCAATAATAGTAAATAAAATACATGATGAGCAGTAAACTGGATAAATTATTGCAAGGCAAGTAGAATAAACTAGTAGTTATAATCATGGCATGGCAAGTAAAGAGAAGTATACAAACAAGAGTAATATGGCATAATTATCATGTAAGAGATAAAGTAGAGAAGCACTATAAATAACTAAGTGTTTTGGAAATACTATTTTGATATGTGATCGGCTTAGGAGATGCAAGGTATATACTAAGATACGACTCAATCATACGTAAAGTATATAATTAGCTATCCATAAGGTATACATTACCACAAGGTCTACGGGTATGATCACATATCTAACTAGCATTTTCTTCGCCCCCGACTAGTATAATGGATCCAAACCATAACACGTCATGATACATGAATCACCAAGCAAGGTCTAATATCCACATGATAATCAAGGTCTAAATATCAATACCATGAACAAGGTCTAAATATCAGTATGATGATCAATGTCTAATATGAAAACAACATCTCATGACGGGGATCCATATATACCAATTCGTGTACCATCGTGTCAGAAATCAAGTATAACAATACTAAGTACATGTAACATAGAAGTTATCAAGTACATAAAACTATCAGATAATGTACTCGTCTGTGATCTTGTGCTGAAATATCAAACCGTATCGGAGCCTCGAAGACCTATATATAAATTTTTTATGTCAAATAGGTGATTCAGAATTATAAATAAGCTCAACTAGCTACATTCTAGGCTTCTAGGTCAAAACTAGGTCATTGGGGTTAAACTAGTCAATTACCTAATTTTGGGTTCTAAATTATCTACTTGGTTGGCCTATATAGCTATACTAGTTAGTATCAAGTCAATTCTAGGTTTTCTATGTCATGATACATAGATATGGGTATACTAGATATTATAGGCTATGTATTTTAATATCTTGATTCATAAATACCAATAACTTATATTACCTTAGCTATACCTCAATACCTTAACCAATATCTTGTATCTTACCCATTACCTATTACCTTGTATCAATACTTTACACTACTACCCAATTTGTATCCCCTACCCATGGTACCAATCTCACAATGATATACCTTGATATCCTAAGTTACCAAACTATCTCATATTCACTACCATAATACTTATGCTATATCTTAATATCTATCCCCAAATACATATTTATGTATACATATACCTAAGTATCTCATTTAGACACTAGGACACAAGGTAATATACCCACCTCACATATATACTGGTACTACTTGAACACTCACTAACTCATCACAATGTTGTGGCACATTAATCCATCTGATACTCATTACTCACTCACAACATACTTGAACTTGCACTTACCCTCACATTCACATGGCCACAACTCTCACTGCAGGCACAGTTGCTGCTAGTAGCAGGCTTCCCCTCCTCCAAACTCACCTGCAACTCGAGCCCAATATTTCCCCACTGCTGTTCTGATCTGCAGCTAACTTGTTGTCTCAGCAAGTACAAACTGTCTGCTATCACAAGCAGTTAAATCTGCTGGTGTTGCAGCTAACATACCCTAAAACTCCCCCTCTAACTGCTGAATTTACTGGAACTAATCCCCTGCTGTGCCTGTGCATCCAACCTTGCTGCAGTGCAACACCTGCACTCTCCATGACCTGCACTATGCTGCAAACCCCAAACTTACCTGCTGCATCCTTCACCCCCCTCTCCTCTACACCTGAATCTGTGCACTGCCTCCAATGAATCTACACCACAATAATACCCGAGCACATGCTCTGTAGTATCACATAGTGCATAATTTAGTATCCTCTAAGGCTGTACTGGCCCGTAACAATACCCCGACTAGTGCAATGCTATGCAGAAGCTCAAGTTCCTACCCCTACCCCCACCCCTACCCCCACCCCAACCTATGTGTTGCACCACATGCAGTACATCACTACTCAACATGCTGTTGGTGCTCTGCAGTAGAGCTGAAGAACATGAGCAGTGCTCCCCTCAAACAGTCTGTAGTTGACCCGAGTACTTGCTGTGCAAGTCTGCAGACATAGACTCCCTCCCTACTAACTGCAGTATGGAATGAACTTCCCCTCTCTAACCTGCAATGCACACTATCTAATCCTCCCACACACATCACACATATCTAATATATATACTACAATCAAACACCAATATATTCTCATGATACCAAGTCAATTCACCATGATACTGTCCAAAATCAATAGAACAACAAGTATATGTATAATTCTGACATGAAATAACTAAAATAGATATATCTAATATAAATAAAAAGAATTGACACTAAAGGAACATGAACGCATAGAAATCTCTAATTCTAACCATGCGTATCATGGCGTACCATGACACGGACACCAAGTATCCAATTGTGGATACTAGGACACAAACACAAGTCAATTAGATACCAAATTTTTCTTTGGGGACAAGTGTCAGACACTTGGAGGACATAATTCGTAATTCCCCCAAATTGAGCATAAAAAATATTATTTCACATGAAAAAAACTTAGATCTACCAAATTTGAGGCTTATAACACCTAGATCTATCACTAGAGGTTCAATTCTACTTATTGGAGGGTTCCTATAGGTCCAATGGGTGTTTCTAACCATGAAATTAGTAAAAAATATATATAATTATCTAATTTTGGTGTATCTCCTTTGAAAAACTCTGAATTTGGACACGAGAAAATCGAATCGGAAACGATCCTTCTTGCTTGGACTCCTCTTCAAGCTTGCTCTTGTGCTCCAAGCTCCTAGCTCTCCAATGGAAGAAGAATGAGTGGATTTGGTGGAGAATTATGGTTGGAATTCAAATTCTAGATCTAGATATTGGTGGGAAAGGGAATGAACTAATGGAGCATTGCTTGGGGAAGAAGTAGGGCTTTTTGGATGGGGTGGTACAAAGCCTCAGTATAGAGTTGTGCATATTGATATGACCTTGAATCTCTTGTTAGATTTGGTTTGGACGATCAAGAATTATTTGTGCAAGATTGAGATTGTTCTGGAGAAGGACTCGGAATGATGGAATTAATGGCTTGGTCGAGAAAATCAATATGGATCGCATATAGAATTATGGCTTGAATCGATCGACTGGATGAAAATTTAACTTAAGATTTGAATTGAGTAGGAAAATTTGATGGTACGATTAGAAGATAGTGCGATTGAAAATTTGTTTGGGAGATATAAGAATGACTCTAAGGTTTGATATTTGTATTGCTTGATGGCTTGCGATAGATGATAACTGACCTGATCTTGAGTTTGGATGAGTTGATCTTGTATCTAGTCCGAAAGATAGTATTGGCTGAAACGAATACAACGTTTCACGAATATATGATTTTATGCTTATGCATGTATACTTAATGATATTGAAGTGTATCGAATATAGATAAACATTGGCTTGAGGATATTTTGTTTAAATGAACGATGAGTTTGTGCATGTTGAATCTTGGAACTTGGTTGTCTTAATGGAAGCTAGATTATAGACTATTGGTTGATTGAATGATAACGTTGAAGTTTCAGATGACTTGATTGAAATGACCATGAGCTTAACTGGATGGATATTAGTTGAACTCGGGTTGATGAGTGATGGAATTCTCGATGATTGATCATTGGTTCGGTGTAACAAGATTGATGGATCATTAGGATTTTGGAAGTCAATTTTATAACTTTGATAAAATGAATACAAGGTTTTAAGCGATTGGTGATGGTGAGGATTGTCTCGACTTGAGGATTGATATTAAGTTGGTTTGATGGTACATGTGGATTTGATGCATCAATTGAGGATGAACAGGATTGGGAATTGGAAGTAAGTTATGCTCGGTGGACTTGTGACCGAATATATAACTTTTGTAGTTGTGACGGAGAGAGAATTAAAAGAATGGTCTCAAGAAACATTTGTAGTTGTGTGGAAAAGAAAATTTGTCCAATTTTACGAAATATTTATCAAAAAAATATGTAGAGAAAAGAGTTTTTTTTAACTTGTCAAAGCTAATTTTAAACACATGTTTTGTGAAATTTTTTTTTTCTAAAAGTACATTTTAAGTGTTAAGGATCCAAATATTATTTATGTAAAATTTTACGTTTATACTCAAAAAAGTTGATTTTAAATTCATATCCAAACAGTCTTTCATACAGAAAGAGACACTTCTTTAACAAAATAATACAAAATTTAAGATACTATAAACAAATTAGCATCAAAATCTATACTACTATACAATAATAAAAATTAGGCTTCACCGTGGAAGTTTTATTTCCAAATCTATATTTAGTAATTAAAATTGTTGGTTAAATTTAATATGGATAGTTAGATGTTACGTATAGGAAAAAAGAAAAGAGGATTGTCGTTTGTTCTTTCCAATTAGTAAAATTTAAGAAACTTTGCTATTTCAAGTTGTAAAAATTAAAAAAAAAATTTGTTTACTCTTTCAAAATAATATAAAATAAAAAGTTAGAGAAAATTTGCTCTTTTCAAGTAGTAAAAAAAATAAAAACACTATTGTTTACTCTTTCAAATAATATGAAATACGTACAACGCATGTACATATGTATTAGTATTAATAATAGAGTTAATTGTCCAAATGGTGCCTAAGGAATGCCATGGTCACCATTTTAGGAATCAAACTTTTTTTTTGTTAATTTGGTACATATGCTTTACATTTTGGTTTAAATAGTGCCTCAACTAGGTTTCGTTGGTATTTTGGATGCAAATTAAAAATTGACATATGATGGTCACGTGAATCACGTGCCTTATTTTTATGGTTATTTTTATCATGACTAGCCGATACGTCGGCTATAATTGATTATAGAGCCATCGTTTTGTACTCGACAAAAGCTATTTGTTTATGTAGAATTTCTTCGAACACCAATATTCTTTAGTCGAAAAACAAAAATATGACAAAATAACTATGAAAAATAAGGCACGTGACCATCATATATCCATTTTTATCGATATTCATCCAAAAATATCAACGAAATCTAGTTCAGACACTCTTTAAATAAAAATGCAAAGCGTAGGTACCAAATTAAGCAAAGAAAAGTCCGACCACCAAAATGGCAACCACTACATTCTTCGGACACCATTTGGATTTTTTTCCTGGGGATTTTTTGAGTTTAGTCCGAATTAATAATATAATTTTAGACTTACATCCCACACTTTTTTTTATTATTAGACTTGCATCCCACTTTTTGTCACGAAAAATATTTACTGTCACGAAAAACTGTCGTCAAATATTTTTTATGACAAAATATGGGATGTAAGTCTAATAAAAAAAAAAAAAGTTGATGTATGTAAGTCTAAAATTATAGTATTAAGTGGGACTAAAGTCAAATTTTTTATTATTTTTTATTTTTTTGAGATGTCCATTTGGGTAATTAACTCTTAATAATAACAGCAAATAAAAATGATTGTTGGTCTAAATCTGGGAGGTCCATCATGCAGGTATTACCAGCCATGAACCACAATCCTCATGACAAAACCAACAAACAAAAAAACATTCAACCCCTCCCCCTTCCCTTCCCTTTCCCTTCCCTCTACCTGTCCCCATATAATAACCACACTCCCCCTCCTCCTCCTCCTCCTCCTCCTCATCAGTAACAATGTCAGAGCCACCACCGGCCACCACCACCCCCCACCCCTCTCCCCTAGCCCCCCCCTCCTCCGCCCGCGACTACCGCAAGGGCAACTGGACGCTCCAGGAGACGCTGATCCTCATCAGCGGCAAGCGGCGCGACGACGAGCGCAGGGCCGAGTCGAAGATGCTGATGAACAACTCGGCGCTGGCCCCCTCCGGCGAGCTGCGGTGGAAGTGGGTCGAGAACTACTGCTGGTCCTCCGGCTGCTTCCGCAGCCAGAACCAGTGCAACGACAAGTGGGACAACCTCCTCCGCGACTACAAGAAGGTGCGCGACCACGAAGCCAGGTGGCACATCGAGCACTCGCACTCGCACTCCTACTGGACGATGGAGAAGCCCGAGAGGAAGGAGAGGAACCTGCCGACGAGCATGGCTCCCGAGATCTACGAGGCCCTCACCGACGCCATCAGGAGGAGGACCGAGCTCAGAACCGCCAATGCCAGGGGCGGAAGCGCCTCCAGAGCAGCCACATTGCCTCCCCCGCCGCCGCCGCCGCCGCCGCCGCCGCCGGCTGCTCTCTTGGCGCTCCCGCCCCCGCCCCCGCCCCCGCCGACGCAGGAGCCGATCCCGATGGACGCTGCGGAGGCGAACTCGGATGCTGCGCCGGCTCCTCCGCCGGTGGGGGATCCGGCATTGCAAGGGCCGCCGGTTCTTCGTCACTCCGGGACTTGTGGTGGTACGTTTGCAAGAAATTAGAGTAATGCATTCATTAGCTACATAGATATTTAACTCTGCTAGAAATAAATATACATTAACCTCTGCAATGTTTCATGGGGGTATTAGAGCATCCGCAGTTGGGACATTACAAACACATACTACAAATTATTCAAAATTATTATTTTTGGAGTGTTCCTATAATAATTGCACACAATCGTACACTCAAAATTAATCTCCTCTTTTTTTTCTCTCTTTTTTTCTTTTCCTATTTGATAATATTTTTTCTCTCTGTCTTTTCCTTGTTATTTTTCTTTTATGTCTGGTTACTTTTGGTGGGTCCATCAATTTATATAGACAAGATAGGACATGCTCCAAATCTGGAGTGTCTCGTACATTTCTAGCAATTTTCAAGTATACACAAGTGTCCAATGCAGCTACAAATGTTTTGAATAAAGTCAAAATGTATCACTTGAAACCTCTCCCACTGTGGATGCTCTTGCATGACTATTCCTATTTTGAAACTAATTACACGGACTACTCCTCCGCTTTATAGAAAACTAGTATATATGTACGTAAGTTGCACGTATTTATTATTAGAAAGATTAAAAAAAAAATTGTAGTCAATATTTGTTTATTTTTCAATGAATGAATGAATGTATGATGGTAAACAAAGTCCATTTTTAATGCCTATTTTTTAGATACTCAATGCATTTAATAACTGTTATAATTAGAAATACCAAAGGACAACTATTGTATTTACATAGATGCCCCTATTGATTTTAATTAATCATTTTTAATTAGTAAATATAGTAACGGATATTTTTGGAAATAAAATTTTTACGGTGAAGCCCTACTTTTGGCATTACATAGTAGAATATATTAATTAGTAAATATAGTAAATGGTATTTTTGGAAATAATTTTTTTACGGTGAAGCTTATTTTTGTCATTATATAGTAGAATAGATATAAAACATAGAGGTGGTTAGTGTTATAACTATTTATAGAAATGGTCTGTGTGATTAAAATATCAAAATAGAGATGATCAGTGTAATAAGTATG
This sequence comes from Iris macrosiphon, assembly GCA_036927795.1. Classification (NCBI taxonomy): domain Eukaryota; kingdom Viridiplantae; phylum Streptophyta; class Magnoliopsida; order Asparagales; family Iridaceae; genus Iris; species Iris macrosiphon. Next base: position 176,412,078 of record JAYESA010000010.1, read on the forward strand.
AAACATAGAGGTACTTAACGTAAACTGCACTTAATGTTACACAAAATTGTGAGTGATACTAGTCAGCGTTCAATATAATAACTTATGTGTTTTGTTAACATGTGTCCTTGACAAATATTAACACAGTGTTTTAAAAATCATATCAGAGTTTGACTCGGACAAGGCACTGGATCGGGTTAAACGGGTTCAACCACTGGATTAATCTAAGTGGTCCAAGTTTATTTTCTTATGGACACTGATATTTACAAAAAATATTCATTTACAACCGAATTTTGAAAAAAAACAGTGGGTCAATACTGACCCAGACCGAAAAGATTACCAGTTCACGGTTCAATCGGTTGAACTGTACGATCCGATTTTTAAAACATTGTGTTAACATATTCATAAAAGTGTATTTTATATTAGCATTTCAAAAATCCTAGAGGAACTCATGAGTTCTTAATTTTCTTAAACTCACCCATTAACAATCATTGGGTTACATGCATCTCATTCTTTGATTTTCTTTTAAAGGATCGAAAATTGTGTACGCGTGTCATGACATGATTGCAAGTTTTTATTATGAGTTCCTATTTGAGTTTTTGTAGTCGAACTGTTAGTAATTTTTTCAACACATTTATCAATGCACATTTCACATTTATCAATATATATTTTAAATAAAATGGATACTAATAAATGTGCTGGTGGGAATCCTCACCTAAAATACGCATTCATCAATATATTAACATATGCCCTTAGGACAAATGTTAACAAGACCCATAATTTATATATGAAATTACAATTGCGAGGAGACCTTCACAATGTTCTTATATTTTCAAGACGGGTTACTAAAACTATCCTAAATTTATTACAGTTTTTAAAAACGAAATTTATAGATTCCCTTATAAAAAGAACAATTTTGATAACCTATTTTTAAAATTCGCGGACATTGTAAAATTATTTTTGACAATTACAGTTACCTTTATATCTTTACTATTATAATGCGGCTTCTAGACGGCTCAAAAGTGAGTCGTCTAAATCTTAAGTAAATACTCAACCACTCAATAATTTAAAAATTCAAAAAAATTTCTAACTATGTGTTTTTCTTACGTAAAAATATCTTAAAATTATTATAATTATCTAAACATATATTCAAATGTATATAAAGATATATATAACAAATCCAAATAAAAATATATTCAATATTCAAAATATATTTAAACTATATATATATATATATATATATATATATATATATATATAAACAAATTTTAATCTAAATATATTCAAATTAAATTTAAACTATTTTTCTACTATTATATGGGCCTTCTAGACAACTCAAAAGTGAACCGTCTAACCATAAGTAAATAATCAACCACTCAATAATTAAAATATTCTAAAAAAAATTCTAAATACACATGTACGTGTTTCCCTTACGTACAAACATGTTCAAATTATTATAATATCCTAAACGTATATTCAAATTTATATAAAGATATATATAACAAATCCAAATAAAAATATATTCAATATTCAAAATATATTTACACTAATTCTTTATATCTAAACTTTTATATATATATATATATATATATATATATATATATATATATATATATATATATATATATATATATATATATATAAAACAAATTTTAATCTAAATATATTCAAATCAAATTTAAACTATTTTAATATAATTTAAGTTTTTATTAAAATTTTCAATAATATCAATAAATTTTATAAATCTAATTTTTTCAATATATATATATATATATATATATATATATATATATAACAAATCTAAATTTAAATTATTTTCAATATTTTTTGAAAAAAAAATTAAACATATTTAACTTGCAACGCACGTGCATTTACTAGTATAAATGAGACCCGCTACTTTAAATTATATTTGAAATACAATTTGACTATAGAAGTTCAAATAATAATTTATAACATTAATGCGATACCCTAGATTTTACTAGCATTGAAAGTATATTAGTTTTACTCTTTTAGTCGATTGAGAAAATAATAGTCTATATTGAATCTTGAAAACGTATATAACTTAATTCATAGAATATTGTTGATAACTTTGTCCATTATATCATTATAATGATGAACTTGCAGTTCATATATAGTATACTGAGTAGTTCCCCTGTTATTTGTATGTTAGTGTTCACCTCTGACAAACAAGATAGCTCTAGCTCTAGCTCAGCTGGAAAGTGTACCTATAGTTGGGAACTTTAACATAAAAGTGCACTATACTTTCTCATTTCCTTTTCTTCTCTGTACTTTTTATGTATATATATATACTGTTTATTGTAATATTTAATATCGTGCTATATGGATGTCCAAATGTAATATTTAATATTTAGTTATGTGTGGATCAATTATAATATATTGATAATATATTTTCTAAATATTACAGAAATGTCTGAATCGGATGGAGACGATCAGGTCGAACCGGAAGCGAAACGACGAAAAATTCGGAAAGCTACGCAGAGTATGGCGGAAGGAGCCTCGATCCTCGCTCGCACGTTATTGGAGTGTGAAGAGAGACGCGACAAACGCCACCGCGACCTTATGGAGCTACAGGAAAGACGGCTCCGGCTCGAGTCGGAGCGGGCCGAGACGAACCGCCACGGTCTGACAACCCTCGTGTCGGCCGTCAACTCCCTCTCCCGCGCGATCCAAGCCGTGATCTCTGACGGCGGCAGCCGCTGTGAGGACGGCGAAGGTGGCGGGGTCAATTGATTAATTGGTAAAATTAGTATTTATTTGTAAATAGTAAGTACATGAAACTAAAGAAACAAAAACATCTACTACAGGTTAAGTAGTATTATTCTCATTTGCGGGCTGTGCAACTGTACAAGTGTAACATGTGTTGTGGGGCCTACTTCATGTGATTTTTTTTATTTTTTTTTATTTTGCTCAAGTTTAATTTCTTACTTCGAACAAAAAGAAAGTTCTTGCTTTTTAAATAAATAAATAAATAAATTAGGGTAGTAATAATGCATGCCAAAAGAAAGTTCACATTGGTTATTGGAAATGCATATCACATGTCAAACGTATCTTTTCCGCACAGTTATATATTAATTTATTTAGGGTTATTCAATGTATGTGATAAAAAAATAGAGGAAAGAAAGTAGAGGACTCAACATTGATTTGTTATGATTAAGGGTGTGTTTTAGTTGCAAGAAAAAGAAGTAAAAGTGGGGGAAAAATATCAAAAAAAAAAAAAATTATTTTTTATTTTTGGTTTTAGTTACAAACCAGTAGAGTTTGGTTTCATTTTTAGATGTAAGAAAAAGTGATTTTGACCTCTTAAAAACTTAATCTTATATCTCTTTCAAATTTATAGTGAAAAGAAAGTGGAATTAATAATTAATATTTTGTTCGATATCGACTTTATAATGGTTGATATGTGAACGATCTTACACTTGAATCAATTTCACTTTCATTCTACCGAACAGGTGAAGTGACATCAATAATAATTTCGTTAAATTATGATCACGCGGTTCGATTTTTTTTTTTTTTTGAAGACTTATTCCTAATCAGGTGAAAAAGAAAAAAAAACATCAATGATAATTTCAGAAAACAAACTTTGTAACTTGAAACAAATCAATCTTAACATAAACCAAACAAAATTTTTCAAAAATTCATTTCAAGAAAGTGGACTTTTTATAAAGGATGGGTTTGATTTGGCTGCAAGGAAGTTGAGTGTAGTCAAAATGACTTCTCATAAATTCTTTTCTTAAGTGAGTTTTTGATATATTTTGTTTGGATACAATTTTTTTTTTGTCCCGTATGAAATATTAATGATATTACTTTATATCTTTGATCATATGCAAATGGAGTGACATAAAAATGAATTTGTACACTTATCACTTACTAAAAATGACAAGAGAATATACAAATTTATTATAATTTACTTTCTTCCTACATTATCTTTGTAATGGTGAATGTGAATCCATTTCTTTTATTGTCAAAACTACTTTAAATCACGTCACAAACTAATACTAAAACTTTACTTGCTTGTAACTAAACAAAAATGTAAAAAACATCCAACAAAATAAATACATTATTATCACATTCATTTTACTTACTTGCAACCAAATATATTGAAATCACATTTTTTTTTCCACCGCAGCCAACTTAGTTGCAACCAAACATACTCTAATAATATAAGTTACACACACAAAAATAAATTTATTTTCTACTTCCAACATCACTTTTCCTTGGAAGTTAAATATAATGGTCATGTTCACGTACGATGTACGTACAAAATAATAAAAAATCTTTGATATATATTATTAAAAAAATAGATAAAAATTTAAATTATATTAAAATAGTTTTAATATATTTTGTTCTAGCTAACAAGTGATCTCTCTCTATTTCTCTCTCTCATCATGATCTTATCTTAAACCGTCCACTACAGTCTGAACTCCTTTCTCGATCAGACAACTCCTTCCTTTCATCATAGACCAGAGAAGTGATCAAACAAAAGTGACTTGGACTAATCGATTGAGCAAGCGAGATATATCAAAGTGAGACTTTAGCAGTAAGAAGGGAGTTGAGCCCTACAATTTTATTTTTTGGGCAATGTTGGATGCTTTCACATAATGGTTGCATCGAAGGATGAGTCCCAGGAGTCACTCTGTCTGGATACTCCTTTGGCTGAAGCATCAATCTGTCAGATTGTGCGATTTTAAAAAATTATAATAGATATATATTTTAGTACTTTGGATATATATATTTAGATAATATCATGTAGTTAGTTAAATATTTAAATTTATATTTAAATATTTAAATTATATAGGATTTTAAGTTTTTTTTTTTACGTAAGAGATATACATACGAAAAAGAATTCTTAATTATGTGAGGATATACATACTCCTTAGACAGCTCATTTTGAGATATTTTCAAGCCTCTTTATAAAGTAAAGAAGTTTAAATTATATAGAAATATAAATTAGATAGGTATTTAGGAATTTTTTTTTTAATGTGAATAATATACATATGGTGTTAGTTAGAAGGATTAAAAAAAAATATTTTTTAAATTTTTTTTATAATTATATAAGGATATACATAAGACTTAGACGACTCATTTTGAACTGTTTTCAAACCTCTTGATAATAGTAAATTTTTTAAATATGATGTCCACTCTTATTTTTATAACACAAAGATTTAGTGTTATTTTACCATTAAAAACTGTCGCTTTTCCACATTTATAAATACTTTTCGAATTTATAAGATTTAGATTAAAAATTTTATTTAATACATGTGCCCTGGAATCAAAAACTCTAATAGTTATGGTTCGTGTGCCTATTGCTTAATGAAATACCCATGGTGCCCGATTGCTAGTCTCTCTCTCTCTCTCTCTCTCTCTCTCTCTCTCTATATATATATATATATATATATATATATATATATATATATATATATATATATATATATATATATGTGTGTGTGTGTGTGTGTGTGTGTGAGAGACAACCATTCACAGCTGTCGATGGAGTAAAAAAAACGCAGTCAAGTATGTTAGATATAACTTTTTTTAGGTTATTTCAATATGGTATAATTTTGCTACAATCTATAAACTTGTTAATAAAATGTACCATAAGCCAAAAATTTATGAATTTGTTACAATATACATAATATATTTTAGAATTATTTAGTTTTAGGATCTCGTTTAATCAGGGCCGGCCCTGGCCCAGGGCGGACAGGGCGACCGCCCAGGACCCCATGGGCCAGAAGGCCCCAAATTTTTTTTTGGTTTAAATATATAAATAATTTTATACCGAAAATAGAACTAGTATTTACCATGGACCATTCTTATCATAAAGCAATTTTTGTGTAGTGGTTATTACATTAGACTTGCACACAAGAGGTTCCTAGTTCAAATCTTGGTGGAGGCATATTTTTTATTTTACTTTTGTTTTATTTTTTTTTACATTATATATGGGACCTCATTTTGAAAGTTCGTCCCAGGCCCCTGTGAGCTCAGGGCCGGCCCTGCGTTTAATCAAATTTTGCATTTAAGTCTCCATATTCTACATAAGATAATTTGGGTCTCGTTCTGACGATGGACTTGGGATCAAGGTCGGCTGGGGTAAGCCTAACAAGCCATCGAGCTTGAGCAACTCCCTCGATTAGGACACCCGCAGCCCCTAAATCCCTACCTCTTTGCCAATAGAGCTTATGTGGTCCATCCAAACTTCTCTTTGTCAGTTGTACTCCACCATGCCTATATTTTGAGTTCCCACTGAAAATGTTTCGAGTAGTTCAAGAAGAGCAACTCGGAATTCGAGCTGCACACTGCCGTCAGAACCGGAGACTTCAACGTCGTTGCCAATCCCACTCTACATCAATTTTTTGATATCTTCTTTTGGAGTTAAGGGCAAGGGACAACCAAATTTAACTCTGGCTAAGGCAACTCAATCCCCTGGACCGGTCCTGCTTGGGATAACCATCCAAAACGGACCCAAACCTCTTATGGACAATAAAAGATATAAACGTAAATTTTAAATATTATACGAGATTCTATGACCATATGACACTAAAATATATTAATAAAGTATAAAACTACCTTCTTATGCGCAAAAAATGTATTTCAAAGGTTAACGATGCAAAAATAAAAATAAAAAATTGATTTTGTGATAAATGTGGTCAAGATTTGGTCAAACGAAAGGGGGTGGTCTGCAATTTAAGTGACGAACATGCCCCTGGTCGGTTCCGGGAACCACGAGAAGGCCTGGAGATCCCCAAGCATGAAAAGGACATTGGGGTCATCATTTGTCACTTTCCGAGGAGCTGGGGGTATTTTAGTAAAAGAGGAAGAGCATTGATTGGTCGATGTGGGTTTGCTTTGTGTCCTCTTCTCTCGCGCTAAGGTCATGATCGCCCAGAAAAGTGCTGACACGATCGACCAGTCCTTTTCGGACCGGTCAAACACCCGGTCAAATTCTTTTGACCGTATCCCTCTTAATTACCAAAATGCCATACGTTCCCTCTCCTATTCTCCATCTAAGGTCTATTTGGTAAACCGATACTTTCTTAGGAGGAAAGAAAGAAAGAAAGAATATGATGTAATTTTTTTCTATTTGAAAAGTAAAGTAATTTTTTTTTTAATTTTTTTTCTAGGAAGGATAAAAAATAGAAGAGATATAAATTTTTTTTTTTTGGTACGAAAAAAAAAAGTAAAATTTTTTATTTATTTTATCAATCATATCTTTAACTAAACATATTTATTTACCATTTGACTTCATAAATAATTTTTAAATAATACAATTCATATGGATATAATTGTTAATTAATTAATATAAGCTTCTATTTTTTTTCCACTTTTGGAATGATTAAAATTTTCAGGTTAGAAGGAAAAAAATAATCCCTCCATATTTTCTTTCTTCCACATTTTCTTCTATACCAAACAAGAAAAAATAAATCATTCTCTCCACTTTTTTCTCCTCTATTTTTTCTTCTTTCTACGTTTCTCTCCTACCAAACACACCCTAAGGAAACGTTTGGTTCAAGTTTTGGAGGAATGTAAATGAGTTTTAGATCCTTTACCCTTATTTGATATGTCTAGGATTAAAAATTTGGGAAGAATAGATGGGGCTTCATATTTCCACTGTTGTGGGTAAGTAAAACCCAAGGCCCCCATTTGAAATAACTTTGCTTTCCTAGAAATGTTGTTTGGACAATAATATCCTCTTTTTACTTTCAAAATTTTAACTAATACAACCAAACATGGGTATGGGAGTGTTGAATTCCTTTCTCATGGCTAATGAATGGAAAATGAATTCCTATGTATAGAAAACCTTCATCCAAACATCCCCCAAGTGTGAAAAGGTTTGGATTTTGACCAAACATGAATGATATGAATCCATGCACTATCTTGTCCTCTTAGTATTGGACAAATGTGTTTGGTTACAATAATCCTAGAATTACAACCAAAAGCCTTACAACCTTTTTACAATTGTCTAAGTTGTCAATTGGCTCCTCTCTCTTCTCCCTCCTCCCATGGACAGAGGGGACCCAATTGGCAACTCGCACTTAGGCTGTTGTTAAGAAGATTGTTAGACTTTTGGAAGTGAAAAGTTAAAAGGAAGAAAATATATAATAATAATGAATAATATGATAATTAATTAATATTAATAAAAATATTTGGTTAATTATTTTACTTATATAATCAAATGTCTAGTATTAAATTAATACTTTAATTAACTAATATTATATATTAGTTAATAAAGTATTTATAGATATTAATAGTAAACGTTTGGGAAGAGGGTCTTTCATTCCCAAATTTTTTTCTCTATTCTCTTGTTTCTGGCGCGCGCTCTCTTGGTCTGCACTTCCTTCTCCGGACGACGCAGCGAGCGGACTCTAAAGTCGTCGTCTAAACCCACCGCCGCACCCGCAGAGTCGTCGTCGTTGGACTCCAAAGTCGTCGTCGGTGTTATTGGGAGTGGGAGATGATCGACCGGAGCCACAACGACGGGAAGGAGAATTGTCAGTTCATTTTCCTTCCCAACCCACATCCACACTGAGAAAGAGGAAGTGGGAGTGGGAGTGGGATCAAATTCCACCGACGAGAACTGCATCCGTCAAACAAAGAATTTTGTGAATTTTGTCCCACTTTCAACTGAAAGATGAAATCCAATGTCAAATCCAGTTTACCAAACACCTCCTAAGTGCAGAAGCATGAAAAATCTCTACCGTGCGTCAACAGTAATCAAAGACCAAGCGTCGCAGTGATCAAACCCCCTGCGCAATAATGATCCGGTGTTATGCGCCAACCGTTTCATAGCTAGTGTTCCATGTGCCAGCGGTACCATGCGCCACTAAGTAACTAGTGTTCGCATGCGCCAGCAGTGCCATGTACCACTACTCTCTCAAGCATCCCCATGCGCCAAGCGAAAGGATACTTCACAGATGCGTTGTTGCAGTTCCTACTGTTATCTCCTCCATGCTTCTGTTCAAATTATTCTGAACTTAAAAAAACTTACAAAGTTTAGAATTTTTGAAGAAGATCTTGTAGAAGCATAAAAATCATGCACGCCGCATAGAGCTCGTGTCCCTTCAAAATGAAAGCAGACCGCAGAGGAGCCACTAGAGCCCATACGGCCCGAACAACCAAGGAGTTGGAACCCGCATAAGAAGAATCCATGAGGCCTGAACAGCCACGAAGTAAGGGACCGCATGAGATCCCCTGACACGACATTCAATGCCTGTCAGAAGTTCTGACACACCACTCATCACCCAGAGCGCTTTGAGAATCGTGAGATAGACGGCTCATAAAAAGAAAAAAAAGTCACATCAGTACATTAATAACTTTGTCAGATGTGACATGCCACGTGTTCCCTCATATGCGTCTACGGCCCTATACGTCTTCGCCATCATTGTCACTACCCCATTTTCAGAGCCGAGTATTTTTTTATTTTAATTTGGTTAATTGTGTATTATTTATAATTATTTGTATTTATAATTAATTAGTGATTGTATTATTTTTTTTATTGATTATTTTAGGGTTTTGGTTAGCCTGGACCCATGTCAAACCTTAGTGGACCCATGTCCGACCCAACCCACACCATTGTGAGACTTATTTTGGGTTTAGAATATTTATTATATTTTTAATAGGCTAGTTGGAGAGATTGGGAGTTAGTTTGAGTGCTTTTGGAACCCCGAACCCAAAACCCAAGTTAGGATAGGGCTTTTTGGACTTTTGGATTTATGTAAACCCTTTTCTATGACTTGGCCGACCCTATTCCCCTCATTTCCAGCCGATCACAGCAACCCCCTTTCCCCACTTCTTATTCTTCTTCTTCTTCTTCTTCACTCTTTCTTCTTCTTCCTTTCTTCTTCCCACATCCAAGTAAGTACTCTATTCCTCCTATTTCTTCTTCTATTCTTCATGCATGTTAACCCTAACCCTACATTTTCCCCTAAACTAGGTGGGTAGAGCTTAGATTTGGTGTTGGAGCTTGGATTGGAAGCTTGGAAGCTTGGTTTGGTGGATTTGAAGTTTTTTGGAGACTTTGACTTGGGATTCCAATTTCCAAGAGGTAAACCCTAAATTTCCTCTTGCTAATTACTCTTATATAGTGTAGTTAATAGTTTAGAACCTTCCTAAACCTTAGGGCTACCCATGGGAGGAAGTTGGAACGAGTTTGGTTGTGTTTGGAGACTTTAACATTAGGTTTTGTGTCGATTTTGGGTGAAATTCGAGATTGGCCCAATTTTGGGTGGTGCCCTAGGTTAGACGGAACTAGGTAGACGTTGTCGGGTGTCTTGAGGGTTAGTGCGTGTCTCCGTTCGGACACGTGAAGTCGTGTCGCGGAGAAACGGGCGTTTCGGACATTTTCGGGGTTTTCGTCGTCGTCGGTTCTAAGTGCTGCGCGTGTTTGTCACGGACCTAGAATCGACGCGTTAGCATTTTTTTCTAGGATCTAGGCATCGTTTAGAACCAGTGGATAAATTTTGGGCCAATTCCTAGTTGATTTGGTGTGCGTTTCAGGAGGTTTTCCGAACCGCACACCGCGTGTTCGTCGAAATGACCGAACGGCCATTTCGACTTGGTTTCCTAGTTTCGGGCTAGTGCACGCGTTGGATTAGCTTCGGGGAGTATGTGCTAGAGTTCTCGGGTTATATTTTATATATATTTATGTGTTTGTGCGTGTAGGGGTCGTTGGACGCGTGTTGGTGGAGTGTTGTGTGCGTTGTTGTGTGTTGGGTGTGTTATGTTTATATAGGTATATATGTATATATATATATATTTGTGTGTGTGTTTCTATATATATATATTTGTATATGTATTTATATATATGTTTATGTGTGTGTTAGTGTGTGTGAGTGTGTGGTTATATATATATATATATATATATATATATATATATATATATATATATATATATATTTATATATGTATGAGTGTGTGTGTGTGTGTATATATATGTATGTGTGTTTATATACATATGTGAGTGTGTGTTAGTGAGTGTTTGTGTGAGTGTGTGTTGGTGTTAGTGTATGTGTAGGTGAGTGTTTGTATATATATATATATATATATGAGTTTGTGTGTGTATATATATATATATATATATATATATATATATATATATGTGTGTGTGTGTGTGTGTGTGTGTGTGTGTGTGTGTGTATGTGTATATATATGGGTGTGTGTGTTTATGTATTTATAGATATGTGTTTATATATGTAAGTGTGCGTGTGCTTGTGTGTGTGTGTGTGTTAGTATATATGTTAGTATGTGTGTGTGAGTATATATATAGTTGTGTGTGTGTATATATATATATATATATATATATATATATATATAGATATAGGTCTGTGCGTGTTCGTGTGTGTGTGGGGCGATGGTGCAGCGAGGGGGGCAGCGGAGCTTTTGCAGCAGCCTCCAGCAGCGAGCAGCAGCAGCTGCTGCAGGCGCCGCGGCAGCAGCTCGCTCGAGCGCAGCAGGCACTGCAGGTGCCGCAGCGCCGTGGCAGCAGCTCGCTTAAGCGCAGCAGAGCAGCAGCAGGCGCTGCAGGCGCCGCAGCGCCGCGGCAAAGCCGCGGCAGCAGCTCGCTCGAGCGCAGCAGCAATAGCAGCTCCAGCAGCGCAGTAGCAGCAGCTTGGCAGCACATTGCATTAGCAGCGCGACATTGTAGCGTAGCATCGGTAGTAGCGCAGTTGAGGGGTGAGAGAGTTGGCTATCTAGATAGATAATAAATAGATAGATAGATAGGTATCTAGATTGATAGATAGATAGATATTAGAAGGATAGGTAGATTGATAGATAGATGGATATTAGATAGATAGATAGATAGATAGATAGATAGATAGATAGATAGATAGATTGATAGATAGCTAGATATTAGATAGATAGATATCTAGATAAATAGATAGATAAATCTATAGATAGATACATAGATAAATAGATAAATAGATAGATAGATAGATACTAGATAGTTAGATAGATAGTTAGATAGATAGATACTAGATAGTTAGATAGATAGTTAGATATATAGATAGATCGATAGATAGGTAGTTAGATAGATATATATCTATATGTATAGATATATACATATAGCTAGATATATGCATAGTTATAGCTAGGTAAATATATACGTATAGGTGTGAGAGGGATATGTGTATATGTGTGTATGTGTGAATAGGTATACATATAGATACGTAGATATGTATATATATTATAGATATATATATTTTAGCCTAGATTATAGCTAGATATATATATATATATATATCTATATGCATAAATAGCTAGCTAGAGGGGTAGTTAGTGAGGTATTGGAGGGTATCTCAATACCTTGAGATATCCAAGGTATTGAGTTTCGAGCGGGGTTTTTGAGCAATTGCCTAGGTTTGAGTTTAGAGATAGATTTTTATGTATATGTGTATATAATTATGCGTGCTAGCATAGATTTTAGAGGGTATAGGCGGGGCGTATAGCGTAGGGTGAGGTATCGGATACCGAGGGTATCCCGGTATCTCAAGGAGGCGAGTTTGAGGGTTTATTAGCTTAATGACCTAGTTTTGACCTAAAATTTTAGGAGCACCCTAGTTTGACCTAGAGTTGACCGTAGTTGACTCGGTTGACAGCCAAAGTCAACTTTTGACTTAGTTTTGACCAAAAGTTGACTTTTTGACCTAGAGTTGACTTTTTGATCCAGATTTCACCAGTTTGACCTGTTTGACCTAGAACGACCCTAGAAGCCTATTTTTAGTTATTTTATATCTGTTTAACTCATTAGAAAGCTGTTTAACCTTGCTTTTCATAATAGGTCCTTGCGACACCAGTTCGGATCGCCAGTTGCTCAGGATGTCAGGCGAGTACATTCTCTGATAGTTTTTATTATCTGATAATTATTATAATTCAACTTCTAGTATAGTATCATCTGATTTTTCTGGCACAATACGGGACATGGACTAGTATTTTTGGATTCATTTATATGCGACACGTATTTATTTCATGTTTTTGGCCTCTATTCTGAAATCACCTACTGGCATCACCTACAGGCATCACTACAGGCATCATTCATATTTCAGGCTGGACTCATACTTGATTTACGTGTCGGGTCTTGGATTCACTTGTACTAGTCGGGGCGGGGAAATACTCGAATAGACATGTAAACATTCCCATCTGGAATCATCAGGAATCACCCCCTCTGGTCTAATCTGGAATGATAGCAGCCGCGCACCTAGTGCGCGGTGAGCCATACTTACCCCTAGCCGTTTACATGTCGAAATAAGTATTTCAAAGACACCGAGTTCATTCTTTACAGTCTGGACTCTCTTGCATTTCTTGCTGGTCTTACTTATAGTTTCTGGACTTGATTCTTTACATGTATTTCATGCTGGACTCACTACACGTTCTTGTGCACATACTTGATCTTAGTTTAGATTTCTTGTATCTTGCAGTTGTTACTATCTTGCTTCTGATATCCATGCATCTTTACCTTTATGCACCAGTGTACATATATTTCTTGCTCATACTTTATTTTATTCTTCTTGCTACTTGCTACAACTGTTTTATAGTTTTTATCATTTAACTGGAACTGCTGTTAGAGATGTACTTGCTCCAGTCCTGACTGGACATATTTTTTTTTTAGAGTATCCGGAGGAGTGGTGTCCAACGTTTTATGGACATGAGCCTGTCGATGGTGCAAACAGGGACCCTATAGTTTAGGAATAATTTCTGGGTTGGTAGCCGGGATCACTAGGACCTTATTATTGTCTTTATTAGCTTTTAGCACCGGATTTGTCTCCGGTTTTGGATTGAGACCTTGTATTGTATATTATTTTGGATGTTATATTATTATTATTGATGTTGTGGTTGTTGTAGTAGTTGTTGTTGGTTAGACTTTATAGCTGTTAGTTTTCTGTGTTATCTTATCGTGCTTAGATTCGTGATTAAGTACATTGTGATTATCGTTATGATATTGTTCCTCCGTTTGGAGTTGAGATCTTGACAGGAAAATATATTGATTGCGTGAGATTGTTAGCTAGATAGTAGACCTAGACAGCGTTCTACCGCCGATGCTGCGGCGTAGGCTGGACGTACCCACGACTCATGCCCGATTTTTGGGTGCGGGTCGTGACACATTTTTGGTGGCGGCCCCATGCAGGTCTCGATTCACAATTAGTGCAATATCGTGGTGGTACAATAATTTAGTTGTACTGCTGCGAGCCTGCTATAGGATCTAGGATCTAGGATGAGAGTGTACTCAATCACGACTAGGAAAATTCTAATCAAATTATTCTGAAATTGCTTTCTTTTGAAATATTACTGTCCTTCTTTGATGATATCGTATCTTGCGCCGTATTAACTTCTTTTGATCTGTGTTCAGGATGCCTCCGAAGACACGATCCCATCGTATCGTTCCAGCAGTTGCCACAGAGAGGTCTGCTACCTCTCGTCCAGCTCGTATTCAGACAGCTGCTACCGCTCCACTCACCACTCCTGCGGTTGAGGGAGCATCTACTTCTCTCGGGGATCCTCCTCTACCTGTCGATCCGAGGACTACCCTAGTCGTTCTGGTGGTTCCTTCACCACTTCCTACACCAGTAGATGCCGTGCAGTTGTTTGCATTCTTCAGGAAGATGATGGACGCGCAACACCGTCAGGTAGATGTGATAGCAGACACATTCACCAGGAAGCCCATAACTTATTTCTTGACGACGCAGCCCCAACTATTAGAGGATCTACATGAGCTCGGGATAGAGGTTATTTTGCCACGATAGAGTGGGCAGTTGTCTAATTTTGAGGTTAAGTCAACACTAGTGGAGAGGATTAATACAGCATTGCCTACAGATGCTAGGTTCCGGAGACTTAAAAAGAAGGCGAAAGCCGACATATAGACAAAACTTTGAATCCATGAGGATGAGACGTTGAGGTGCAAAAATCGCCTATATGTTCCGAATGGGGAGTTGAGACATGAGTTGATGTCTGTAGCACATATCTCCATGTACTCTATTCATCCGAAGGTACGAAGATGTACCGAGATTTGAGGCAGTACTATTGGTGGCATGGAATGAAGAGTGAGATTACACGGTTTATGGCAAAATATTTGGTCTGTCAGTAAGTTAAGGCCGAGCATCAGAGAACCGCTGGTATGTTATAGCCGCTTCCCATACCCGAATAGAAGTGGAAACGTATCACTATGGATTTTATTACAGGATTTCCAATAAGCCCCATTGGGAAGGATGCAGTTTGGGTTATTATGGATCGACTCACCAAATCGACATATTTCTTGCCGTTCAGAGTTGGACAGTCCACAGAGGTTCTAGCCGACATGTATATACGACAGATCCTAAGGTTATATGGAGTACTGATTAGTATTGTGTCTGATCGTGACTCAAGATTTACATCTCATTTTTGGTAAAGCATACAAGAGGGTCTTGGCACCCGACTCAAGTTCAACACTACTTACCATCCACAGATAGACGGTCAGTCGGAGCGCACGATTCATATCCTAAAGTATATATCGAAGTCGTATATGTTAGACTTCAGAGGGTCTTGGAAAGACTATTTATACTTGGTGGAGTTATCTTACAATAATAAGTACCAGACGAGCATCCAAATGGTACCTTTTGAGGCACCCTACGGCAGGAAGTGCAGGTCACCGATATATTGGTGTGACATTGGCGAGCGTCAGATACTCGGTCCAGAGTTAGTGATGCAGACAGTTGAGAAGGTAAAGCAAATTCAGAGTCATCTTCGTGTAGCTTAGGACAGATAAAAGCATTGGGCTGACACACACCGCCGACCTTTGGAGTTCAAGGAAGGCGAACATATGTTCTTGAGGATCTCACCTACTCGAGGTACTATTCGATTCGGGAGCAGAGGCAAGCTGAGCCCAAGGTACATTGGGACGTTTGATATTTTGGAGCATATTGGTGAGGTGGCGAACCGTCTTGTATTACCCTTATCTCTAGAGGAAGTACATGATGTATTCCATGTCTCATAGCTGAGGAGGTACGTGACTGACCCAAGTCATATAGTCGATTATTCTGAGATTTCAGTGGGACCGAGCTTGAGGTATATGGAGCAGTCAGTTGGGATACTTGACATTAGTGAGAAGATATACGGGGTCAGACGATCAGACTGGTTCGGGTAGCTTGAAAATATCACTCCCCAGGCGAATCTACTTGGGAGCGAGAGATGTCATACGCCAGCGTTATCCTCACTTATTCGAAGATGCATGTATGACCTAAGAACTACCCATAGATTACCATGTCTTTATAAATTTTCCTTAGTTTAATTCTTAATTGTGAGGACACAATTTTTTTAATTTGGGTAAATTATAAACCCCCTAATTTTTAGATTTAATTTTAAATATTGATGTTATGTAATTATTGAGATTAATGGAGAATTTTATTATTTTAGTTAATTAGAATAATATAAAATCTATGTATAGATATTTTTGTATATGTAATTAATTACAAATATTACACAGAAAATATATTTTTGGGTGTACAACTATTAATAAAGTATTATAGATTTTTTTGGAAATTATTCGGGGTTCAAACCTATTTATAATGGCTATATATATAATAATTAGAATTATATAAACCCAAACCCATACCCGCACTCAAACCCAACCTAAACCCTAAACCCAAACCCAACCCGAAACCTAAACACCCCCAGCACCCGAAACCCGCACCCCTTCAGTACAGTAACCGCCCCCGACCCCTCCGATTCCCCTTTCGAAACCCGCCCACGACTCCTCTTTTCCCCTTCCAAAACCCCCCTTCACTCCATATATAAACACCATCAGAGCAGACCACCACCACCAGTCTTTCCCTGCGTCCAAACGACCACCTCCACCACTGACCGACGCCATCGAACGCCGTCGCGCGCCGCCAAGAACAGCCTCCCGAAGTCACGAACAACAGAGCAAAAATGAGGTACCCTTCTTCCCACCTCCGTTTCTTCCTGCACACTAAACTAACAGCGAACCGTTGACTCCTATGTGAAGACTACATGACCCCCATGAACCCTGTTTAATTAGTTTAGCTTATCGTGTCCTGTGTCGATCGTAAATTGTGACACAAAACAGGAAAAACATGACTTAATTTTTATAACAAAAATTGTTCCAGGTACACGTGTTTGAGTCCCGTCATCTCCATAACGGCATGTGATACTAAAATTCTAATTGAACAGACCTCTGGACCTAGTTTTAATCCCTTTAAACACTTTCTTTTAATTCAAATTATGCTGTGATTATATTAATGCTGAAATCTATAGAAAACTTGATTTCGTAAAACCAAAATTTTTCGATACGGGGTAGGTCCCGCCAAATGAGGCAATTTTGTCATGTTAGAATTTCACAAAAAGGCGCGTATCGTCAACGTGGACGTATAAAAATTCGTGGAACTTGATTTGGCTGTGCGTGCACATCGGAATCAACGAGTATCCGTCAAAACGCACCGTATTGGCCAATTCTGATACTTGTCATAATTTTGTGTGTTCTTGTCATTTTGCAACAAAACTTACGCCATCAGATTAGAAATATTACGCTGGTCCTGTGACCCAAGTTTGGTTCAATTCTGAGAACGTTGACGAAACACCATTTCGCGGGCCCCACGGTTCCACTTGACGGATGATTTTGTGACCAGCTTATCGGAATCTAGTTCTGGATGTTCCGTTGGGTTTGTATCATCGTTCTGGACTCGTAGATACTAAGTTTGCTAAATTTGGAGAACTTTATCTCTGGCACATTTTTTGGTGCGAAGTGGGCCATATGTGGACCTTGCTTTGACCTAAAACTGTCAGTTCTGCCCCTGTATCCAAATTGAACTTATAGACAGTCAATCCTAGATATTTTATGTATTCTGAGAACAATAGTGATATTTGTTACAGCATCCGGAGGCGTACTTGGAGATTTTACTTTTACAGGAGCAGTTGACAGAGTTCAGAACCCAGGCAAGTGTACCTTGCCAAACCTGCAGAAATCCTGTTATATTATTTGCTTGTGTTCTTTCTATATATATACTTCTATGATATACCTGTTCAACCTAGTACCATGAGACATTGCTTAGCGTCCGAACAAGATTCGGGTGTCGACACCGTACGCGAAGTCGTGTAACATCATTTAGAGAGTTGATTCCACGATCATATTTTTACGTGCTTGCTTTACCAAGTACGTCATACCATAAGACACTTGACACTATTTTATATGACAAAATCTTTCTTGAGTTATTCATGGTGATTCTGTATAGGCTTATAGGATTCGTGAAATAAGACTTGCATATATAGAGATATCATTATGACTCGTTATACTAGCTAGAGGTCATGATCTTGCGTGTTATGGACATAAGATATTGTGGACATGGGACGTGAGATTACATTGGGTGAGAAGAGACACACATGCTACAGGCTGATTATATATATATATATATATACTATACTACTGGAGACTACTTGCTGCTATGGGCTCCCCGACACAGAGCCTGTAGTGGTTTCAGCCTGAGTACTAGTGATGCTCTTATTTGTATTTTACTTAGCTGGTTACATAGTTTGCCCTGAGAATCTATTTTTATTTACTGTATTTTATTTGGCTTGAGTATTTCTTGTACCTTGCTATGCCCCCTGAGGACCTGGATCCGGATTATGTCCCCAGGTACAGCAGATGAGGATTATCCCGAGGTATACGGGACATGAGCTGACGCTGGAGCAGTATTGGCACCAGAGGACGAGATTGTGCCAGGAGATTTCTCCTGAGTACTCAGTTACTTACTCAGTTATTTATGCTTAATGTTATTTTAACTTGGACTTATGGACATATATATTAGTGTTATTCTCTTTTCTTATTTTGTCGGGTTGTTCCCCGAGATACTACTTATGTGGACTTGATGATGGATTATTTTCTTTTTATCTATTATCTTGACTGGTCTATCATATTGAATTATGTTTACTTTCTGTGGATGGGATTAAAAATATACTGTGATAGATGGTGTACACTTGTATTTATATTTGTTACAGCTTAAGTGCACTATGATGGGTCCATTAAATTGGGTTTGCCCATTGACACTTGATTTCTCTTCCTTCAACCATCACAGGCACAACCACATAATTACATATCCATCTAATACATACATACATACATACATACATACATACATACATACATACACATGTATATACTTATACTTCAAATATTACATAAATATATATATATATATATATATATATATATATATATATATATATATATATATATATATATATATATATATATATATATATATATATATATATATATATATAACAACTTTGGAGGATACTAGGTGTTGTGAAGGGATATCATTTGTGTTTATTGGCACAATGCAGTGTAGTACTGCTACTAGTGTTCCAAGGACCTGCAATGAACTATTTTGTACTGCTAAGTGGCTATAGGTTGTGTGTGGGTGTGTACCTAATTATTGTCATCACATAATTATTTCATCCATGACAAACTTCATCACCATAGACAAATAGATGAAATATCACATAACCCTAAGATCAACTTGCGACTCGCCTGCATTGTAAACCCTCTATGACAGTCTGTGTCATGTCTGTGTCAGTGTGTGTGTCGTGTCAGTGTAAGTGTCATGTCATGTGCATCTGTGAGAGAAAGAGAGAGAGAGAGAGAGAGATCAGGTTAGGGTGAGGGGTTTATACCCTTTGTGACAATCTGTGTCATGTTTGTCTCAGTGTATGTGTCATGTATGTGTCAGTGTCATATCGTGTAAAATCTGTGTGAGAGAGAGAGGTCGGGTTATGGTTAGGGTTTATATCCTCTGTGACGCTGGAGTAGGCCGCCGGAGTTAGGGTTTACACTCTCTGAGAGAGAGAGAGAGAGAGAGAGAGAGATTTAGGGTTTACTTAGAGGAGAATGAGGAGAAGGAGGAGGAGGGGGACGCCGGAGCCGCTGTACTTGACCGCCGGAGGGTAAACTTCGTCGGAGAAGGGGGGAGAGGGGGAGTTTTTGAAAAATTGGGAAAATTTTTTGACAAAAGGGGGGAATCAAAACCTATATTAAAATTTTAGCAACGTTTAGCGACGTTAACTTATGACGTCACTAATAAAAATATTTTGTAACGTCATAGACATCGCTACAAACGTCGCTAAAAATAAAAAATTACTAACATCGCTAAATACGTTGCTAAACGTCGCTAAATTGAAAAACTCAGCGACGTTTAGCGACCTTAAATAAGCTTATAGTGACAATTCTTTAAAAAATGAATTATAGTCGCTAAACGTCACGATATGTCGCCAACGACTTATAGTGACGTTTATTTTTGGTGTCGCTGAAATCTTTATTATTAGCGACGTTTTATTTTGACGTCGCTAAAAATGTTGCTATTTTATCATTTTTTGGTAGCGAAAAACTTGTTTTCTAAACCCAATTTTCTTCGATACGGAGTCCGTTCTGCCAAACAATGTGACTTTATCGTATGCAGATTGCACCAAAAGGCGCATATCATCAATGAGGACGTGTGGACCATCGTTAAACTTGATTTGGACTTGCGTGCACGCCGAAATAAACCCGTATCCGTCAAAAAATCTCGTATCAGCCTTTTTTGAATTTGTGCAACAACTTTGGGTGTGCTTGTTATTTTATAACAGAACTTGCACAATCGGATTCGTAGCATTACGCTGGTCCAGTAACCCAAGTTTGGTTTAATTATGAGAACATTGACGGAACGCCATTTTGCGGGCCCTATGGTCCGACTTAACGCACGATTTTGTGACCGGCTCATCGAAATCCAGTTCTGGATATTCTGTTGGGTTCATATCATCATTCTAGACTCATTGACACTAAGTTTGTCGAATTTGGATAACTTTATCTTTGATATGCTTTACGGTGCAAAGTAGGCTACAGTTGGATACCGCTTTGACCCAAAACTGCCATTTGGCCTCTGCATCCAAAATTGGACTTATGGGTAGTCAATCCTACATATTTCTCATATTTTAGAAACTTTGGTGATTTCTGTTTCAGCATCCGAAGACGTTTGTGCATATTCTACCTTTTCGGGAGTAGTTGACGTGTTGAACTCGCTACCTGGACTTCGCTATACCATCATCCCAGAATCCAGGCAAGTGTACCTTGCCAAGATGTTTACTGTTCTTGATTAATTAGTATCCATTTTCTATTAGATATTATATTTATATATCATTGTTGTTTACCCTAGGGTTGAAGTACGATACTTTTTGTTCGAACCTAATTCGGGTACTGACTTTTGTTCGCGGAGTCGAGTATCATCGTTAGAGAGTCACCATTTTGAACCGATGCTATATGCATATATTATTTGCATATTCGACCGTAGGCACTTGACACGTTATTCATATAACAGAGTCTTTCTTGACATGTTCATGGTAATTGGACACTGGATAGGATTACATGATGCATGATATAAAGTTAATTTCAGTTATATATAGTGCCTATGAATTGTGATGATAGTTATAGTTCATAATCATTCGTGTCATGATATGAGACGTGAGGTTACATTGGGAGGGGAGAGTCTTCATCGTGCTCTGGGCGTATTCTATATATTATTTATTTATTTATTTATTTATTTATTTATTTATTTGTGTAGTAGGCTTTGGGTTCCCTATGCGGAATCTGAAGTAATTTTATATATATACTAGCATTCTCTGGGTTCCCCCACACGGAGCCTTGAGGGCACTATCTAGCATACAGATGAGTCCGTGAGTACCTTCCCGGGGTACGAGTCTATACTCTCATTTTTAGGTCACATAGTTGGTTGTAGTAGTTTACCATGGATTATGGTTTTATTACACTGTTTACTTCTGACTTGTTGTTTTCTTGTATCTTGTTACGTCCCTCTGAGGACCTGGTCCCCTGTCAGTTTTTACAGCATAGACGGTTATGGAGCATTTGGAGTTGCTGATGTGTGTTGCTTGTCATGCGAACATTGGTGCCATGTACTTATATTATTTCTACCAGAGTTATGGTTATTTATTCATCTGCTGTTGTAGCCTCATTTTTATAGACTCATATTTCTTTCTCAAGTCTATTAAAGCTTATGTGTTACTGGACGACCAACTTTAGCGCATGTAGTTCATTCTTGATATATTTTGTTCATTGTGGATTGAGACATAGATATATTTACTGTTTATTTAGATAGTGACCATTATATTACAGTTTATACGTATTCGAGTCGGACCAGAGACTGGTCGAATGCGTAGCTGGCATATTATGTATTCCTAGTCCTATGTATTTTGGGACTGGACGTAACATTTTTCCTATCTCTGGACCGGTATACAGACGGTATACTGGACTGTACCGACGGTATAATGACCGTACACTTTTTTTAGGAATTCTTGTTTTTTGTGATTTCGTTATGATACTTTTACGCGATGACTTGACCTTCAATGTGTATTAAACTTATTTTATTACTATTTGAACTTGTTTTGTTACATCATATTTAGGATGGATTTTGCGGAATGCCACACTTGGATTCATACAAGAAACTGCTAGGGGTTAATAACTAGAGATTCATTTAGTACATGGCTAGAGATTTTTTTAGATTGCATGCAGTCCCGATTATTCATACAGTTATCTTGAGGAGTATCCAGTGGTTTATATTGTGGAGTAGCTTGAGGAGTATCCGGTATTGATTTGTACGTATGGATATCCCAGACAGACTACAGGAGCATGCGATCAGATGGAACCCTAGTATCGTGTTGCATTATAATTGTTAGTAATTAGAATTGTTACAACCCTAGTTAGTTAAAGTATCAAGACGTACTTATATAATTTGTTGTGATTGATGGATGATGGTTAGTCTAGGCTTTATATGATCATACCTTTATTTTTTGCACTTGTTATTCTATTTGCTTATCAGTTCCGGATATGTCTCATTGTAGGTTTACAGTATTTCTTTCATTATCCATAGATCATTACATTCAGTCTTTACTATCAGTATTTGTATTGCTTGTGTTGTTGGTATAAGTTTCTAGATTGGCTTCCTTTGTGGTACTTGCTATTTGGGGTCTGACCCCACTGGTTTTGTATGGACAGATCCAGTAGCGGTACCGGAGGATCTTTCGTACTTTCCTAAGGATGGTGACCACCAGGAGCACAAGACCACTTGAGTGGATTTTTTTACTTCCCCACTCTGATGTACATTCTATTTTTGTTGGCATTTATCCACAAAGTACGTGTTTAGCTCATGTTTTGGTTTGATAAGTTAGCCTATGGGCAATAGCATGATTGACATATCATAGGATTGATCATGTATGCCTTAGATTATGGCTAGTTTATTTGTTTGTGATCACTAGCTTCATGATTATCTGTGTATTATAGTTTGGGACGCTTTACTATTATATTTCAGTTAATTTTATATCTTGTTATTATTCCTATTGTTCTTGTGATTGAGACACTAGGGTTTGTTGGACCTAGGCTTGACTGTTGATTTGTAGTAGTGACCCCTCATGTCTTACAGCTTCACCCTATATGCGGAGTATCAGTGTTCTCTAAGTATACGTAGCTGGTCTTGTCAGCCCCGCTCTCCAGTATTCTGGTTCTAGGGCTTGACATGGTTTTAGTGGTCGCCAATGCTGGTTTGTATGAGCAAATTATATCTGTCTGAGCATATTTGATCTAGTTTTTACAGATATGTAGGGGTTGTTGCTATTGCTAGATATCTCAATCCTAAATTGTTCCTCTTGATTCCTAGTCATTTATCTCCATTCCTGATTCTTGACATGTTATCTGCTTATTCGTTGATCTATCTTGTTCTTCGTTTGACTCTTGGTTCCTTAACTTTCAGGGGCACTGTTCATGTTACTATCGGCCAGATGGATCGAGTGCAACTCAAGGAGGGATATTATTCGGTAGCCTAGCATATTCCTGGAGGTCGGCCTCAGCATTCAGGGGCAGAGTCTAGAGTAAATTCTGAGGCAGATCGACCGACACTATCTGACCAGTAGGCAGCACTTGTGCACCAAGTTCAGCCCGAGGTGCCAGAGGGTCTTGCTCGAGCACTGATGGATGTCCTTCAAGGTTTTATGACAACCCAGCAGAACCAATGTGATGTACTCTTTCAGTCGGTCTAGATAGCGTTGGAGCGAGCTGGTTCTCAGATCCATAATTCTGCGACCAGCTTCAGGCATCTCAGTCCTCCATACTTCAATGGTATAGAAGACATAATTTCGTCGATGCTTGGCTGCAGGACAATGAGGCCATCTTGGAGGCAGCAGGGACTTCGATTAGAGAGAGTGTAGCAATAGTGAGGCTACATTTGTTGAACTTGGCTCATGACTGGTGGGCAGTACAAGAGGGTTCTCTCACAGCACTGATTCCATGGACAGTTTTTACTGAGAGGTTTTAGGCGAGATATTTTGATACGGTAGTGCGTTACGAGCTTCAGCAGAGGTTTAACAACCTCAGGCAGGAGGTCCAGACCATCGACAGTTACACGACGGAGTTTGCGAGACTTAGTCAGTTTGCTCCTACTTTGGTAGCGACCGAGTTGGATAGGGCTAGGAGGTTCCAGCAGGGACTCCATTTAGAGATTATCTTGGAGGTGGAGTAGCATAAGTTTTAGACCTTTGATGCGGTGATACGGGTAGCCAGGAGGTATGAGTACACATCGTAAAGGATTATCGATCAAGTTGGAAGCCAGAAGAGGCCCAACATTTCAGGAGGATCAATATCCCTGTCATCAGTACTAGCTCCAACAGTTCAATCCCTGACGATTGGATCATCGAGGAGGATAACATCATCTCAGTAGTCTTCCCAAACGTTCCCTCAGCAGAGGCAGTCATCTTCTTCTTCTTCTTCTTCTTCTTCTTCTTCTTCTTCTTCTTCTTTTTCTTCCTGTAGTTGTTTCCATTGCGATAAACGTAGGCATATAGTATCATAGTGCCGTAGGGCACATGGATTGTGCTTGGTATGTGGGGCATTAGACCACATGGTCGGAGCATGTCTTAGGAGGAACCAGACTAGATCATCATCAGCCCAGTCAGCAGTTTGGCCAGTAGTATTGTAATATAGGGCACCAGCACCAGTGTAACAGAAGATTCAGAGGCCTTTGCCTCCATAGGCTCAGGCATTCTAGCAGAGG
The DNA here is from genome assembly GCA_036927795.1 of Iris macrosiphon. Classification (NCBI taxonomy): domain Eukaryota; kingdom Viridiplantae; phylum Streptophyta; class Magnoliopsida; order Asparagales; family Iridaceae; genus Iris; species Iris macrosiphon. The sequence continues at coordinate 176,437,145 of JAYESA010000010.1, forward strand.
CCACATCAGTATGTGCAGGCCCAGGCACAAGCGAGACCTAGAGGTCAGCAGGAGAAGGGACCAGCACCCAGACGGCAGGGTCGAGCCTTCTTGCTATCGATGGAGAAGGTTTTGGACGAAGGGGAGGTGATAGCAGGTACCGTTCTCGTCCACTTTCATTCAGCTTCAGCTTCATTTTATTATGGTGCATATCATTAATTTATATCTACATGCTTTATGACACGAGTTGGATTGTAGTTCGAGTCCTTACCTGTAAGGTTGAATATACTTACTGGTAAAGGTCTCGTAGGAGTAGATAGAGTATATCCCTCGTGTAGAGTTATAGTGTGCGGGAGAGAGTTTCTTGCGAGGCTGATAAAGTTTCCTATGGAAGATTATGATGTCGTTCTTGGGATGGATTGGTTGAGTACGAGACACGCTATGATAGATTGCCATAGTGGCAAGGTTATCTTTTGTGTACCTGATGGGGAGGAGTTCTCATTCTTGAGAGGTATAATAGAGTCACCGGAGGTTACATTAATGATGGTGGAGACAGAGGAGGCACCATTTCTCAGGGTAGTTTATGAGTTTCCTAATGTATTTCTCGACGAGCTACCAGGTGTACTACCAGTTAGAGATATGGAGTTCTATATTGATTTGATCCTAGGAGCATAGCCAGTTTCAGAGAGAGTTTACAGGATGCCACCATCTGAGTTGGAGATCTTGTACCGGATGATCGAGGATTTGAAAGCCATGGGATTCATTAGACCTAATGCATCACCTTGGGGGAGCCCCGTTACTTCTTGTTAAAAAGAAGGATGGTTCATCGCGTTTAGTTATTGATTATAGAACACTAAATGCGGCAACCATTAAGAACAAGTTTCCCTTGTCCAGGATATATGACTTGTTTGATCAGCTTAGTAGGGCAACTATATTTTGTAAGATCGATTTATGGTCTGGGTATCATCATATCAGAGTTAGAGAGCAGAATATTTCCAAGACGATGTTCAATTCTAGATAGGGTCATTGGAAGTTTATAGTTATGCCATTTGGAGCGACCAATGCACCAACTATATTTATGTCTCTCATGAATAGCATCTTCATGCCTTACTTAAACCAGTTTTTGATAGTGTTCATTGATGATATCTTGGTCTATAGTCGGAGTGAGGAAGAGCATGATCAATATCTTTGCGTAGTTCTTTAGATCCTTCGAGAGCAGCAGCTGTATGCGAAGTTCAGCAAGTGTGAGTTCTAGCTTGATCGTATCTCATTCTTGGGATATATCATTTCTGGTGGAGGAGCTATCATGCCCCAAAACTAGAATTCTGGAAGGCGGGACTGACAAGGCCATCTACGTATACTTAGAGCACTCTGGTACTCTGCATATACGGTAAAGCTGTATGATATGAAGGGTCACTACTTCAAACCATCAGTCAAGCCTAGATCCAACAAACCCGAATGTCTTAATCATAAGAACAACAAGAATAATAACAAGATGTAAGATCAACTGAAATATAATAGTAAAGTGTCCCAAACTAAAATATACAGATAATCATGATGCTAGTAAACACAAAATAAATAAACTAGCCAGAATCTGAGTCATAGATGATCAACCATAGGATATGTCAATCATGCTATTGACCGTAGACAAATTGATCAACCAAAACATGAGCTAAATACGTGCTCGGTTGCTAAATGCCAAGAAAGTAGAATGTACATCAGAGTAGAAAAGTAAGAAAATTCACTCAAGCGGTCTGGTGTTCTTGGTGGCTACCATCCTCAGAAAAGTACGAAAGATCCCCCGGTGCTGCTACTGGATCTGGCCATGCAAAACCAGTGGGGTCAGACCCCAAATAGCAAGTACCACAAATAAAGCCAATCTAGAAACTAAAACCAACAACACAAGCAATACAAATACTGAAAGCAAAGACTAAATGTAAAAGATCTTAGGATAATAAAAGAAATACTGTAAACCGACAGTACATTCTAGTACACCGTTGGTATACCGGTCCAGAGATAAAAAAACACAATAAATTTTGGATTCCAACAAATCGGTATACCATCGGTATACTGTAGTATACCGTTGGTATACCGTTCCCAATAGACAAGAAATCTGGAAAACAAATTTCTACAAATCGTTATACCGTCGAAATACTATAGTATATCGTCGGTATGCCGGCCAAGACAAATATCCTGAAGTCGGTCAAAATCGGTATATACCATCGGTATACTATAGTATACTGTCGGTATGCTAATTTCCAATGATAAAAATGGTTAAAGTCAAGTCAAGTCTGATTTTCAAAATCCAAATCAAATTCCAAAAATTACCAGAACCAAGCCTAATAGGGAGTCAAATCAAGTGGTAAGTCTCATATCGCAATATGGACTAAATCTCACGGCCACAACTCCGATATCGTTTCTGTCACCGAGTTACCAAAAAGGGACGGGACAAGATTATACCCGAAATTAAAATCGAGACGGTCAAAAGACTAGAAATGAAGAGATGAACGGTAAAAGTAAAGCAAGTCTAAGCTAAAAAAATCAATAACCAAAGCTCTAGGAAGTAAAATGACATAAAGTAAAAGAAGTTCACAAAATTGGCAAGGTGTACTTGCCTAAAAGCGAGCTCACAGCCTAAACCTTCTAGTCCTCAACTACGAAGGGGTTTAAAAACCACACTCTGGTCTCAAGATCAAGCTCCAAGCTCGAGAGAAAAATGAAGAAGAGAAAAGAGAGAAAGAGAAAGAAAAAAATAAAATAACTCAAGTACTATTTATAGAGAAATATCTCGAAAATATCTCGAAAAGTGAAACAAGTATCTGCCGGGCAATATACCATCGGTATACCGGTCAGGTAGTAAAGTTTTAATTTTGAGTATTTTGGAGCTTCCTCGAGATCTAATATAATGCAATAAATAGCACAAAAATATGTATTCGCATAAAATACGAATACTGTGAGATGAGTCTCACAACCTTTCCCTCCTTAAAAAAATTCTGTCCTCAAAATTTCCATAATGATCCAAAATCACCAACAAGAAAATCCAAGAAAGCAAGCACGAAATAAAAAATAAGTAGAAAAATCATTTGAGCATAAAATTTCCTGGACAATAACAAGAAATCAGAAAGAAACAATAACAAACATAACAAATAAGCTATCAATCAATCACATGCACAATCTAAGATAGGAAACGGGTATACGAATAAGTATACCTACCAAGTCGAAGAGAAATAGATAACGAGTACGCATATCGTCCTCGTGCTCCCACGTTGACTCACCCAATGAGTGAAGTCCCCAAGCAATACAAACTAATCTGATAGTCCAATTTTTAAGAACCTTCTCCCTCTGGTCCAAAATAGACACAGGCCTCTCCTCAAAGGATAGGTCGGTACCAACGACCAACTCAGAATAATCTAGGATATGGCTCGAGTCTGAAATATACTGGCGCAACTGAGATACGTAAAAGATGTCATGTACCTCATGAAGCGATGGTGGAAGAGCTAGACGATAAGATACATCTCTAACTCACTCAAGAATATCGAACATGCCTATATATCTGGGACTAAGCTTTCCCCATACTCAAAATCTGATAACTCCACGGGTAGGCAAAATTCTCATAAATATATGGTTGCCGACAGAGAACTCAAGATGACGACGATGCTGATCTGTCTAATAATGTTGGCGATCTTGAGACACTCTGAGATGCTCTCTGATATGCCTAATCACTCTAACCGACTGAGAAATTATCTCTGGACCAAGCATCAACCTCTCGCCAATATCATCCCAAACTAACGGTGATCTGCATCTTCTACCATACAAAGCCTCGAAGGGTGACATCTGAATGCTCACCTGGAAGCTGTTGTTATAGGAGAACTCTACTAAGTGCAAGTGATCCTCCCAAGATCCACCGAAGTCAAGTGTATAAGCTTGGAGCATATCCTCCAAAGTTTGAATAGTACGCTCCGACTGTCCGTATGTATACAGATGGTAGCTGAACTGAACTTCAACCTAGTACCCATACTCTGCTGTAGGCTCTGCCAAAAATAAGACGTGAACCTCGAATCTCTATATGATAATATGCTAACTGGCACACCATACAATCTGACTATCTATCTCATGTACATCTCAGCTAGCTGCTCTGTAGACTGGCCCACTATGAAAGGAATAAAGTGAGTAACCTTCGTGAGTTGATCTACTATAACCCATATAACATCTCTGCTAGACGAGGATCTAGGAAGACCGATCACAAAGTATATAGTAATACGGTCCCACTTCCACTCCGGAATCGGTAAAGGCTGAAGTAGTTCGACTGGTCTCTGATTCTCAGCCATGAACTTTTGACAGACTAAACACCGAGAAACGAACCAGGCTATCTTTCTCTTAATATCATTCCACCAAAAGTGCTAAATAATTTCCTGATGCATCTTTGTCCCTTTGGATGCACTCAGTACTGAGAGCTATGGGCCTCTGAAATAATCTCCTGCCTGAAATCTCCTGTAGGCACAAAAAGTTGACTCCCAAACTTGAGAGTCCCATCCTCATGATGCTAAACTCTGGTCTACGTCCTGACTCACACTCTTGTCATGACCCACACCCGGATATTCGAGCACGAGTGCGTGGGCACGTCCAGCCTACGCCGCAGTGTCGGCGGTAGTACGTTGTCTAGGTCATAATCACAGGTAATTTAGAATCTATCTCATCCACAATAAAGTAAATAGACAAGAAAAATGACAGGGAAATAGAAATGATAAGATTTCATAAGACAATTTGTGATATACAAATCCATGGTTTAATACAGAAATCCAGAAGATAAATCAACAGATCCAGTCAGGAAAGGAGCAAAGTACACAATGCACAACAAAGATTAAACTAAATATTTATGACAAGTAGAAAATAACTGACAGGTATCATGTTGAGGATATGTATAAATAAATAGTAACAATAACTAAGAGTTAATTGCTGTAAGACAGGGACATGAGTAAAACAGGAACAAGGTGACAGGAAAATAAATTACAACCAGACAATAGGAACTGTAACAAGACAAGAAACTATGTGTGTGAACTTGTGTATTTAGAATACCTAGTTGGCATGTAGGGGTTTATAGGGTTAAATCGGCCGTCATAGACGGCTATTAAACAGGAATAATCGAGATCCGGCTGATGGACAGTCGTGTACCAACAGCTATTAATTATGGCAAGGGTCAGGGTAAACTACATGCCTTTCAGTATTCTCCCACCCGACACGAAAGCAAGACATGAAATCCAGTATTCAAGACATGAAATCCAGATTCTAACACTACGTGTAAACATCCAATGGTACTAGTAGAGCAAGGAATTAATTATCACAATATAAAGAATAAACTTGAAGTGCAGGTACTTACCTGATGTTTGGATCCAATTATAGTTTGGTGTCTCAGGGAAATTTCCAGAGATGAGTCCAGATGCTGAAATAGACATTACCATCATGCTCAGAAGATGTCAAATAGCTAGAAACGCCTGTCCTTGGGTCCAATTTGGAGATAAGGGCAAAAACGGCAGTTTTGGGTCAAAACGGGGTCCGCCGGTGGGCCCGCTTTGCACCGAAAAACGTGTCCGAGTCAAAGGTCTCCAAATTCACCAAACTTAGTGTTAACAGGTCAGGAACGCTGATACGAACCCAACAGAACTTCCAGATTTGGATTCCGATGAGCCGAACACAAAATCGCCCGTCGAGCGGGGCCTGTGGGGCCCACGACACGCGATTTCGTCAACGTTCTCAGAATCGAACCAAACTTGACCCAAAGGACCAGCGTATCGCTACGAGTCCGATGGCACAAGTTTCGTCTCGATCTGACGTGTGTGCACGAAGTTAGGGTAAATTGTAGAAAAGGCGGATACGGGGCGATGTCCGCGGATACGCGTTGATTCCGGTGTGCACGCACACCCGAATCAGCTTCCACGAAATCTCACACGTCCGTATCGACGATGCGCACGTATCTGTGAAGATCGCACGCGACCAAGTCGTCCCGTTTGGCGGGACGCACTCAGTTCCGGGGTGAAACAGGGTCTGGTTTTTTCTGTTTTTGGATCGCGGTGTGCGATCACCACAGGACGCGATGCCCCGAGCGGTTTGTCCGGGCACCGAGAGGGTCGTACAGGCTTCGCAACGCAATTTACGGAATTAAAAACGGGGCAGCGAGGAGAAAGATATGAGTACCTGAACAGGGCTCTGAAAACTAGGGTTTCCTCGTGTCCGTGTCGTGTCCGACACGACACAGGCCGTGTCCGATCGAATTAGGGTTAGGGTTAGGGTTCAGGGCTTTGGAAGCTGCCGGCGGGGGCCGGCCGGTGGGCGCGCCGGAGGGGACTGGGGGCGGCTCGTCGGGGCTGCTGCGAGGGTGACGGCCGGCTCTGGCCGGTGGCGGCTACGCCGGGGCTGCGGCGGAGAGGAGACGCGGGATGCTTCGGGGTGAGCCGGCTGCGGGTCGAGGACGCCGGGTTCTGGACGGAACAGCGGAGCAGGGCGGAGAGAAGGGAGGAGGAGGAGGTAGGGGAAACGGGCGGCCGTCGATGGCGGACGGCAAGGCGGTGGAGGAGGAAGGAGGAGAGGAAACTCTGGGGGGGGGTTTTAAAGGGGGAGGCCGGCCGGGAATGGCGGCGGGTGAGGCGGAGGAGAGCGAGGAAGGCGGGTACGTGGCCGTAGGCGGGGCGCGTGGCCGCGGCGGACTCGGCGGCAGACGCGGGCAGCGGCGCCGGACGCGGGGAGAGGCTTCGTGGGGGGAGAGCGGGTCTGCGGCGGGTCGGGTTCGGCCGGGCGGACCCGACCCGACCCCCGGTAGGCCGAATGGGCCGGGTGACGGTTGGGCCGGGCTGGGCCGGTTTACGGGCTGAGCCGATTTACTTAAATAAAAGATTTAAATAAATAAATAAATAAATAATAATCAATTAATTAAGTAATTAAATAAATAAATGTTTTTAGGTAATTAAAAATAGGTCCGGGGCCCAATAAATTCCAGAAAAATTACCCTAAGTCCAGTTTTCCATTTTACACCAAAAAATATTATTTTCATAATATTTTAATATTATTTATTAATAATTAAAATTTATTTAATAATTAGAAACCTGATTTTAATTACAGAAAAATCTCAGGAAATTCCAGAAAATTGTGAAAAATCCTAATTTAAAAATTCTTGCAAAATCTGGGGGTTTACACTATGCTTTGAGTTGCTAAAGTTTGACATCTCCAGTCTGCTCTGCTCTGATTTGATCCTCTCAACTATAGAAGACTGAACCTGCAGACTCTCCATCAAACCAATATCACCAGGTAATACTACATCGATACACATCCTTATGAACCTGCAGACTCTCCATCAAACGAGAACCCACTTGGTTCGACTAGAAGTGTCAGGATATGAGACGAAATCAAAATCCGCTTGAGCTTCTCTAAAGAAGTCTAACAAGCATCTAACCACTCAAAATACACATCCTTACACATCAGTTGTGTCAAGGGTACGGAGATCCTAACAAAGTCTGTCATAAATCGCATGTAGTAGCCTGCTAGGCCGAAGAAACTACGTACATCTGAAGATGTACAGGGTACTGTCCAACTCTCAATAGCCTCCACCTTCTTGGGATCCACCTTGACTCCTCTACCAAAAATGATATGTCCCAAGAATAAGATATGATCGAGCCAGAACTCACACTTGCTGAACTTTGCATACAGCTACTGCTCTCGAAGGATCTGAAGAACTATACGAAGATGCTGCTCATGCCCTTCCTAACTCCGACTATAGACCAAGATATCATCAATAAACACTATCATAAACTGGTCTATGTAAGGCATGAAGATGCTATTCATGAGAGACATGAATATAGCTGGTGCATTGGTCGCTCCAAATGGCATAACTAGGAACTCCCAATGACCATATCTAGATCTGAACGCTGTCTTGGGTATATCTTGCTCTCTAACTCTGATCTGATGATACCCAGACAACAAATCAATATTAGAAAATATAGCGGCCCCACTGAGCTGATCAAACAATCTATCTATCCTGGGTAAGGGATACTGTTCTTAATGGTTGCCCCATTTAGTATTCTATAATCAATAACAAAACGCGATCAACCATCATTCTTTTTAACAAGAAGTAACAGAGCTCCCCAAGGTGATGCACTAGGTCTAATGAATTCTTTTGCTCCCAACTCCTCAATCATCCGGTACAAGATCTCCAACTTAGATGGTGATATCTTATAAACCCTCTCTGATACTGGCTTTGCTCTCGGGATCAAATCAATGTAGAACTCCACGTCTCTAACTGGTGGTACACCTGGTAGCTCTTCAGGAAATATGTCAGGAAACTTATAAAATACTCTGGAAAATTATGCCTCCTCAGTCTCTGCCATCATTAATGTAACCTCTGTCACTACCACATTTTCTAGGAAAGGGTATTTTGGTCATTTTATAATTAATTAAATATTGTGCATATTATAAATTTATTTATTATATTATTTATTTATTTTTAGATGTTAGTATATTATTTTGGACTTGTGTTAGTGGACCTAACTAGTTTAGATTAGATCCATGGACCAACATTTAAATCTAGTTAGAATTGAGCCCAATTATAAGCCCATCCATTAGGAGGATGATTAATTAAGTTAAACCCATTAGACTAGAACCTTCCCTCCTTAATTATTTCTTCATGAGAGGCCCTAAGGGGTATTTTAGACTTTATATAGTAGCTTAGGGAGGGGGTTTGGTGGCCGGCCATATTTAAATGGAGGAAGAAATTTTTCTCTCTTTATTTTTATTTCAAATCTAGATTTAGAATTTTTTCTTCCAAATTTTTTTATTCCCAGATCAAATTCTACATAAATTTCTTTTCAATTCCTTTCCAAATCATCATTGGAGGCTATTGAAGCAAAGATCTACAAGAAGGAAGTAAGAATCTACTAGGAGGAGCAATGATCTACAATTTAGAGGTCTTTTCACCAAATTTGGAAGTTTTATTGGGAATCCATCTCCCAATAGGTATAATTTAGTTTTTCTCTTTAATTAGACTCTAAATCTATATTTTAATCATTAGGAACCACTCTATATGCTAAGGCTACCCATAAGAATTGGAATTAGATTCATAGGAGGCCTATGGAGAAAGTTATGTGTGATTTTGTGTCAATTTTGGGAGAATTCCGAGATTGACACATCTTGTGTTTGTCAATTGGTCAATTAGATCAAATTGACATATGTTTGATTGTGTTTGGCTAGTGTCGTGTCCATAATTGGATACGTGTAGGCCGTATCCCGATAATTTGGAGATACCGATTGATTTTAGGGTTTTCTTCCGATACGGGGGTTTGAGCATGTCATATTTTGACACGGACACGTAGATGTATAATTAATTCTTTGTATTATTTATAATTACTATTTTAGACTTGCTCGTGTCCTTCGGTGTACGTTTGGTGGTGTGGTGGACTCGTATCGCAAGCGTATCATAGATCTAGTATGATACGGGTGCGATGCACTCCACGTGTTTATTTTCTTGCATTTCAACATAATTGTTTATAGCTATTAGAGTATTATGATTATATGGTTATATTTATATATGTATTCATATGTGTATATATATTTAGTGTTATATATATATATATATATATATATATATATATATATATATATATATATATATATATATATGTGGAGGTGTATATACATAGATATATATGGTTGTATGTGATTATGTATATACATAGAGAGTTGTTCATATGTCTATGTATGTTTATATATGTATATATATATATATATATATATATATATATATATATATATATATATATATATATATATATATATGTAAGTGTTATGTATTTATGTATGTTTATAGATTGATATGTATATATGTATCTCTCTCTCTCTCTCTCTCTCTCTCTCTCTCTCTCTCTCTATATATATATATATATATATATATATATATATATATATATATATATATATATATATATATTATCACGCCCCAGTCCCAAAATGTCAGGAACTAGGCCACGTGTCACTGGCCAGCTGACACGTCACTAAGGGCTTAATCCATTTTGAATGGACCCAAAGGAACGTGCTACGCTGTCCTAAAATACTACATGTAAAACACAGTCAAATCTATCTCATCCACAACAAAATGTCAGAAAAGCAAGTGCTGAATATATATATAACTGAGTCTGATACAGTACACAACTGGTGAAAATATAAGCCTACTACAAAAACTGATAATAGTGCAGAAAAATCAGATAGACTAAGCAGCGTCTATCTGAGAAAAATATCTCCAACTCCAGGTGGCAGGCCTCTAGGGTCAAGCATACTCTGAGGGTGTCTCCTCAAGCTCCTCCTCGGTAGCACATCTGGCCTCCTGATCAGGGCCGTACACAGTGGGGTAGAAAGTCTCGTCTATATCTAGCAGGGAACCAGGTCCTCAGTGGGACATAACAAGATACAAAAAATGACATGCCATGTATGTAATACTGAATAAGGAAAATAAATACAGGGTGCTAACCATTCTAAGTGAAATGCAAGTAAAGATCTTGTAGTACGCATGAGAATATGTAGGCTAGACATACGCTGACGTAATTCACCAATCGTGGTGACTGGCTAGTATATGTGTCGTATGCCCCCTGACTCAAGGGCACTCTGCAATCGACCATCACTGGTATGAAGGTATAAAACATTTATGGAGGGGGTGTCCCATACGTCTACTAGTTATCTTTTCCATCCCAATGAAACTATATGTCAAGTCGTACTTTTCCTGAATTATTCTAATCCGTGATGCAGGTCACACGTACTGGTAGCTAATCAAATACGCAGCTCACATCCCAATATGCATTGCAACCATGTTGCGTGTTCCCGTGATAGGGTCTAGGAGAATATTAGAATACTCTCACAGTTGTTGGTGAGTCTGCAATATTATGTAAATTGTCAATCATATCAGCTGACTGTACCCAAGGCAGTCTCAGGTAATCATGGTATATGAAATTCAGGAACAAAGCAGATATCAATAATTGAATTTAAACATTAACTTGGCAAGGTATACTTGCCTACTCCCTGATAGTGTTGATAACCTGATCTCAGGTTTGGAGGTGCTTGTGACAGGGGGTCACTGGCTGTGCTGGAGTTGGTTTCTGTTAAAACAGACAGGGTTCGTGAATATTATGGTTGTAATAATAAGCATATATATATATATACTTATATATACATATATAATATAGATATATATATATATAGTATGTATATATATAGATATAATTTATATAGCAGTATATATAGCATATGAAGAACAGAAAAATGCAGGTATGTATATATATATTAATAGTAGCAGGGTATATCCACTGGTCTATATATAATAATCAGGGTATATCCTCTGATATATAATATAAATAAATAAAAATGAATTGACTGTGCAGGAATGTAAATATATCTTATATAGTACATAATATAGATAATATATATATATATATATATATATATATATATATATATATATATATATATATATATATATATATATATATATACATATATATAATAAATTGAAGACAGTGCAAGAATTGTAAATTTATATATATAAGCTGTATTATCCAGCAATAGATAGTATAAATATATATATATATAATATATGTACTATATATTCAGTACTATGGTATTAATTATATATAATAATATATATATATATAAATAAGTGCATATAAATAAATAAATAAAAGAAAATGCATAGTATATATACATACATATATAAATATAATAGTAATAATATATAGTATGTTATATATAAACATAACATTTTTATAAATATATGAATAATAATATTTATATATATACATATATATAATTATATAAGTAAAAAAATGCATATATACATATTAATTATTATTATATATAATATATGAATAATATGTTTATATATATAACTATTATATATAATAATAATAATATATAACATGTAGATAAATATGTTATATATATACTATATACATATGTATATATACTTATATTTTATATATAATAATAATATATATAGTATACATATACTGTATTTAATATACTATATTTATACAGTATATTAAATATAATATCTATTATATATTATAGATATACATATATATATACATATATATATACATATATATACATATACTTATACATATAGGAATATATATATAAATACATATATATTAGGTTTAGGTATTATACCTTCTGACAGGGGGGTCCCATGTGTCGTCGACGGCGGAAGGACGGTGGCGGAGCTGGCCGGAGACGGCCGGAGGAGCGGCAACAGCAGCAGTGGCTGCTAGCAGCAGCAACAGCAGCAGCAGCTTGTGGGAGCTACGGCGGCGGCTGCGGCGGAGTAGGCGGCGGTGCAGGGTGAGGGATCGACGGAGGGGATGGTGGCGTGGCGTCTGGTGGTGGTGGCAGAGGTCAGGGATGGCCGGAGTGGCGGTGGGGGACGGTCGGGATGAGGGAGGGGGTTGCTGTGCGGGTATGGGAGAGGACGCTGCGGGGGTGAGGGCGGCCGGAGAGAGTGTCGTGGGGCGGGGGAAGGGTGGTGGTCCGGTAGAGGGGGTCGGGGCGAGTCGAGTGGTGGTGGTGGTGGTGGTGTACGGTGGCCGGAGGCGGCGGTAGGAGGGGTTCGGGTGGTGGTGGCTGCTGTGGGTTGGTGGTCGGGTTGGGTGCTGCGGGGGCTCTAGGCGGAGGATGAGGTGGCCGGAGGGGGTGGTGTCGGAGGGAAGGGGAGGGAGGTGGCGAGGGCTTCGTCGGAGGTTGGGTCGAAGGCGGTGGCCGGTGGTGGCTGTGAGGAGTCCGGGAATGGGTGGGGGGTCGGGTTTTATAGGTTAGGGCTAATGGCACTAGGTGTAAATAGGGGAAAGTTTGGGGGTATTTTGGTAATTTTGGATTTTTAGGATATTTTTACAGGATTTATCTGGATGTTTTGGGTGGGTCCCATACACCTATTCACTAACCAATAGGATTATGCCACCTTGCATGCATTTTTGCATAAAAACCCCTAACTTTTCATAAATTGCATAAAAACATGAAATTTGGTATTTTGCGTAATTTCGCAATTTACCTGATTTTAAATACTGATTCTCCGAAATACTAAATTGTACAAAAATAGGGGAAACAGCTGGGGAAAATGTTTTGGACAGTGTGGGGTGAGTCTAGGCAGAGGCAGTGTCTAATTTCTGAGTGATACAGATCCTCGTTTTTATTATTTAATAAATACTACGCACGGTGTTCACTAATTATTTTGAGGCAGTTAGGGTCATAATTTTTCTACGGTGTCAATACCCTAATTGTAGTACAATTAGAGTAAAATATTATCGTATTTTTGTTTGGACAAAACAGGTATCTACTGGTCCTCAAATCCCTAGGGTACAGAGGTGGGTAAAGAGCAGAATTTTAAATAGGAAATAAATACGTACGTCTGTAACGATATTTGTGCGACTAAAATGAAACACCAAACAAGGTTTCTGGAAGTTGCACAAAATACAAAAAAAAGTAGTCTAACATGTCTAGGGCAGGTATGAGAACTTTGTTTAGGTTTAACAGCTAGTGTGATGCCCTAATTAATTATGTAATGAACATGTGCACAATCAATAGAATATATATATAATAAATAGATTTTAAAAAAAATTGCAATAATTCTAATTAGTCAAAACTAATCCTAAATTACTGAAATCTGGTCGAGGGAGTTTACAATCTACCCTCCTTAGAATATTTCGTCATCGAAATAAAACAACCATGTAATGAGTATGAAAGATTAATTAAGACATACGAGGCTTAATGAAAATTGAGTTTTGAAATATTGAACATACCCTGGTTTGGAAATAGATGGGGATAACGCTGTCGAATATCCTCTTCTCGTTCCCAGGTGGATTCACCTAGTGCATGATGTCTCCATGCAATACGAACGAGAGGAATAGTCTGGCCTCGCAATACTTTCTCGCTACGGTCCAAGATCTCTACAGGCTCCTCCTGGTACGATAAGCTTGGCCCGATGGTGATCTCTGAATAGTCCAGCACATGACTCGGGTCTGGAATATACCTCCTTAGCTGAGATACGTGGAAGACGTCATGTACTCCCTCCAAGGTCTGAGGTAGAGCTAGCCTGTAAGCAACGTCTACGACGCGATCTAGCACGTCGAAGGGTCCAATGTACCTTGGACTTAGCTTCCCTCTTCCTCCAAATCTGATAGTACCTCGAGTAGGTGAGATCTTCAAGAACACATGCTCTCCCACTTGGAACTCTAGAGGTCGTCGATGAATGTTGGCCCAGTGCTTCTGTCTGTCTTGTGCAGCTCGTAGGTGTCCCTGGATCTTCTTTACCTTCTCCACCGTACGAATAATCAATTCTGGCCCCAAGATCTGTCTCTCGCCAACATCGCTCCACCATACTGGGGAATGACATTTTCTTTCATACAAAGCTTCAAAGGGAGCCATTTGTATGCTCGCTTGATAGCTGTTGTTGTAGGAAAATTCCACCAGGTGTAGATGATCTTCCCATGATCCGCTAAAGTCAAGCATGCAGGCTCTCAGCATATCTTCTAAGGTCTGGATGGTGCACTCTGACTGGCCATCTGTCTACGGATGATACGAGGTGCTGAACTTGAGGCGGGTACCAAGACTTTCTTGCATACTTCGCCAAAAGTATGATGTAAACCTCGTATCCCGGTCAGATATTATGCTGACTGGTACTCCGTGCAGACGCAGGATCTCCTTCATGTACATGTCCGCCAAGACTTCTGTAGATTGTCCGACTCTGAAAGGTAGGAAATGAACAGCCTTTGTGAGTCTATCTACGATTACCCATACAACATTACGACCACTAGGACTTCTTGGAAAGCCCATAACAAATTCCATCGTAATGTGTTTCCATTTCCACTCAGGTATTGGGAGGGGTTGAAGTAAACCGGCAGACCTCTGATGCTCATCCTTGACTTGCTGACACACCAGACATTTAGCCATAAAGTGTGCTATCTCCCGCTTCATTCCATGCCACCAGTAATATTGTCGCAGATCTCTGTACATCTTTGTGCCTCCTGGATGTATAGAGTATGTTGAGCTATGAGCTTCTGACATCAGCTCATTATGAAGTTCTCCATTTGGAACATAAAGACGATCACCACATCTTAGAGTCCCATCTTCGTGTATGCGACATCCTGTCTGAATTCCAGCCTCTGTTCTTTGTCGAAGCCTCTGAAATCTTGCATCTGTTGGTAGAGCAGCTTTGATTCTTTCGACCAATGTTGATTGTAGCTGGTAGTTGGATAGTTGGCCGTCAAGTCCTGGCATAATGACCTCTATTCTCAACTTTTCAAGATCTCTCAGTAGACCTGGTTGGGTGATCATAAAGAATGTCGGGGGTCTTCTGCTTAGAGCATCAGCTACCACATTAGCTTTCCCAGGATGGTACTGCAGATCAATCTCAAAATCCGTCATCACTTCGAGCCATCGTCTTTGCCTCAGATTTAAGTCTTTCTGAGTGTAGACATATTTCAAGCTCTTGTGATCGGTGAAAATCTCCACTCGTTCGCCGTATAGATAGTGTCTTCATAGCTTCAGGGCGAAAATGACTGCGGCAAGCTCCAGGTCGTGAGTGGGGTAATTCTTCTCATGAGTTCTCAGCTGTCTTGAGGCATAAGCTACAACCTTCCCATGTTGTATTAGTACACAACCAAATCCTTTCCCAGATGCATCGTTATAAATTACGAAACCTCCGGATCCAGATGATATAGTCAAGATGGGGGCTGTAGTCAGACGTTTCTTCAATTTATCAAAAGCTTTCTGACATTCTTCAGTCCATATAAACTCCTGCTCCTTGCGGGTAAGACGGGTAATTGGCTCCGCGATTTTTGCAAAGTTTTCTACGAACCTTCGGTAATATCCGGCAAGTCCTAGAAAGCTTCTCACCTCTGAGACGTTGGTCGGTGTTGGCCATGTCTCCACAGATGAAATCTTTGCTGGATCCACTGAGATGCCTTCCCCTGTGATCACGTGTCCAAGAAAAGGGACAAGATCAAGGAAGAATTCACACTTGCTCATCTTAGCATAAAGGCTCTCTCGTCTCAGCGTCTCTAGCACCAGTCTCAAGTGCTCTTCATGCTCCTTGTGGCTCTTTGAATACACCAAAATGTCGTCGATGAAGACTACCACGAACTGGTCCAGGTATTGGTGAAAGACTCGGTTCATTAGATTCATGAATACGGCAGGTGCATTAGTCAGTCCAAACGGTATCACCAGAAACTCGTAATGACCATAACGAGTTCTGAATGCTGTCTTTGGAATGTCTTCTCTCCGTACCTTGACCTGATGATAGCCTGATCTCAAGTCTATCTTCGAGAATACCACAGCTCTTGTTAGTTGATCGAACAGGTCGTCAATTCTCGGCAAGGGGTACTTGTTTTTGATTGTCAGAGCGTTGAGGGCTCTGTAATCAATGCACATGCGATATGTTCCGTCCTTCTTTGGTACAAACAGCACTGGTGCTCCCCAGGGTGATGCACTAGGACGAACAAATCCCTTGATCTGTAGTTCCTCTAGTTGAAGCTTCAGCTCATCAAGCTCCTTCTTTGCCACTCGGTACACATTGGAGGATACTGGTGCAGCTCCGGGTATTAGCTCAATAATGAACTCCACTTCTCTGTCAGGCGGTAGGCCTGGCAATTCTTCTGGAAATACGTCCTCGAATTCTGCTACAATTGAGGGGAGTGCTGTCTCCATCGCCATGTAAGCTCTAGGAGTCTGGCCTACTCCTTGCTCGATGGTGCCTCGAACGTATTCGAACTCCGGGTGATCTGGTGGTCTAAAGATAACACTTCTCTTTCGGCAGTCTAGGACAGCATTATTCTGGCTTAGCCAGTCCATGCCTAAGACCACGTCGAAATTTGGCATTGGAAGTACTAAAAATCTTGCTCTTAGTCCTTTACTACAAATGACTACCGGGCATGTTTCAATAATGTTGGTAACTGGAACAATGCCTCCTCCAGTAAGTATCTTCCAACACTTAGGTAGTGGGGAAGTGGATAATTTGTGCATGGATACGAAGTTACTAGATATAAATTACTTTGTTAAATTATATCTGCATCGTGCCAGGAGAATCTACTCGGAAGCGTGTGGACGACATGCGTAAATGTTTTTCGAACCTATTCGTAAACCCAAGATATAAATTACTTTGTTAAATTATATCTTATCACGTCCTTGACTTCTACCCTGGCTTAGTTTTAAATTTCGAGGACAAAATTTTTATAAGTTGGGTAGATTGTAAAACCCCTCGACCAGATTTCAGTATTTTTAGGATTATTTTAACAATTTAGGATTTATGGCAATATTTTATTAATTTATTTTGCTTACATATCCTATTGACTTGTGCACCTGTCCATCACCTAATTATCTGGAGCTTTACCTTGACAGTTATCCCCGAAAAAAGTTCACATACCTATCCTAGACATACCAGACTATTTTTCTGAATTTTGTGCAAGTCCCAGATGCTTTATTTTGATCCTCGTTTGAGATGCACAAATATCGTTACAAAAGTCTGTATTTATTTCCTATTTTATTTCCCGCTCTTTACCCATCTCTGTACCCCTAGAGAATTGAGGCCAACCTGCACCTATTTTTTCCAAACAAAAATACGTTAATATTCTACACTGAGTATACTACATTTAGTGTATTGACACCGTAGAGAAATTATGAACCTACCTGCCTCTAAATAAATAGAGAACACCGTGCGCAGTATTTATTAATTAATAAATATGATGGCCGTATCGTCCAAGAAAACCAGGCCCAGTCCCTGCCCAGACTCACCCCCACCCCCTCGGGACCCTCACACAGCTTTTTCTTTCAATCCTGTGAATTTAGTATTTTTCGGAATCGGGTGTTTTCCCAGACAATTTCGTAATTGCGTAATTTTCCAAAACTAGGACTTTACGCAATTTATGAAATTACAGGGACTTTCCTACAAATTTTAATACGAGGTGTCACCCCCTCACTGGCCGGTGAACCTGTACCGTCCATTTGGAGATGGGACCCACTCGAAAAGATCCCGAAAATATCCCAAAAATATCCCAAAAATATCTCTAGATATTTTACTTATTTAAATAATAAAGTTTTCTATAAAATAAAAGAAAAAGAAAATAAAATAAAAATAAAACCTAAAAATCCTAAACCCCCCCAAGCTCGCAGCCGACCCCCGCCGCCGGAGCCGCTCCGCCTCGCCGGAGCCCCCCCCGCTGACCCTCTCCTCCCCGAGCCTCCCCTCTTTCTCCTTCCTCCCCGAGCTCCTTCTCCACCCCGACCCCGTATATTATATATATATATTTATACATATAAGTAAAAAAATGTATATATACATATTAATTATTATTATATATAATATATGAATAATATGTTTATATATATAACTATTATATATAATAATAATAATATATAACATGTAGATAAATATGTTATATATATACTATATACATATGTATATATACTTATATTTTATCTACATGTTATATATTATTATTATTATATATAATAGTTATATATATAAACATATTATTCATATATTATATATTATATATTATATATATTAATAATTAATATGTATATATGCATTTTTTTACTTATATAATAATATATAATATGTTATATATAAACATAATATTTATATAAATATATGAATACATATATTTATATATATACATATGGAAACCTTTGATTGTGCCCACTGGTTGGATAGGTGCTGGTGCCGGGGCAGTGGTTCTCTCCAAGGCCGTCATCAAAGTCTGTCGCAGAGCTTCAGTCTGTTGCCACTGAGACTGTCTCAGGCTTCAGTCTGTTGCCACTGGGTCTGCAACATAGTTTGGAGGAACTGGAACATTTGAGACTGTCCCTCAGGTTGTGGCATCAAAGCAGGAAAGGTTGGAGGTGGTGGCAAAGGTGTCTCCGCCTGTGGTGTTGGTGTTGTCTCCTGGTTAGAATTTTGATGATTGTACGGGGTTCCTTGGACACTTGGCGAAGGGTCTGTTGCTTGATCAGCCCCATTATTCGCAGGTTTCCCGGGTATGTCCATATTTCTGAAGAAAATTGAATAATTAGAAAACACAAAGGTGATAATGAATGATAATCAAGCAAGATGCAATCATAAAAATATTTAAGGATGGTGTCAGTGTGGATGAGACCTAGTGTTTCTATCCTATTGCAGGCTTGCTGGGCATGTCATCATACCACTAGCAATGAAAACTAGACCTGCATGGGCCACCACTAAAACCGTGTCACGCCCCAGTCCCAAAATGTCAGGAACTAGGCCACGTGTCACTGGCCAGCTGACACGTCACTAAGGACTTAATCCATTTTGAATGGACCCAAAGGAACGTGCTACGCTGTCCTAAAATACTACATGTAAAACACAGTCAAATCTATCTCATCCACAACAAAATATCAGAAAAGCAAGTGCTGAATATAAATATATAACTGAGTCTGATACAGTACACAACTGGTGAGAATATAAGCCTACTACAAAAACTGATAATAGTGCAGAAAAATCAGATAGACTAAGCAGCGTCTATCTGAGAAAAACATCTCCAACTCCAGGTGGCAGGCCTCTAGGGTCAAGCATACTCTGAGGGTGTCTCCTCAAGCTCCTCCTCGGTAGCACATCTGGCCTCCTGATCAGGGCCGTACATAGTGGGGTAGAAAGCCTCGTCTATATCTGGCAGGGAACCAGGTCCTCAGTAGAACATAACAAGATACAGAAAATGACATGCCATGTATGTAATACTGAATAAAAAAAATAAATACAGGGTGCTAACCATTCTAAGTGAAATGCAAGTAAAGATCTTGTAGTACGCATGGGAATATGTAGGCTAGACATACGCTGACGTAATTCACTAATCGTGGTGACTGGCTAGTATATGTGTCGTATGCCCCCTGACTCAAGGGCACTCTGCAATCGACCATCACTGGTACGAAGGTATAAAATATTTATGGAAGGGGTGTCCCATACGTCTACTAGTTATCTTTTCCATCCCAATGAAACTATATGTCAAGTCGTACTTTTCCTGAATTATTCTAATCCGTGATGCGGGTCACACGTACTGGTAGCTAATCAAATACGCAACTCGCATCCCAATATGCATTGCAACCATGTTGCGTGTTCCCGTGATAGGGTCTAGGAGAATATTAGAATACTCTCACAGTTGTTGGTGAGTCTGCAATATTATGTAAATTGTCAATCATATCAGCTGACTGTACCCAAGGCAGTCTCAGGTAATCATGGTATATGAAATTCAGGAATAAAGCAGATATCAATAATTGAATTTAAACATTAACTTGGCAAGGTATACTTGCCTACTCCCTGATAGTGTTGATAACCTGATCTCAGGTTTGGAGGTGCTTGTGACAGGGGGTCACTGGCTGTGTTGGAGTTGATTTCTGTTAAAATAGACAGGGTTCATGAATATTATGGTTGTAATAATAAGCATATATATATATACTTATATATACATATATAATATAGATATATATATAGTATGTATATATATAGATAAAATATATATAGCAGTATATATAGCATATGAAGAACAGAAAAAATGCAGGTATGTATATATATATTAATAGTAGCAGGGTATATCCACTGGTCTATATATAATAATCAGGGTATATCCTCTGATATATAATATAAATAAATAAAAATGAATTGACTGTGCAGGAATGTAAATATATCTTATATAGTACATAATATAGATTATATATATATATATATATATATATATATATATATATATATATATATATATATATATATATATATATATATATACATATATATAATAAATTGAAGACAGTGCAAGAATTGTAAATTTATATATATAAGCTGTATTATCCAGCAATAGATAGTATAAATATATATATATAATATATGTACTGTATATTCAGTACTATGGTATTAATTATATATAATAATATATATATATATAAATAAGTGCATATAAATAAATAAATAAAAGAAAATGCATAGTATATATACATACATATATAAATATAATAGTAATAATATATAATATGTTATATATAAACATAACATTTATATAAATATATGAATAATAATATTTATATATATACATATATATAATTATATAAGTAAAAAAATGCATATATACATATTAATTATTATTATATATAATATATGAATAATATGTTTATATATATAACTATTATATATAATAATAATAATATATAACATGTAGATAAATATGTTATATATATACTATATACATATGTATATATACTTATATTTTATATATAATAATAATATATATAGTATACATATACTGTATTTAATATACTATATTTATACAGTATATTAAATATAATATCTATTATATATTATAGATATTCATATATACATACATATATATATATATATATATATATATATATATATATATATATACATATATATACATATACTTATACATATAAGAATATATAGATAAATACATATATATTAGGTTTAGGTATTATATCTTCTGACAGGGGGGTCCCATGTGTCGTCGACGGCGGGAGGACGGCGGCGGAGCTGGCCGGAGACGGCCGGAGGAGCGACAACAGCAGCAGCAACAAGAGCGGCTGCTAGCAGCAGCAACAGCAGCAGCAGCTTGTGGGAGCTACGGCGGCGGCTGCGGCGGAGTAAGCGGCGGTGCAGGGTGAGGGATCGACGGAGGGGAGGGTGGCGTGGCGTCTGGTGGTGGTGGCAGAGGTCAGGGATGGCCGGAGTGGCGGTGGAGGACGGTCGGGATGAGGGAGGGGGTTGCTGTGCGGGTATGGGGGAGGACGCTGAGGGGGTGAGGGCGGCCGGAGAGAGTGTCGTGGGGCGGGGGAAGGGTGGTGGTCCGGTAGAGGGGGTCGGGGCGAGTCGAGTGGTGGTGGTGGTGGTGGTGTACGGTGGCCGGAGGCGGCGGTGGGAGGGGTTCGGGTGGTGGTGGCTGCTGTGGGTTGGTGGTCGGGTTGGGTGCTGCGGGGGCTCTAGGCGGAGGAGGAGGTGGCCGGAGGGGGTGGCAGTGGTCGGAGGGAAGGGGAGGGAGGTGGCGAGGGCTTCGCCGGAGGTTGGGTCGAAGGCGGTGGCCGGTGGTGGCTGTGAGGAGTCCAGGAATGGGGGGGGGTCGGGTTTTATAGGTTAGGGCCAATGGCACTAGGTGTAAATAGGGGAAGTTTGGGGGTATTTTGGTAATTTAGATTTTTAGGATATTTTTACAGGATTTATCTGGATGTTTTGGGTGGGTCCCATACACCTATTCACTAACCAATAGGATTATGCCACCTTGCATGCATTTTTGCATAAAAACCCCTAACTTTTTATAAATTGCATAAAAGCATGAAATATAGTATTTTGCGTAATTTCGTAATTTACCTGATTTTAAATACTGATTCCCCGAAATACTAAATTGTACAAAAATGGGGGAAACAGCTAGGGAAAATGTTTTGGACAGTGTGGGGTGACTCTAGGCAGAGGCAGTGTCTGATTTCTGAGTGATACAGATCTTCGTTTTTATTATTTAATAAATACTGCGCACGGTGTTCACTAATTATTTTGAGGCAGTTAGGGTCAAAATTTTTCTACGGTGTTAATACACTAATTGTAGTACAATTAGAGTAGAATATTATCGTATTTTTGTTTGGGCAAAACAGGTATATACTTGTCCTCAAATCCCTAGGGTACAAAGGTGGATAAAGAGCAGAATTTTAAATAGGAAATAAATACGTACGTCTGTAACGATATTTGTGCGACTAAAATGAAACACCAAACAAGGTTTCTGGAAGTTGCAAAAAATACAGAAAAAGTAGTCTAATATGTCTAGGGCAGGTATGAGAACTTTGTTTAGGTTTAACAGCTAGTGTGATGTCCTAATTAATTATGTAATGAACAGGTGCACAATCAATAGAATATATATATAATAAATAGATTTTTAAAAAAAATTGCAATAATTCTAATTAGTCAAAACTAATCCTAAATTACTGAAATCTGGTCGAGGGACTTTACATATATATATATATATATATATATATATGTATATATATATATATATAATATAGTTGTATGTGTGTGTGCATAGTTGTAGATGTGTGTGGGTGCTAGGAAGGGGGTCGGGCAGTGAGCTGCAGCGTATTGTAGAAGTAAAGCACAACAGTGAATCACTGAAGCAGCAGCCAGCAGCAACATCATCACAGCAAGGCAGCGCAGCTAGCACTGCAGTGGCAGCAGCAGCAGCTGTAGCTAGCAGCATTTCAGTATCCAGTAGCAGCATTAGCTTTGAGCAGCTGCAAACGCAGCAGCTAAACTAATAACAGCTTGAGCAGCAAGCAGTAACAACACGAGCAACAACTTCAATAACATGGTATCAACAGCTACAGAGTAGGTAAGTTAATTGTTTAGTATATAGTTTAGTTAGCTTGAGGTGTAGTTAGTTAATTAGTTACTTTGGTATATAGTTATATATATATGTAGTTACATATTGTTAGTAGTCGTTAGATATAAATATGTATATGTATCTCTAGTTAGTGATATGCATGTAGTTATATATATATATATATATATATATATATATATATATATTAGTATGTTAGTAGTTAGTATAGTTACTAGTAGTGTATTAGTTAACTATATGTTAGTTTAGAGTTTAGGATATTGGGTAGTTAGTATATATTAGAATTCACATTACATTGTGATACCAAGGTAACGTCAAGGTATTGATAGGTACTCAAGGTATTGGATTGATACTCAAGGTATTGGGTTTGTTTATCAAGATGGGTGTGTAGTGGTGCGATACCGCATTGGTTCAAAGCCAAGGTATCCACTTAGCATTAGTTTAGTTAGGAATAGTAAATATTGTTGATTGTATATATATATTATGATATTTTCCTATCTATTATTTGCGTATCTTAGGATACAATATCTTATTCGTTTTATAGTATCATAGTATAGCTAGTGTGGCCTAGTTACATAGTATATGGACCCAATATCCTAGAGATAGACTTATACAACCTAGAAATAGCTAGTTCGACCAGTTTGACCTAGAGTTGACATGGTTTGACTATTTTGATTTAGAAATAGCTTTTTGACCTAGAAGTTGACTAGTTTAACTTATTTTCATTCCAAAACCTTGTATTAATATAATATTCCATATTTAAGTCTTTGAGGTACCGTACCGGGCATCTGTGATACTGTTCACCGAATTTTTGGCAAGTACATTGGCGTGCTGTCGTAGGCACCCAAAAATAAAACTTTTACTCTTGAAATAATATGTAGTAGTGAGAGTAAGGATCGTTCCCACGAAGAGTAATTAGTTTGATCTTTATGCTATGTAAAATAAGATTGGGGGAGAGTTTTTATCAAAAGAAAATTAAGAAGAGCTAAAAACAATTAAAGTATTAAAATAATCAAAGAAATAAATGTTGGTCTCAGTCAACATCCACCATTGGAATCTTAAAACTGATCATCGATGCAAGTATATATTAATTCATACTTTGAATATTCATCGTTGGAATTATTTTCCTATCTCCTTCAGCCATAATTAATTAAAAACAAGCGATCTAATTAACCTTAACTACTATATAACCCCAGACAAGCGCTAAAGGTTTAATCTAGTAGCGTATTAAACTCGATGAGATCGATGAAGCAAAACAACACAAGCACACGCGGTTGCATTTAATTTTGTCAAAAATTTTCCTCCTAAGATCTAATAAAACAAAGCAGTTCATTAAATCTTGGTTGCTTCACAAATTAGAGGGATCGAACAATTACAGATTCGATATCTAATTTAGCATTAGATTGTCATGAATAATAAACTAGTATGCATCCTAGTCATTAAACAAGATAATCATAAAAATATGCATAAGAAAATATTCGATACTTAAAGCACAAATCAAAAATATAAACACAAATTAGATCTCACAAGTTTTTATTCATTCCGAGGCTTCCGTTTCCTTCGACCAACAAGACTTTTAGCTCCACATGTTCAAGAACACTTCAAAAGAATATTGGAGAAGAGGAAGAAGAGTTGTGTGTTGTTCTCCTTTTTCCTCTTGATCTCTACCCCTTTTATACACTCTAAATAAGTGTTTGAAGATCACAATATCTTCCCAAAAATCCTCTAAGAGTTACAACAACCCAACAATAAAATAAAATCTTTGAATAAGTTGGGAAATGGTTATATCAACTCCACTTTATGTGCACAGCATAGTTGTCTCAACTTCAAGCGTGATTTGGTCCATGATGTAGCCAGAATCTCGGGAAAATCAAAACATCAAAATTGTGCCTCTATCACTTAGCTTTCTGAATCAATTTGGATCAGCTCAATTGGACTTCGGATGAGCAAGTTATGACCATTTTTCTACAAGGTGTCAGAACTGTCCATAATTGATAATTAGCTCCATTTTGCTTTTAGTGACTCCAATTGTATCCTAGATCAAAATATAAAAATAATGAGTATCTTTAGACATTAAATGAGCATTAAGGAGTATACATTAAGGAATAAAAATATGATATTTTATGTTCTCATCATACATTCTCTAATAGTTTCTCATTTATGATATTCTCTATGTCTCTTGTATCGAGTGTAGATATCCTTGATTTCTTGACACGATGGTTACACGGATTGGTATATCCGGATCTCGTCCTGAGATATTATTCCTTGGTATGTATGTTGTATCTTATGCAAGCCTTGTTTCCTTGTTCTTCTTGTACAAATACATACATTGGTTCATGAGAAGAGTAACGTCATTCTTGTGGTAACCCGTGTCATAACGTACCATGGTTGGATCCACTATACCAGTCGGGGGGGCGGAGAGTATGTAGTGTAGATATGTGATCATACCCTCCTTGTTTGAAGTCTTGTTTATTGAATAGTGTTAATCATACACCGTACGTATGATTAGCCAGGCCATAATTCTTGTATCAAGTTCCCAAGCCGATCACATGTTAAAGCAGGTACTCACTCACTTAGTCATTAGTATTTCTTGTTCATTTCCATATTATTTATTCTTGTATTTATTTTTAGTATTTTCTTTATTGCATACTTTTTGTATCTATATATTGCATCTTGTATATTCACATCTATTTATTGTTACATAGTTTATATCATTTATTAGAACTGCTATTAGAGATATACTCTGCTCCTTTCCTGACTGGATATATTTTTCCTAGATGACACTGAGGAGTGGTACCCCACTCACTACGGGCCTCAGGACATGGTTGGCTTAGAGCCAGAGACCTTGGCTCAGGAGGGTCTTATTCCAATTGAGACAGACGACCCATGACTCATAGTTTAGTTGTTAGTTTCCTTTTGTACTGGATTTGTCTCCAGCTTTGTTAGTAGTATTTCTTGACTAATTAGATATTATTTTGTCTCATGAGTTATATTTGTCACTCTTCTATTCTTTTATCATATTCGTGCTTATTCCATCTATAGATCTGTGATTGAGTATATTCATATTACATTGGTGGCATTACTATGTCTTGAATATTAGATATATAGTTTATCCAAACAACGTTCTACCACCGATGCTGCAGCGTAGACTGGACGTTGTTCACTGCATGAATCCCTATACCGGGTGTGGGTCATGACAACCTCCGATGAATCTACTGTACCTATCAAGAATGAGAACTCCTTCCCACCAGGTACACTAAAGATAACCTTGGCACTATGGAAATCTATCGTCACGTGTCGTGTGTCTCGTACTCAACCAATCCATCCCAAGGATGACATCATAATCACCCATAGGAAACTCTATAAGCCTCACAAGGAAATCTCTCCCGCATACCATAACTCTACACGAGGGGTATACTCTCCAGTAAGTATATTCAATATTACAGGTAAGGACTCAGACTCCAATCCAACTCATGTAGTAAAGCGTACATATATAAATGAATGCGATACACCAGAATCAAATAAAGCTGAAGCTGAATAAAAGTGGACGAGAATGGTATATGCTACCACCTCTTATGCCGCCAAAGCCTCCTCCATCAATAGCAAGAAGGCTCGACCCTGCCCTCTGGGTGCTGGTCCCCTTTGCTCCTGAACTCTAGGTATCGCCAGTGCCTGGGCTTGTGCATTTTGCTGCAGCCTCTGCTGGAATGCCTGAGATTGTGGAGGCAAAGGAACCTAAATCTGCTGCTGCTGCACTGGTGCTGGTGCCCTGTACTGTGGTGCTGCTGGCCGAATTACTGACTGGGCTGATGATGTTCCAGTCTGGTTTCTCCTAGGACATGCTCCGACCATGTTGTCTGATGCCCTAAACACTAATCACAATCCTTGTGCCCTACGATACTCTGATACTATATGCCCAGGTTTTTGGTAGAGGAAATAACTATGAAAAGAAGAAGAAGATGACTGCCTCTGCTGAGGGAGCGTCTGGAAAGATTGATGACATGATGATATCCTCCTTGAGGATCCAATCGTAAGGGCTCAAACTGCTGGACCTGGTGCTGATGACTGGGATGCTGATCCTCCTGAAATGTTGGGCCTATTCTGGCTCCTAACTCGATTAGTAATCCTTTGTGATGTGTACTCATACCTCCTGGCTTCCCGTATCACAAGATCAAAGGTCTGAAACTCTTGCTGCTCCACTGCCAAGATAATCTTTAAATAGAGTCCCTGCTGGAACCTCCTCGCCCTCTCTAACTCGGTCCCTACCAAAGTGGGAGCAAATCGACTAAGCCTATCAAACTCTGCCGCATAACCGTTGACGGTCCTGCTCTCCTTCCTGAGGTTGTTAAACCTCTGCTGAAGCTCATAATACGCCACCGCGTCAAAATACCTCGCCTGAAACCTCTCAGTAAAAATTGTCCATGGAATCGGTGCTGTGAGAAAACCCTCCTGCGATGCCCACCAGTTATGAGCTAAGTCCAACAACTGTAGGCTCACTACTGCTACACGCTCTCTAGCCAGAGTCCCTACTGCCTCCAAGATGGACTCAGTATCCTGCAGCCAAGCATCGGATGAAATTGCGTCATGTGTGCCATAAAAGTATGGAGGACTGAGACGCCTGAAGTTGGTCGCAGAATTATGGATCTGAGAACCACCTCGCTCCAACGCTATCTGGACCGACTGAGTGAGTATGTCACTCTGGTGCTGCTGGGTCATCATAAAACTTTAAAGGACATCCATCAGGGCTTGGGCAACACCCTCTGGCTTCTCGGGCTGTACTGGGTGCACAGATACTGCCTGCTGGTCCGGTACTGTCGGCCGATCTGCCTCAGGATCTACTCTAGACTCTGCCCCTGAATGCTGAGGCTGATCTCCAAGAATATGCTGGGCTCCCGAATGCTGACCCTCCTCGAGCTGAACTCAATCCATCTGGCCGATAATAATAGGAACAATACCCCTAAAAGTTAAGGATATTAGAGTCAATCGAAGAAATGATAGATTAACGAATAAGCAGATATCCGATCAAGAATCAGGGATGCAGAAAAATGACTAAGGGATCAAGGGGAATAGTTTAGGATTGAGACATCTAGCAACTGCAATAACACCCATATAACTGTAAAAAAACCAGATCAATTCTGCTTAGACAAATATAATACGCTCAGACAGACTTGCATGGGCCACCACTAAAACCATGTCACGCCCCAAAACCAGAATACTGGAAGACGGGACTGGCAAGGTCATCTACGTATACTTAGAGCACTCTGGTACTCTGTATATACGGTGAAGCTATAAGACATGAGGGGTCACTACTATAAACCACCAGTCAAGCCTAGGTCCAACAAACCCTAGTATCTCAATCACAAAAACAACATGAATAATAATAAGATGTAAGATCAGCTAAAATATAATAGTAAAGCATCCCAAACTAAAATATACATATGATCATGATGCTAGCAAACACAAAATGAATAAACTAGCCAGAATTTGAGTCATACATGAACAACCCTGGGATGTGTCAATCATGATATTGCCCGTATGCTAACTGATCAACCAAAATATGAGCTAAATACGTGCTCGGTGGCTAAATACCAACAAAAGTAGAATGTACATTAGAGTTGAAAAATAAGAAAATTCACTCAAGCGGTCTGGTGCTCATGGTGGCCACTATCCTTAGGAAAGTACGAAAGATTCTCCGGTGCTGCTACTGGATTTGGCCATGAAAAACTAGTAGAATCAGACCCCAAATAGCAAGTACCACAAAGGAAGCTAATCTAGGAACGAAAACCAACAACACAAGCAATACAAATACTGAAAGTAAATACTGAATGTAAAAGATCTTAGGATAATAAATAAAATACTATAAACCTACAATGAGACATATCCTGAACTGATAAGCAATAGAGTAACAAGTGCAGAAAATAAAGGTATAATCATGTAAAGCCTAGACTATCCATCATCCATAAATCACGGCAAATCATATTAGTACGGCTTGATATTTTAACTAACTAGGGTTATCACAATCCTAATTACTAACAATTATAATGCAACGCGATGCTAGAGTTCCTTCTGATCGCTTGCCCCTGCAGTCCGTCCGGGATATCCATAAGCACAAACCAGCACTAGATACTCCTCAAGAAACTCCATAATATAAACCACCAGATACTCCACAAGATAATTGTATAAATAATCGAGACTGCATGCAATCTAAGAAAATTCCTAGGCATGTACTAAGTAAATCTCTAGTTATTAACCCCTAGCTTTTTCTTGTATGAATTCGGGTGTGGCATTCCATAAAATCTATCCTAGACATGATACAACATAACAAGTTCTAATAGTAATATAAACAAGTTTAATATATATTGCACAAACTGACTCATGTAAGCCACGATAACAACCAAGCCACGTGAAACCAAGTAAAGCCATGTAAAGCCAAGTGAAGCCAGGTCAATCCAGGTGAAGCCAAGTAAAACCATGTACAACCAAGTAACATGGCTTCACTTGGTTTCACGTGGCTTGGTTGTTATCGTGGCTTACATGAGTCTGCTTGTGCAATATATATTAAACTTGTTTATATTACTATTAGAACTTGTTTTGTTGCATCATATCTAGGATAGATTCTGTGAAATATCAAACCCGAATTCATACAAGAAACTGCTAGGGGTTAATAACTAGAGATTCACTTAGTACATGGCTAAATTTTTTTCCTAGATTGCATGCAGTCCTGGTTATTCATACAGTTATCTTGAGGAGTATCCAGTAGTTTATATTACGGAGTATCTAGTGCTGGTTTGTGCATATGGATATCTCAGACAGACTGTAGGGGCATGCAATTAGAAGGAACCCTAGTATCGTGTTGCATTATAATTGTTAGTAATTAGGATTGTGATAACCCTATAAAGTTAAAGTATCAAGCCGTACTTATATGATTTATCGTGATTGATGGATGATGGTTAGTCTAGGCTTTACATGTTCATACCTTTATTTTCTGTACTTGTTATTCAATTTGCTTATCAGTTCAGGATATGTCTCATTGCAGGTTTACGGTATTTTTTTTATTAACTTGAGATCATTACATTCAGTCTTTACTATCAGTATTTGTATTTCTTGTATTATTGGTTTAAGTTCCTAGATTTGCTTCCTTTGCGGTACTTGCTATTTGGGGTCTGATCCCATTGGTTTTGTAAGGTCAGATCCAGTAGCGGCACCGGAGGATCTTCCATACTTTTCTGAGGATGGTGACCACTAGGAGCACCAGACTACTTGAGTGAGTTTTCTTACTTTCTACTCTGATGTACATTCTATTTTTGTTGGCGTTTAGCCACCGAGCATGTGTTTAGCTAGTCTTTTGGTTTGATCAGTTAGCCTACAGGCAATAACATGATTGATATATCCTAGGGTTGATCATGTATGACTTAGATTCTGGCTAGTTTATTCGTTTTGTGTTCACTAGCTTCATGATCATCTGTGTATTATAGTTTGGGATGCTTTACTATTATATTTTAGTTGATATTACATATTATTATTATTTTGTTGTTCTTGTGATTGAGACACTAGGGTTTATTGGACCTAGGCTTGATTGTTGGTTTATAGTAGTGATCCCTCGTGTATTACAGCTTCATCATATATGCGGAGTACCAATGTGCTCTAAGTATACGTAGCTGGCCTTGTCAGCCCCGCTCTCCAGTATTCTGGTTCTGGGATATGACAAAAATGATGATATCATCAATTGCAGACGTCTCGATGCTCTGGAGGCAATTATGCACATCATTAGTGTCACAATACTGACTTTGGTCCAGGCGATACTGGAGACAATGGCGAACATGGTCCCGCTACCCTCAGTGCCCGCAATAACTCTATAAATCAGGAGTAGCAATCTTCCAATGATCTACGCCAAACCGTTATTTCGTGAGGACATTGATTCCCATGAAAAAGACAATGACAAGTCTGGGGGTAGTCGCCCTCAACAAGTTAGAGAAGCATCCAAATCCCGGGGTAGTATTCCCTCCGAGTTCGAAGATGATGCAAAACTAACGGTCTTCCCTG
This sequence comes from Iris macrosiphon, assembly GCA_036927795.1. Lineage (NCBI taxonomy): Eukaryota > Viridiplantae > Streptophyta > Magnoliopsida > Asparagales > Iridaceae > Iris > Iris macrosiphon. Next base: position 176,468,584 of record JAYESA010000010.1, read on the forward strand.
AGGACTGTGCGACTCAGGAATCAGAAGCCCCAAAACCAAAATAGACTTTCTCCTTCAATGACGACAACGTCATTGAAATCTTTTACGTACTGATAAAGGAAAATAAACTTTGGCTACCAAACATCAGATACCCTGAGGAAACAGACAAGGTCGATGGCCCTAAGTACTACCACAACCACCGGTACGTCCATCATCCAACCAAAGACTTCTCTATATTGAAGAGGCGTATCCAGTAGCCGATCGATGCCAAGGCGCTCACCCTCGACTTCGAGGACAAAATGGTCATTGCGAATATAGTGTCCCTTCAGTTTGGTGACTTCCCGATGATGGAGGCCCAGGACGATAATTTTTCGACCCCGAGGGCAACAATAGAGGTTGTTAATCTCCCACCAACTCACGGCCAAACAACTAGGCTAGTACCTCTCAGCACACCACAAGACGAGTTATGTGGGTTGACCCTGACTTTACTCAAGATCAGACACAACAAGTAGCACTAATGTAGTGAACCGAATTATCCCCAGTCAAAAATCCTACTTCATAGTTCCAGCAAGGAAGAGGGGAGACAAACTCATCATCTTCGGCAGAGTAGAAAGTCCTCAATCCTTCATCCCAGAGGAACTGGAGCCAGAACTCGACATTGGCAAAATACCATTTTACCGGTATAGCTCTCAAACCAAGCACCTTATCCAGAAGATGGGATACGATCTGAAAGCCGCTAGGGGCTTGAACTACGGCAAAAGACGATGGCTGTCTCTGCATTTGCATGCGCCTGCATGCAATTTTGAGGATTACTAACATAAGACCAAGCATGGCCTAGGGTACATCACATCTTCCACAACCTCCGAAGGCTCTGATGAAGAAGATGAGTTACACTCTCTCTTTAGAATCTTTCGCTTGGGACTCCGATATCAGTATCAGGGAGATGCTCAAACAAACTTTGTCTGCTAATATGGTATCAGCTGACCCTAAGGAAGACAACGAGGATCTACCTGAACTCTTTGAAGGAGAACCGTGGGCCCAATACCTAGGCTCACAATAGGAGATGCGGTTCAAGCAACAAGAACCTTACACTGAGGACGAAGTCGTACAAATCGATCTGGGCGATGAATCCTTCCCTAAACCTATCTTCATCAACAAAAGTATGTCCGATTAGGATCAGGAATCCCTTCTACAGCTTGTCAGGGAGTGCATCGATGTCTTTGCCTGGAGTTACGAAGACATACCAGGACTGGACCCCCAAATCGCAGTCCACAAACACAACAACTTGCCAAACACAAATTCGATCAAGCAACAACAATATTGGTTTTGGTCGGACATCATGAATGCCATTGAAGCTGAAATCAATAAGCTGATAGCTAGTGGCTTCATCCATAAGGAATAATATCCGGATTGGGTAGCCAATATCGTGTCCTTCATAAAAATGAATCGGAAGATTCGAATCTGCATTGACTTTCGTAATCTAGACGTGGCATACCTTAAGGACGAGTTTTCTCTTTCTATCATAGATATAATGATCGATAACACTTGTAGATTCGAGCGCATGTCATTCATGGATGGATTTTTAGGCTACAATCAAATCAAGATATTTACTGATGAATAGAAGCATAAATCGTTCCGAATGTCGACATGAGTGTACTACTACACAGTCATATCCTTCGGTCTGAAGAATGTAGGTGATACATACCAGCGAGCTATGAGCATCATCTTTCGTGAATATCTATGCAAAAAAGTAGAGTGTTACGTTGATGACATCATTGTCAAGAGTCGCTCTAAAGATGATCACCTCCGAGACTTGAAGACTGTGTTTGACCTGATGTGTGTGCACCAGCTCAAGATGAATCCTACCAAATTCTTTGCGGGAGTCTCCAGCGACAAATTTTTAGGTTTTGTCATAACTTCGAAGGGTATCCATGTAGACCCTGACAAGACTAAAGCAATTCCTTAAATGCACCCACCGAAGAACCTCAGAGAACTTCGTGGCCTTCAAGGAAGACTGGCATACATCATGAGGTTCATATCAAATCTCTCTGGACATTGTCAGTCGTTTACTATGCTCATGAAGAAGGAAGTCTCCTTTGTCTGGAACGAAGAATGCCAGCGCACCTTCGACGATATCAAGGAGTATCTCATGAACCCTCCAGTATTGGTTCCCCCGTTGTGGAAAGATCCTTCTTGTTATATGTGCAGGCAATTGATCACTCACTCGGAGCTCTACTAGCTCAAAAAGTGATGCGGATTATCGACATGCCATCTACTATCTCAACAGAATGATGGTCGACGCAGAGAACAAATACAACCCCATTGAGAAGGAGTGTCTCGCTCTGGTCTTCTCTATTAAGAAGACCCGACATAAAGTGGCAGAACAAACCATCAATATGATCTCGCGAGTTAATCCTCTCAGGATCCTTATGACTACCCAGAGCGCTCAACTCTCGCCTAGCCATATTGGCAATACTGTTGTCGACGTACGACATGGTATTTGTCCCACAAAAGACGATCAAAGTCCAAGCATTGACAGATTTCCTGGCAGCCCATCCTGTACCAGAAACCTCGAAGCTCTACGAAAAGATCCCAGAGGAAGTAACTGACTCCAATATGACGAACTCGTAGGACGTTTGGCAAATTTCTTTGATGGTGCTTCAAGAATTGGGCCCAAAGGTGATATCGTCGCTGGAGTCAGAATAGTATTAATCTTCTCATACGATTTGGCCATTAACTGCGCTTAATCCCTCATAGAGTCATGCTCCAACAATGTGTCAGAGTACAACGCTCTCGTCATTGGGCTCCAACTCGCTAAACAAGTAGGAGTAGACTACTTGGAGGCCTACACGATTCCAAGCTAATAGTCATTCAGGTTGGGGGCGAGTACGAGATCCGGTACAAAAACTTGATTTTCTACCACCAACCTACACTCAAAATATTCTCCACCTTCGAGGGGTTCTTCATAGAGTATGTCCCTCGGCTGACGCCCTGGCCGGCCTCGCTGCCTCCCTAGCAGTCCCGGTCAAAATCTATCAACTGATCACAATGGTTGGTCAAGAGCTGGTCTGCCCGAAAACCAACCTCTGCATGTATCTAAGTTACACAGCGGAAGTAGACACCGGCATCCAAGATTGGAGGCTTTCATTTATCGACTACGCAGTCTATAGATTTTTTTCCGAGAACCCAAATGAAGGGATTTCTATCAGAAGATGTTCCCTCCTGTTCTTTTACGATACGACTACCAAAATGCTGTATCGTCGTTACTATGATGGTCTTCTACCATGATGCCTATCAAATGCAGAAGCAAAGCAAGCTCTCCACGAGGCTCACGACGGGGATTGCGGTGCCTATTAGCCCGGATCGAAACTTGTCACGCCCCAGTCCCAAAATATATAAGACTAGGAATATGTAGCATGCTAGCCGTATGTATATGACGCTCCAATATGTTAGAAAATTATAACATATATGTACACTATAATATGAATAAATAATTTATTAGTGGTACATATAATATCAACACAACTCACATGCATCTATATCTCATCCACAAACACAAGTAAAGAAGTACCAAAATAAATAACTTCAAGTCTCAAGTACAAAGTAATAAAAGAATAATAGTCGGGTGAAGACAAATCCACTACCAAACGACTATATCAACTAAAATTATAGAGAAGAACGAAACACCTTTATAAGATAAAATGTCAAATAAAGAAACAACAGTAAAAAGATTTATCAGCTATGAAGTAGTCATGGGTAATCAGAGGGTAAGACCTCATCAACAGAAAATGATGCGTCAGGTTCTGGTCCGTACTCCTGTGGATAATCCTGATCGTCTATACCTGGAAAGGGACCATGTACTCATAGGGACGCAACAAGATACATAAAAGTATACCAATAATGTACTGAAAGTAAACATCCAACATGGTCGCCTAATTAGTCTATGTGATATGCAATTTAAGAACAACTTTTCTGCGTATGAACTTTCTTGCTAAAATAATGGGATGGGCTTAGTTCTCTTAGAGATTCAGGGGCCTCGGGCATAACGTCTTTTGATCGTCATAGGCCTGCAGTATATGTAAGGGGTCATAACGCCTCGCGTCTCCAACGGGGCTTGCGGACAAATAAGAAAAAAGTGTAAATGAGTCACATACACTTACTCATTTTTCTTCCTACCCAATGCTACTAATGTGTTATCCATAGCACGCAAACACCTCTAGTAACTGCTAAGTCCGCTAAAACATGATATTTCTATTAACAGTTATTCCTTATCCGACGGACGACCTTTACGTACAGGTGGCCAGCCTAATACGCAAGTTTATGTCCTAAATAAGACTCATAACTCGTGTAACAAATGTGTCATGGCCAAATAAAACATAAGGATGCCTCAAATCATGGGAAGTTCTCGTAAAACTAGGTCAACATGCATAATATAAATAAAAGATAAAAGACGACGCAACCGTCGTTACACCCGTCTTTTTTGGACATGCAGTTTTATATAGCAAAATAAATGGAAATGAACAAAAATAAATAAACATGCAGGAAATGAATGTAACTAAACAGTACTATGGCAAGTTATACTTGCCTGGCAAGCAATGTATGGAGTATGGACGTCCATACGACAAGCACAAGGGACATGAAGGTAGGGACACTGAACGAACATCTCTGGATGCTGAAATAAAAATCACCAACATCTCCAGAATCAGTTAGATAGTCAGAAAACTCTACCCTTTCATCCAATTTGGACACAGGGGCATAAAGGTAATTCTTTGGGTCAAAGCGGTGTCCATATGTGGTCCACTTTGTACCAAAAAATATGTCTGGAATAAATGCCTCTAAATTAGATAAATTATAAGTTAACAAATCCTAAATGATGATACGAACCCAATGGTATATCCCGTTTGGGATTCCGGTGAGTCGATCACAAAATCGCTCGTTAAGTCAAACCGTGGGACCTGCAAAACGGCAGTTTGGTCAACTGTCTCAGAATCGTGTGAAACTTGGATCACAGGTCCAACGTGATGCCATGGATCTGTTGGCATAAATTTTGTCACATTTTGATAAATGGTTACAAACTTCTAGGTTATTTTGCAAAACGTCGATACAGGGGACTTTCGATCGATACGGGTTGATTCCGGCGTGCACACACGTCCAAATCAACTTCCACAAAAGCTCACACGTCAGGATATATCATACACACATTTTGGTGTAACTGGTATACGATGAGGTAGTCCGATTTTGCGGGGTGCACTCCGTAACACAAGTTTTTGGGTTTTAAATACAGATTTTTGGTCAACTTCTAACAGAAATAACTTGAAAAATAAAGCAAACTGATAAAACCTAAAAGAAGGGTTTTAATCCTGGTTATATTTTCTAAAAGTCTATTCAAACATATTTTAAAAATAGTTCATGGATTAGAATAAAATTGGACGTGAATAGGGGTACTTGGACTGTTTTGGAACAATTTTTCGTCCAACTTTGGATAGAATTTTCTTCCAAAACAAGACACCAAAAATTATCTTGTAAACTCCCTCGACCAAATCTAGGTCTACTTAGCTTAGATAGAGAGATTATGGTTAGTTTGGAGCAATTTAGAATTAGAACATAGTATTTTAGATTAATGTACAAATATTCGTATCACTTGGTGCACCTTACCGTTGTTTTGATATTTGGAGCGCTACATTAGCATTTGCTTTCAAACAAATTTTACACACTTTTCTTAGACGTGCCAGTCTTCCATTTCTGACTTTTGTGTAACCCATAGATACCCTATCTTGTGCTTCATTTTAGTCGCACAATATTCGTTACAAATATCTATTTTTAAATCCACATAAATCCAACTTTGCATCTTTGTCCGTTCCAATCAAAATTGGAGACACAACCTTGACCCATTTTGTGTAACCCAAATTATGACAATAATCTATTCTGAGTCTACTACGTCTATGGCACTTGTGTTCCATCCAATTTTAATCCTATATACTTCAAATTATTTAAAGAACACCATTGACACTAATTTTTTAATTAAATTGGTGTAATGACGCAACCTAACCCAAAACTAGACACATCCAACCCAGACCCCCACTAACACCCTCGATGTTCATACTAAACACCACATACCATTTTAATCTACTATATAACACCAAATATGGTATTTTTCCACATTCAGTCTCAATCTCCCTTTTTTGTGCAATTTTTAAATTATTGTGAGCCTTTGTGCAAATAAGCAACTAGGTGACCACCTCATATTGGAGCAAAGAAATGAAGAAACCCTCCTTCATTTTTTTGATCAATCACCCCTATTTCCCCCCTATTTTGTGTGTATAACACACCACTTTACACCTACATCATCACCACCCTCCATTCAAATTTACCCCATCCCAACCACTTATTTCTTCATGAGGATTCTTTCCCCATCCCTAGAAATATTCATGTGGCCGGCCCTAATCTCCATGCCCTCCTTCTTTCTCTCTCCTACACTAACTCTCCCTCCCTCTCTCCAAATTTCAACAACCATAACCATCCCTATCCAACCGAAACCCTAACTTAACCACCTTCCTCCTCCATCTTCTTCCTCCTCCGACCAACCACTACAGCCATCACCAACAACACCTTCCTTCTTCTTCCTCCTCCGACCAACCACCACAGCCATTACCAACATCACCTTCCTCCTTCTTCCTCTTCCCTATTCTCACGACCACTACCCTTGACAGCCATCACCACAGCCAACATCACCACCATCATCGACCACCTTCCTCCTCATTCTTCTTCCTCCTTCGACCACAGCCACAACCACGACCGACCAGCAACCACCTCTCCTTCTCCGACTAACTCTCTTCTCACATCACCATCGTAACCTCGACCTCCTTCAACCACCACTGCAAGCATTACCATCCCCCTCCTTCTTCTTCTTCTTCCTTCCCTCAACGAACCTAACCACCACCAACAGAACCCTCGTCACCTTCTTCCTCGTCCCTCTCCCCACAGCCATCATCACCACCACAACTATTACCTCCTTCCTCCTCCCTCTCCTCATGATCCCCCCCACCGTCGACAACCACCATAGCCATTACCACTGTCACGACCCGCACCCGGAAGTTCGGGCACGAGTGCGTGGGTACGTCCAGCCTACGCCGCAGAGTCGGCGGTAGTACGCTGTCTAGGGCATAATCACAGGTAATAAATCTAGCTCATTCACAATAATTAAATAGGCAAGGAAAAATAGCAGGAAAAGAATGCTAAGATTTCATAAACTGAAAGTGACAACAGATCCAGAGTTTATTACAAAACCAGAAATTAAATCGGGGACAAACCCGATTACTAAGATGAAAGGAAAACAAATAGCTAAAAGCTAACTACTCTGCAGGGGTAGTCTCCTGGGTGGGAACCGACTCTGCAACTGTATCACCTGCTGCCTCATAGGGGCCATAATAGGTGGGGGCAAGGTTCTCATCATCGCCTAAACAACAGATCCAGTCAGGAAAGGAGCAAAGTACACAGTGCACAACAAGGTTAAACTAAATATTTTATGACAATTAAATATTGGCTATCATGTTGAGAAACAGCATTAACAGAACATTATCATCTCAGAGTTAACTGCAACCAGGAATATGAAAAACAGAAATAAATGAAACAGGAAATGAACCTACAATAGCCAGCAAGAAATAACCAGAAACTATATGTGTGTACTTGTGTTTGTTTTTAGAATACATAGTTGGCATGTAGGGGTTTATAAGGCTAATCCGGCCGTCATGAACGGCTATTAGACATTACAATCGAGATCCGGCTGATGGACAGTCGTGTACCAACAGCTATTAGACAATCCAGGGGAAAGGGTAAACTACATGCCTCCTTAGTATTCTCCCACCCGACATGTAAAACAAGACAGGAACTACCAATATTCAAGACATGAAATTCAACATTTCTAACACTAGGTGTAAACATCAAGAGTACATGTATAGCAGGGAATTAATTATCACAATATATAAAGATTAACTTGAAGTGCAGGTACTTGCCTGTTGTTTGGATCTGATTAGTTAGGTTCTTGGGAGAAAAGTCCAGAGATGAGTCCAAAAGCTGAAATAGACATTACCATCACGCTCAGAAGACGTCAAATAGCTAGAAACGCCTGTCCTTGGGTCCAATTTGGAGACAAGGGCAAAACGGCAGTTTCGGGTCAAAACGGGGTCCGCCGGTGGGCCCGCTTTGCACCGAAAAACGTGTCCGGGTCAACGGTCTCCAATTTTACCAAACTTAGTGTCAATAGGTCAGGAACGATGATACGAACCCAACGGAACTTCCAGATTTGGATTCCGATGAGCCGAACACAAAATCGCCCGTCGAGCGGGGCCTGTGGGGCCCACGACACGCGATTTCGTCAACGTTCTCAGAATCGAACCAAACTTGACCCACAGGACCAGCGTATCGCTACGAGTCCGATGGCGCAAGTTTCGTCTCGATCCGACGTGTGTACATAAAGTTAGGTCGAATTGCAGAAAAGGCGGATACGGGGCGATGTCCGCGGATACGCGTTGATTCCGGTGTGCACGCACACCCGAATCAGCTTCCACGAAAACTCACACGTCCGTATCGATGATGCGTACGTATCTGTGAAGACCGCACGCGACCAAGTCGTCCCGTTTGGCGGGGCGGACTCAGTTCCGGGGTGAAACAGGGTCTGGTTTTTCCTATTTTTGGATCGCGGTGTGCGATCACCACAGGGCGCGATGTCCCGAACAGTTTGTCCGGACACCGAGAGGGTCACACAGGCTTCACAACGCAATTTGCAGAATTGAAAACGGAGCTACGAGGCGAAAGTTACACGCACCTGAAGAGGACCTGAAAATCGAGTCTGGATCGTGTCCGACACGTGTCCGACACGTGTCCAATGAATTGGGAAAAAATTAGGGTTTAGGGTTCAAGGGGAAATCCGGCGAGGGGAGCGGCGGTCCGGCCGGAGCTGAGGGCGGCGCCGCTGCGGGGGAGGCCGGCCGGGGGCTGGCGGCTGAGTCGTCTGCCGGCGGAGGCGCTGGCGGCTCGTCGGCTGCCGGCGGAGCTGCTGGGAAGAAGAGAAGGAGCAGGGGAGAAGGGGACGGCGGCTCACGGCGGCTGGCGGCCTCGCGGGGGTGGCGCCGGAGCGGGACGGCGACGGCGGGGGAACGGCGGGTGGTCGGGGACGCCGGAGGCGGCGGAGCAGCGCGGTGGAGGGTGTGGTCGGAGAGGAAAAATTAGGGCTTTATATAGGCAGCGGGCGGTGGGGGTCGGCCGGCCGAGGCGGAGTGGAGGTCGGCGGCGGGTGCGAGGACGCGTGGCTGCGGCAGCGCGGAGGGTGGCCGGCGGGTCCGGCGGAGACGCGGCGGGCAGCGCGGGTCACGCGGGGGCTGGGTCAGGCGGGCTAGTGGGTTCGGGTCGGGTCGGCGGATCCGACCCGACCCGCTAGGGATGGGCCGGGCTCGGGCTCGGTTGGGCTGGGCCGGGGTGATGTTGGGCCGGGCTTAAATAACTAAAAATAATAATAATAACAATAATAATAATAATAATAATAATAATAATAATAATAATAATAATAATAATAATAATAGTAATAATAATTAATTAATTAAATAAATAGTTTTTAGGCATTTAAAAATAGGTCCGGGGTCCAATAAATTCCAGAAAAATTACCCTAAGTCCAGTTTTTCATTTTACACCCAAAAATATTATTTTCACTATATTTTAATGTTGTTTATTATCAATTAAAAATCATGTAATAATTCAAAATCCTGATTTTAATTACAGAAAATTTCCAGAAAATTCCAGAAAATTGTGAAAAATCCCAATTTTAATATTTTTGAAAAATCAGGGGCTTACAATCTACCCAACTTATAAAAATTTCGTCCTCGAAATTTAAATTATGGCAGGGTCCTCTCTGTCCAAACTCACCTGGTCACAGTATAACGGGTTTAGGTGAACATTGCGGTCGCTACCCAACTTAGAATTTTACCCATATCCTTTAAGGTTGTACAACTAGTAAAGCTAGGTCCCAACTTAATAAATCATGGTATTGAATCTTTAAGTCTGCAACACAAAACACGTTACTTAGGGTATTACCTTAGTCATAAAGGGTTAACATCAATTTGACCGGTCTGAGGGGTATGTCTAACACTACAATTCAACTTATCAAACACAGGATTTTGTCTTTCCGAGATGAGGGAAGACGAGGATTAATAATAAGGAGTTTAAGGGCGAGGTTGTAGAACAGGGGTATAGGGACCAAGGCGTTTAAGGAATTCTAATAGGGATTGCCAGGCGGTTATGGATTGAGATTCTATTCTGGTAATGCTGATACGATATGCTCGGACGTATTTAGGGGGCAAGCATACTAGTCAACTATATATCTCAATCCACGTAAAGTAGTTGTGCGAAGTGCGAATCAAAATGTACTAGGGTTGATCAGACCGTAGTACACTGATTCTGAGTAGACACTTGTATTAGTGGGGTTGATCAGGCCTCAATAATACATGTGTCATGAACAAGCCCGATAAAGGGTAAGCTTGCAAAACTAAGCTATAAAATAGCAGCATATGTCAAGTTCAGCAAAAATTAAGTGCGCTAGATGATGATGAAAAGGAGGTGCAAATTATTGAAGTTCACAAAATAACACAAAATAGCAAAATCCTCTAAAACAGTTATCAAATTTAAAAGCATACCAGGTATTTAGCAAGTTCAAAATTACTAGGTTGGGGCTGAGGTCACGAACCAATAGGCACGAAAACAATACTAGAAAAGATATCTACGAATCACTTACGCACATTAGCTGCTTCCAGAGTTTGCGCGTTCTCCACGGTCATTACGTAAGCCTGTCCGTGTCCTTGAGCAGTGGGGCAGTCCCTCACTCGATGTTCTGCTGAGCCACAAAGTAGACAAACACCTAGCCTCTTTCTGCAAACTTGCCAAGTATGGCCTGGTCTATGACAATAGTTACAAGCAGCAGCTTGTTGGTTCTGTCCCTGGGCCTGGTGTTGGGGTGCTGGAGCTCGAGGGAGAGGACGCTGAGCTTGTCGCGGGGCCCTCTGCTGTTGTTGTTGTTGCGGTTGTTGAAAAGGGCGTTTGTTGGGTCCCGCATTTCCGGTATCTCTTTCTCGCTTTAGCTTATGCCCCATGTCTCTCTCAACGCCTTGTGCCACGTTCAAGATTTCCTCGTAGGTGCGAGCTCGGCTGGTGGTGACAGCAAGGCGAATATCCGGAGACAGCCCCTTCTTGAATCTACGGGCCCTGTCCTCCGGGGTACGAACCATGCATTCCGCAAAGTGGTTTAACCTGCTAAATTCTGCAGTATACTCATCAACAGTCAGGTTACCTTGCTCTAGTCTCTCGAATTGGCTTTCGAGAGCTTCCCGAGCCACTTCGGGGTAAAATTTCTCCTTGAATAGCCTCATAAAATCTTCCCAGGTGAGGTCAGGAGCAGATAGTTGGGGTTCATCTCTGAACCAGGTCCGAGCTATGTCGAACAGTTGCAGGCTTGCGGACTCCACTTTGAGATCATCAGGGACCCGAGCGGTCTTCAGGAGTCGCTCTACGTTCTCTATCCATTCATCGACGTAGAGAATACCCTCAGTTCCGTAGAATTCCAGGGGTCTGAGGTTCTTGAAGTCTTTGGCACTCCCTGGCCTCTTGTGTGGCGACTCCTGGGACCTAAGAGCTTCTGAGAGGCTGGTTTGAAGCAGGACAGTCTGTTCTTTCTGGGATTCCACTAGTCCCTGGAACACTCCGAGTAGCTGTGCCCCATCTAGAGTAACTGCTGGAACAGATGGAGGCGGCGGGAGTGCAAGAGTCTCGGGCACATTCTGCTCAGCTGGTTTTGATGTGCCTCCTACTGTGTTCCTGGTCTGGACCATTCTGAAAGATGAAGGGGTAGGGAGTTCAGAATAGATTACTTGGAAATCAAAGGCGATAGGAAAAATTGAGCAGCAATGATATCAAGAATTGAAATAAGGACGCTATACTGTGAATGAGCTTTTCCTAGAATCCTCAATTTTATTGCAGGCCTGTTCGGTCCCTAAGTTGGAACCGAACAATTTAGTCGTTTGACCTGCATGGGCCACCACAAAAATGTGTCACGACCCGCACCCGGAAGTTCGGGCACTAGTGCGTGGGTACGTCCAGCCTACGCCGCAGAGTCGGCGGTAGTACGCTGTCTAGGGCATAATCACAGGTAATAAATCTAGCTCATTCACAATAATTAAATAGGCAAGGAAAAATAGCAGAAAAAGAATGCTAAGATTTCATAAACTGAAAGTGACAACAGATCCAGAGTTTATTACAAAACCAGAAATTAAATCGGGGACAAACCCGATTACTAAGATGAAAGGAAAACAAATAGCTAAAAGCTAACTACTCTGCAGGGGTAGTCTCCTGGGTGGGAACCGACTCTGCAACTGTATCACCTGCTGCCTCATAGGGGCCATAATAGGTGGGGGCAAGGTTCTCATCATCGCCTAAACAACAGATCCAGTCAGGAAAGGAGCAAAGTACACAGTGCACAACAAGGTTAAACTAAATATTTTATGACAATTAAATATTGGCTATCATGTTGAGAAACAGCATTAACAGAACATTATCATCTCAGAGTTAACTGCAACCAGGAATATGAAAAACAGAAATAAATGAAACAGGAAATGAACCTACAATAGCCAGCAAGAAATAACCAGAAACTATATGTGTGTACTTGTGTTTGTTTTTAGAATACATAGTTGGCATGTAGGGGTTTATAAGGCTAATCCGGCCGTCATGAACGGCTATTAGACATTACAATCGAGATCCGGCTGATGGACAGTCGTGTACCAACAGCTATTAGACAATCCAGGGGAAAGGGTAAACTACATGCCTCCTTAGTATTCTCCCACCCGACATGTAAAACAAGACAGGAACTACCAATATTCAAGACATGAAATTCAACATTTCTAACACTAGGTGTAAACATCAAGAGTACATGTATAGCAGGGAATTAATTATCACAATATATAAAGATTAACTTGAAGTGCAGGTACTTACCTGTTGTTTGGATCTGATTAGTTAGGTTCTTGGGGGAAAAATCCAGAGATGAGTCCAAAAGCTGAAATAGACATTACCATCACGCTCAGAAGACGTCAAATAGCTAGAAACGCCTGTCCTTGGGTCCAATTTGGAGACAAGGGCAAAACGGCAGTTTTGGGTCAAAACGGGGTCCGCCGGTGGGCCCGCTTTGCACCAAAAAATGTGTCCGGGTCAACGGTCTCCAATTTCACCAAACTTAGTGTCAACAGGTCAGGAACGATGATACGAACCCAACGGAACTTCCAGATTTGGATTCCGATGAGCCGAACACAAAATCGCCCGTCGAGCGGGGCCTGTGGGGCCCACGACACGCGATTTCGTCAACGTTCTCAGAATCGAACCAAACTTGACCCACAGGACCAGCGTATCGCTACGAGTCCGATGGCGCAAGTTTTGTCTCGATCCGACGTGTGTACACAAAGTTAGGTCGAATTGCAAAAAAGGCGGATACGGGACGATGTCCGCGGATACGCGTTGATTCCGGTGTGCACGCACACCCGAATCAGCTTCCACGAAAACTCACACGTCCGTATCGACGATGCGTACGTATCTGTGAAGACCGTACGTGACCAAGTCGTCCCGTTTGGCGGGGCGGACTCAGTTCCGGGGTGAAATAGGGTCTGGTTTTTCCTGTTTTTGGATCGCGGTGTGCGATCACCACAGGGCGCGATGTCCCGAACAGTTTGTCCGGACACCGAGAGGGTCACACAGGCTTCACAACGCAATTTGCAGAATTAAAAACGGAGCTACGAGGCGAAAGTTACACGCACCTGAAGAGGACCTGAAAATCGAGTCTGGATCGTGTCCGACACGTGTCCGACACGTGTCCAATGAATTGGAAAAAAATTAGGGTTTAGGGTTCAGGGGGAAATCCGGCGAGGGGAGCGGCGGTCCGGCCGGAGCTAAGGGCGGCGCCGCTGCGGGGGAGGCCGGCCGGGGGCTGGCGGCTGAGTCGTCTGCCGGCGGAGGCGCTGGCGGCTCGTCGGCTGCCGGCGGAGCTGCTGGGAAGAAGAGAAGGAGCAGGGGAGAAGGGGACGGTGGCTCACGGCGGCTGGGGGCCTCGCGGGGGTGGCGCCGGAGCGGGACGGCGACGGCGGGGGAACGGCGGGTGGTCGGGGACGCCGGAGGCCGCGGAGCAGCGCGGTGGAGGGTGTGGTCGGAGAGGAAAAATTAGGGCTTTATATAGGCAGCGGGCGGTGGGGGTCGGCCGGCCGAGGCGGAGTGGAGGTCGGCGGCGGGTGCGGGGACGCGTGGCTGCGGCAGCGCGGAGGGCGGCCGGCGGGTCCGGCGGAGACGCGGCGGGCAGCGCGGGTCACGCGGGGGCTGGGTCAGGCGGGCTAGTGGGTTCGGGTCGGGTCGGCGGATCCGACCCGACCCGCTAGGGATGGGCCGGGCTCGGGCTCGGTTGGGCTGGGCCGGGGTGATGTTGGGCCGGGCTTAAATAACTAAAAATAATAATAATAATAATAATAATAATAATAATAATAATTAATTAATTAAATAAATAGTTTTTAGGCATTTAAAAATAGGTCCGGGGTCCAATAAATTCCAGAAAAATTATCCTAAGTCCAGTTTTTCATTTTACACCCAAAAATATTATTTTCACTATATTTTAATGTTGTTTATTATCAATTAAAAATCATGTAATAATTCAAAACCCTGATTTTAATTACAGAAAATTCCCAGAAAATTCCAGAAAATTGTGAAAAATCCCAATTTTAATATTTTTGAAAAATCAGGGGCTTACAACCACAGCCATCACCACCACATCCATCCCTACACCACCATCACCTTATCACCACCAACCACCACCCCACTGCGAGCTGCTGCCATTGTTGTTGCTGCTGCTACTGTGCAGTCTAGACGCCGGAGCACCCCCACCCGTCGAAGAACGGCAAACCATGAGCCGCGGGCCGAGCACCCCCTCCCTGTTTAGAGCTAACCCTAGGCATGCATATTCACTCCTCCTCCTCCTTCTTCTTGTTGTTGTTGCATGAACCAATGTTAGTGAACCCTATTATCTAGTATATATATACCTGTGTTAGAGTAGTAGTTAGTATATTTCATGGGTTAGGTTGTTAGTATGACATATATTTGTGTAGTACCTAGGTGCTTAGACTAAATTATCATATGTGCAACCTAGCCTATTAGCTTGGACATATGTTTAGTGTTATACGATATTTGGAGATATAAACGTATTGGTAGCTAACTTTCTTGTTGTACACAGTATTTGAGGACATATAACATACTCGTACATTGAGACCTAGATGGTTAACACTATCAAACTTGCGTTGGACAGCAACTTAGTACCTACTTGAACCTCAGTTGATCATGGTTGTAATATTTGAGAATGTACATGTAGAGGGACATGACACTTGTGCATTTTAGACACTTGCACATTCGACCCTGCTAGTTGACCGATTATAACCTTTACTTGCGTTAGTTTTTAAGTGCAATGTAGTTATATTTGTTCATACTAGTATAATGACTGATGGTTATTACATTATATTATATTATATTATATTATATTATATTATATATATATATATATATATATATATATATATATATATATATATATATATATATATATATATATATATGATCGTTGGATCGTTCGGGCGAGGCTTCGGGAGAAGGATTTTGGCATTCACAGCTTAAAAATCCAAACAAGTATACCTTGCCTTATTTACTGTTAATTCATATTATTAAATATTGCATGAGATGTTCTTGCAAATATTATTGATAAATGTGCGCGTCCGAGAATGACTCGGGTGCAGTCGATGATTGCGTCGATGTGTAGTGTAATGACTTAGTCACTAGCAGACTCACCTACTGTTGTAAAGATATTATGATATATTCGAACACCCTGACACTTCTTACACTCATTACGATGACAAACTCATGTTGGTATACGAGTTGGCATACCCGACTAGCTATAGCTGCATGTGACAAGCATCACAGTTTAGTGCGTAGTCAGGTTAATCTAGTTATTTGAGACCTAGCATGTAGTTACATAGTATGCACGTCGTGTATTCGACTTGTATATTTGTATTGGGCGGGAAGGACAACTGGTAGAAGTATGGGATACACATATTGGAACCCGAAGTGTCCAGAGAAGCCACGGATCCAATGACTTCCTTTATTCAGATACCGCGTTCTTCGGAGCGTTACTGATGTATATATATATGCAGATACCTTGTTCTTCGGAATGATGGACGTTATATATGCATATACCATGCTCTTCGGAGTATTGGACGTTATGCCTACACCTACCCATATGTACCAAGGTTGTCCTCATAGTGCATTCACTTAGATGGTTAGTACACCCCATTTTCTTATTCAGTATTTATATTCGGCATATATTTTTGTATCTTGTTACGTCCCTCTGAGGACCTGATTCCCTTCCAGATTTGGACGAGGTGTACTATCCGACCGTGTACGAGCCCGGACAGGAGACGAGGTACGCGATCGAGAAGGAGCTTGAGGTGTTACCATCAGAGTTTTTTTTATCACTGGTAGGCCTTCCGCCTAGGGAGGGAGCATCCTTATCTAGTTAGCCGATGTTCTAGCCTAGTACTCTTATCTATCCTTCCGTACTCTTATTTCAGTATTGTAGTGGGTTTGTTCCCATCAGACTTATTTTGATTATATTATGACATTCAGACTCCGCACTTATTTCCAGTATTTATTTCAGCACTTCTTATATATATTCTGTGGATGATATTAGATATTTACCTACTGTATGTTAGCATATTAGACTTGATAGTATTTTAGGATAGCGTAGTACGCTTCGTCGGGTCCATTAAATTAGAAAATTCTTTGGAGTCGTATTAGCTGGCCATTGTCATGTGGCCTGGTCCCGTATATTTTGGGACTAGGGCGTGGCATGGTTTTAGTGGTGGCCCATGCAGGTGTCTATATTTATCTCTTGTGGTATGATGTCAGGCCCAGCGAGCCTGCAATAGGATAGAAGTTATTAGATCTCATCCACCTTGACTACCGTCTTTGAACCTCCTTCGTATTTAATTATTTGAATATCTGCATCCTATTTGTTTATTTCCATACTCTTTTAATATAGTTCTATCTCTTGCATAGAGATGAACTTGCGTAGTGGACGCGAGGCATATGCTGCCATTGTAGCATCTGCCATCGCATAGAAGGAGGATACATCCTAGGGACCACCCGGAGAGCAGCCAGCACCACGTCCCGGTGATACCATAGGCCCCGTTGATACACTTACACCAGACTTCTCACGCCGATCCGACGCAGCAGCATGAGGGCCAGACTTCTTAGACTGTCCCGATACAACACCTCGAGGGCCATACTTTGAGGGCCACGCCGATGCCGCAGCCCGAGAGGCCGATGTCTCAGGAGGCACCTACGGCACAACCGGAGGTCCCATTGTAACTACCTTCACCCTTTCTACCTCAGATGCCACATCCAGAGGGACAGCCACAGATATTCCAGTTCTTCTAGGCCATGATTAAGGTGTAGTGGCATCAGGACGAGACCATGAGATAGAGCTTGATGGTAGTTCTGGAGAGGACACCAACCCCAGCACCCTCACCAGCACCAACACCTGTTCAGCCAGCTGGTACTATTGTCAGATGGGCCCGGATACCTTTTCTGGCAGCAAGACCGCAGAGGAGATCTCCGATTGGGTCGCCAATACGAAGATACTGCTGGAGGCTTCTCAGCTGCCTCTGGACCTTTGGATAACTACAGTAAGGGCTCAATTTAAGGGCAATGCCCATCACTGGTGGGACTCCATGGAGCACAGCATCGACAAGAAGCAGACATGGGAGCAGTTTTTAGATTACTTCAATACGAAGTACTTTCTGGCTACGGTCAGGAATGCATTATACTCGCAATTCCTGCACCTGGAGCAAGGGAACATGACCGTAGACGCGTATGACGCGGAGTTCAGTCGACTTAGTAGATTTGGTATCGCCTTGATACCCAATGATCTGGAGAAGTCCAGGAGATTCCATCATGGTCTGACTTACGAGATATAGTGCTATGCTACCACCCAGGCGAGGATCTCTTACGAGGAGGTTCTGTCAGAGGCTAGGATCCAGGAGGCTATTGGCAGAGGATCGAGGCGTCCCAATATGACCGTACCAGCCAGAGCTCAGCCTAGAACGGGAGGACCAATCCGTCGTCCGGGAGCGCAGACACAGCAAAGGCTAGTACCATACCAGCACAAAGAGCTTCCGACTTGTCACCATTGTGGCAAGAAGGGACATGTTATCAGAGATTGCCGGAAGAAGCTTGGATTATGCATGATCTATGGAACGAGTCAACACTTTGCCAGAGATTGCCCATAGCGCAGGGATGCAGTACCGTAGATAGGACAGAGGCCAGCAGCACCAGTCCAGAGGATCCTACCCCAGACATGAGGTCAACGTCCACTTGCACCCAGGGGATTTCAGAGGGGTCTACCCCTGGCCTCACTTGAGGCACAGTTTGATCGAGCCAGATAGCAGGCCGGAGGGAAGAGGCACGGACAGGCCTTTGCACTAGCAGTGATTGAGGAGGTACCAAAAGGGGAAGCTATCACTGGTACTATTTTAGTTGCATCATTACCTGCGACTATATTATTTGATTCCGGTGCTACACTATCTTTCATATCTAGTAGTTTCGTAGCAATGCATAGAGTAGCTACTCTCCCTTACATAAGAGTTGGAAGATTCTTACTGGAGGAGGTATCGTACCAGTTACCAGTATTATTAGAACATACTCGGTAGTCGTGTGTGGTCGGGAGATGAGACACAATTTTTGGTATTCTCGATGCCAAACTTCGATGTTGTGTTAGGTATGGACTGGTTGAGCCAGTACAAGGGCCATACTGGATTGCCGGAGGGGTAGCATCATTTTTAGACCGCCAGATCACCCAGAGTTTGAGTACATGTGGGGGACTATCGAGCGAGGAGTAGGCCAGACAGTTGGAGTTTATATGTCTATGGAGTCGGCACCCCACCGATAGTTGCAGAGTTCGAGAATGTTTTCCCGGAGAAGTTGCCAGGCCTACCACCTGATAGAGAGGTAGAGTTCACTATTGAGTTGGTACCCAAAGCAGCGCCGATATCTTCAAATGTGTATCGGTTGGCGAAGAGGGAACTTGATGAGCTGAAGCTACAGTTAGAGGAGTTATAGAGCAAGAGATTTGTCCATCCTAGTGCATCATCCTGGGGAGCACCAGTATTGTTTGTACCAAAAAAGGATGGAAAATTTCGTATGTGCATTGATTACAGAGTCCTTAATGCTCTGACTATCAAAAACAAGTACCCCCTACCGCGGATTGATGATTTGTTTGACCAGCTGACAGAAGCAGCAGTGTTCACGAAGATCGACTTGAGATCGGGGTATCATCAAGTAAAGGTGCAAAGAGAAGATATTCCAAAGACGGCATTCAGGACACGTTATAGCTACTATGAGTTCTTGGTGATGCCTTTTAGACTAACGAATGTGCCTGCAGTATTTATGAACCTGATGAACAGAGTCCTCTACTAGTATTTAGACCAGTTCGTGGTAGTCTTCATCGACGACATCTTGGTGTATTCAAAAAGCCACAAGGAGCACGGGGAGCACTTGAGGTTAGTGTTGGAAACGATGAGGCATGAGAGGCTCTATGCCAAGTTGAGAAAGTATGAGTTCCTTCTAGACCGTGTCTCTTTCCTCGGATATGTTATCTCAGGAGATGGTATTTCAGTAGATCCAGTGAAGATTTCATCAGTAGAGACGTGGCTGACCCCTACCAACATCTCGGAGGTGAGGAGTTTCCTAGGACTTGTAGGATACTACCGGAGGTTCATAGAAAACTTCACAAGGATCGCAGAGCCGATGACCTGCTTGACCCACAAGGATCAGGAGTTCATTTGGACATAGGAGTGTCAGACGGCATTCGATGAACTGAAGAAGTGTCTGACTACGACACCTATTTTGACTATACCTTCTAGACCCGGAGGATTTGTGATCTACAGCGATGCGTCTGGAAAATGATTAGGATATGTCTTAATACAACATAGAAAAGCTATGGCCTATATCTATTGGCAGCTGAGGACCCATGAGAAGAACTATCTCACTCATGACTTGGAGCTTGCCATAATGATCTTTGCCCTAAAGCTTTGGAGGCACTACCTATACGGAGAGTGGGTAAAGATATTCACAGATTACAAAAGCCTGAAGTACGTCTATACTCAGAAGGACCAGAACCAGAGACAAAGATATTGGCTTGAGGTAATGACAGACTTTGAGATTGAGCTAAAGTACCATCCAGAAAAGGCTAACGTGGTAGCTGACACATTGAGCAGGAGGCCGATGGCATTCTTTTTGACTACCTAGCAATACCTATTGAGAGATATGGAGAAGTTGGGTATAGAGGTCATTATGCTCAGAGTAGACAGCCAGTTATCGAGTTTTCAGGTGCAATTGACCTTGGTTGAGAGGATCAAGGCTGCCTTGCCAACAGATGCCAGATTCTGGAGGCTTCGACAAAGGACAGAGGCTGGGATGCAGACATGATTACGCATACATGAGGACGGGACTTTGAGATATGAAGATCGTCTCTATGTTCCGAACGGAGAACTTCGTCAGGAGCTGATATCGGAGGCACACAGTTCAGCATACTCTATTCTTCTACGAGGCACAAAGATGTACAAAGACTTGAGACAATAATATTGGTGGCATGGAATGAAGAGGGAGATAGCCCGCTTTATGGCGAAGTGCCTGGTGTATCAGTAGGTAAAGGCTGAGCATCAGAGGTCTGCAGGTTTACTTCAGCCACTCCTGATACCTGAGTAGAAATGGGAGCACATCACTATGGAATTCATTATAGTATTTTCGAGGAGTCATAGTGGTCGCAATGCGGTGTGTGATCGTGGATCGACTCACCAAGTCCACTCACTTTTTATCCTTCAGAGTTGGACAGTCTACAGAGATCTTAGCAGATATGTATATGAGGGAGATCGTGCGACTGAATGGGATGTCAGTCAGTATAGTGTTTGACAGGGATACGAGGTTCATATCTTACTTTTAGCGGAGTATACAAGGGAGTCTCGGTACCCACCTGAAGTTCAGCATATCGTATCACCCGCAGACGGATGGCCAGTCCGAGTGCACCATTCAGATGTTGGAAGATATGTTGAGGGCATGCATGCTTGATTTTAGTAGATAATGGGAGGACCATTTATATTTGGTCGAGTTTTTCTATAAAAATAACTATCAAACGAGCATTCAGATGGCTCCCTATGAGGGGTTGTATGGCAGAAGTGTCGTTCCCCAGTGTGCTGGAGTGATTTGGGCGAAGGCAGATTGTTGGACCAGAGTTGGTTATTCGTACAGTGGAGAAGGTAAAAAAGATCCAAGGGCACCTGCGAGCAGCACAAGACAGACAAAAGCATTGGGCAAACGTGCATCGACGACCCCTAGAGTTCCAGATTGGAGATCATGTATTTCTAAAAATCTTGCCTACCCGATGGACCATCAGGTTTGGAGGTAGAGGAAAGCTGAGTCCGAGATACATCGGATTATTCGATGTGTTGGAGCGCATCAGAGAGTTTGCCTCAGATTAGCATTACCATAGACATTAGGAGTTTAAGACATTTTCTATGTATCTCAGTTAAGGAGGTACACGCTAGATCCGAGTCATGTGCTTGACCACTCGGAGATCACTGTCAGGCCGAGTTTGTCATATCAGGAGGAGCCTGTAGAGATTCTGGACAGAAGAGAGAAGAAGTTGCGAGGTCAGACTATCCCTCTAGTTCGTGTTGCATGGAGGCATCATGCACCGGGTGAGTCAACCTGGGAACAAGATGATGATATTCGGCAGCGTTTTCCCCAACTCTTTGAAGACCTAGGTATGCAGTAGCATTTAATTTCAGTCAATAGTTTTACCATATGTCTGTTTTAATTTCAAGGATAAAATGCTCTAAGGAGGGTAGATTGTAAACCCCCTCGACCAAATCTAGGTCTACTTAGCTTAGAGAGATACTAGGATTAGTTTGGAGCCATTTAGAATTAGAACATAGTGTTTTAGATTAATGTACAAATATTCGTATCACTTGGTGCACCTTACCGTTGTTTTGATATTTGGAGCGCTACACTAGCATTTGCTTTCAAACAAATTTCACACACTTTTCCTAGACGTGTCAGCCTTCCATTCTGATCTTTGTGTAACTCATAAATAACCTCTATTGTGCTTCATTTTAGTTGCACAATATTCTTACAAGTATCTATTTTTAAATCTAAATAAATCCAACTTTTCATCTTTGTCCGTTCCAATCGAAATTGGAGACTTAACCTAGACCCATTTTGTGCAATCCAAATTATGACAATAATCTATTCTGAGTCTACTATGTCCATGACACTTGTGTCCTACCCAATTTTAATTCTATGTACTTTCAATTAATTATAGAACACCATTGACACTAATTTTTTTAATTAAATTGGTGTAATGACTCAACCTAACCCAAAACTAGACCCATCCAACCCAAACCCCCACTCACACCCTCAAGATTCATACTAAACACCACACACCATTTTAATCCACTACATCACACCAAATATTTTTTCTCAACCAATCCTAATCTTCCTTGTTTGTGTAGTTTCCAAATTATTGGGGACCTTTATGCAAATAAGCAACTAGGTGTCCATCGTCCATTGGAGCAAAGCAATGAAGAAACCCTTCTTCATTTCTTTGACAGGTTACTCCTATTTTTCCTCTATTTTGTGTGTACAATACACCACTTTACACCTACATCATTACCACCCTCCATTCAAATTTACCCCATCCCAACCACTCATTTCTTCATGAGGATTCTTCCCCCATCCCTAGAAATAGCCATTTGGCCGGCCCTAATCCTCATGCCCTCCTTCTCTCTCTCTTCTACATTAACTCTCCCTCTCTCTCTCCAAAATTTAGCAGCCACCACCATCCCTGTCACGACCCGCACCCAGTGTAAGGGTACAAGTCGGGAATAACGCCCAGCCTACGCCGCAGAATCGGCGGTAGAACGCTGTATGGTAATCTATCTAGCAATATAATGAACCACCAACAATAACAATATACTCAATCAAAGATCTAAGATGGAACGAGCTCGAATATGATAAAGAATAGAATAGTTACATATAACTCATGAGTTAAAAATAATACATCAATTAGCCTGAAAGAACTACTAACAAAGTAAGCTGGAGACAAATCCAGTATAAGAATACTAAGAAGCTACTAAACCCGGGTTATTTGTCTCAGTTGGGATAAGTCCCTCCTACGCCAGGGTCTCTGACTCTAAACCCACAACATCCTGAGGTCCATAATGTGTAGGGTACCAGTCCTCAGTGTCATCTGGGAAAAATATATCCAGTTAGGAAAGGAGCAGAGTATATCTCTAACAGCAGTTCTAATCAATGATAAAAACTATGTAGCAGTAAATAGATGTGAATATATAAGATGCACAATAAATACAAGAGATACACAATAAGGAAATACTAGAATAAATATAATATTGAATAATATGTCAATGAAAAAGAATACTAATGTCTAAGTGTGTGAGTACTAGCTTCAACATGTGATCGGCTTGGGAACTTGCACAAGAGTATAATGGCCTGGCTGATCATACGTGCGGTGTATGATCATTACCCACAAGGAACAAGATATGCACAAGAAGGGTATGATGACATATCTACACTAAAATATTCTCCACCCCCGACTTGTATAATAGATCCAACCATGGTATGTTATGGCACGGGATTCTCTAGGAAGGTAGCAAATCTCCTCGAGAATCAGTGTCTGTACATGCACAAGATAATCAATGAAACAAGACTTGCACAAGATACACCATATACAAGGAATAATATCTCATGATGAGATCCAGATGTACCAATCCGTATAACCATCGTGTCAAGAAACATGTATATCTATACTAGATACAATAAACATAGAGGATATCATAAACGAGAAACTATCAGAGAATGTACTCGCCTGAAGTCCAATGAATAGTCTCAAAGATGTCTGATACGGTGCCACGAAGACCTAGATATGGAATACAACATCAATACAAGGTTCTGGAAAGAAAATAAGTTAAACTGGTCAATTTCTAGGTCAATAAGTCAACTCTAATTTACAAGTCAAACTATGGTCAACTATGGTCAAACTATGGTCAACTGCCTAATTCTCGA